>OX030951.1:31561180-31928680 GCA_943735915.1 Pherbina coryleti
TACAACACGTTTCAGCCGTTTTTGAAAATTTCCTTGTAACCAAGAGGTTTTGTGAATATCATTTCAAACTTTTTTTTATTGTGATTGTATTTGAAATAATTTATATTATTTCCGACATAGTTTATGTTCAGAAAACAACAAAAAATTTTAAAATTGTTTGTTTGTTTAATTGTTCAACCAGTTTTAAACTTCTCTCATTTAAGAAGCCTTTAAAAGGGGGTTGTATCGTTATTAAACATTTATGGGGAACGTTTTTCGAAATTTTCCTAATAACGGTTTTAAAAGAGACTCATAACTCTTTTATCAATGCAGCCGTATATTTTAAAATAAAAATATATTTACCCATGTTATTTACAGCTTATTTCAGCTTATTCAATAGCCTTCATTAAACAAACAAAAGACTTAAGACACAAACTTGTCAGAGACATGCATGAAATGAACAAAGTTCAAAACACCAATTAAAATGGAAAGATAAGATTTTTTTATTTTTAATATTTTTTTGTTTATTTTTTATTTGTTTTTTTAATGTATTCTTAATTTTATGAAAAATTGTTTTACGAAAGTAGTATAAAATAATAAATAAACGTTTTAGTATTTATTAATTCTTATCTGAAATTATTATGCTCAGTTACAAAAAAAAAAAAAAAAACAATACAAACTGAAAAAAATAATAAAATTTCTTTAAACATTTTTTTAATTTCTGATATCAATTATACATACATAAAAAAATTTGATTCAACCTCGTCTATTTGCTTAGAGTTTTGGTAAAAAATAAATAAATTAAAAATTACAACAAAATTGCTATGACATCAACCTTACATGCATGTATTTCTTGCTTAAGCAACACTAATTTGGGTTGGCTGTCAGCAAAAACAAAAATTGAAGCTGCACAACAAAAGATACAACATTAATTTTTTAACAATAGTAAATATTAATTTTTTTAACTTGTTGAAAAAATTAACATTTAAATGAAACATCAATGAAAAACATTTTTGGCAATTGCAAAATATTCAATAGCTACAGCTGAAAACGGCTTTTATTATAAATTTGGCAACAACGTCAGTTTGTTTTTTTTATTTTTTATTTTTTATTTTTTTATTGTGTTTATATAGTAGATATTTATTAAGATTATTACATCACATCTTGATGTCGATAGTTTTATTTTTGAGCTGTTGATGTTGTTAATAATGATGATGAGCATGACGAAGAGGATGTTTGTTGGCTGGTCAAACAGGTGAAACATGTTTTTTATTGCGTGCTCAAGTGATGAGACTTTTTTCATTATTTAAACATTATCATCGTTTTTCTAGTGCCCCCTCTCCCCCCTGAGAGGTGTATGTTTTCAGCTATAAATATTTAAATTGTTTTTTAAAAGGCACTTTATTAGCAACTTTACAGCTTAGGAAATAACTTGAAGATACTTTGCTGTCGCTAAAGAAAGCGAAGAAGCTATCACGTGAAGTGGTTGAATAAAATACGCCAAAATAAATGTTTTCTCTGGCTGTTTTATTGCTATATATGTATATAAACAAGGTTTGTATAGTTTTGTTGGAATATAAAAAAAGTGTTTTTATGAATCATTTGCAAATTGAATGTAAGTAGTATTTTATAAGTTTTGAGATAAAAATGTAAACTTTTTAAACATGAACCTATGAAAATTTAAGGTCACAATCTTCGAAAAACTAAAGTCAATATTGAGCTCCACTAATTAACAGACATTGTGACTGACTAGGAACTATCCGTTCTACTTTTAAATTAAATTTTTTAACAATTGAAAATTACCAGAAAAATACTTTCGCAAATTTCTCTAAAAATGTTTTCAGTTTTTAAGAAAGTACCTATAATTTCCCCCAATACAGCAAAATAGTTTTTTCGATGGTTTTCTCCAATCGTTTATTTTTTATAGAAAAGCGGATGTAACGAAGTACTAGGGAAGGTGTCTTGAGAGAAAGTTATCTGTTTAAGTTAAACAATTTTGTTAAGAATGTCAAATACGTCTGTAAAAATAATTATATTTCCATTCATTATTTCAAGACCCCATATTCTTCTTCTTGAATATTGAGAAGTAAAAATATATTATTTTTCTGGACTGTGTAACTTAGCTTTTATGGAAGTATGTCATCCAACTATGATAAGTTTTTCTCCTATGATTATTGAAGAATTGCAAAGAGTGCTATTTTCGAGCATTAAATCAGCTAAATGGGTCATCTGAAACTATAACAAGCGAAAAACATCTCAAAATTCCTATAATAGAGGGTGAAATACAAAAGTAGGGGAGTCCGGGGCCGGTTGTGACAGGGGTAAGTTGTTGCCATGGCAACAGCGAAACAGAGAACTCTATAGTGACGGAAGAAAGAAATAAATAACGCCGCCACTATCGGCTCAGATGGCGCGAGAACCAGTGACGCTAGAGTTTTTGTGAAAGGAGCATCTGAGTGTCGCCAATAAAACCACAGTTTTGTAAAATTATCGACTTTAAGTAATATTGCTCTACAATCTGTTTTTCAAATAATCAGATAGGTGTCTGGTGTAATTTTTGTACCCTAATCCTTTTTTTTTTTGATGAAACTACACTGAGAAAATTGAACGCCTTAAAATCATAGAAAAAAAGTAGTTAAAAGACTATAACCAAAATATCTTTGCTACAAGGAAAAGATCGTTGCACTAACGATTTATTCTTTAACTAAGCAACTGTTGCATCTTTGAAACAAAAGACTGAAGTTCTTTGAAGCTAAATCAATCAAAAAATATTTGCCGTAAAGATAAATTATTTACTATAACGATTTAATTCTTTGTTAACAAGAATTTGTTAACAAAGAAAAAAGTACGCAAAATCAACAAATTTTCTTTGTTTTCTTGAAGCTAAGCATCGTTGTTTCAAATACAAAGTCTATAACTTTAAAGAATTTTTTCTACAAAATCATATTTTCTTAAAAATACACACGCTTATAGTTCGCAGTTATTTTGTGGGCAATATGTACTATATAAGGCAATTGATGTATTAATATGTATAAGTTATAATGAGCACTAGATTAAATCGTATGGGTCAAGGGGAAGGGGGGGGGGGGGGGGTGGGAAGGAGAATGGAGAAGGGGTGAGTAATAGAAAGAAAAGGCGGACATACAAAGATAGTATTAAGGAAATCTACTTTTTTAAAGACGTACATCTTTGTCACAAGAATTTAAGTCTTTGATATAAAGTATATTTTTCACGGGAATTTAACAATCTTTGTGCCTTTGCCGTAAGGATGTTTTATCTTTGGGCACAATCTAACCAATAAAAGTGGTAAAGTGTATTTTCTTTGATTTTACGATTTTTTGCCTGAGTGTACGTTTCTTTAATTATATTAATTTGCGTTGGGGCAAAACTGACATTTGCTCGGGGCATGTTGTGACTGTTGATTTTTTTAAATTCTGAAATAATTCATTTTTATTTTATTTTTGAGACATCTTCTAAGATTTTTCTTCAATAAAGAAGTTTATTATCTTCTTATAGGTGAGAAATAGTCTACATTTTGTTTTCATAGTCAATAAAACTAAATGGTAAAGATTTTAGTTTTCTTCAAAATTTGTTTCATTCTGGGTTTTATTTTAATAAGGCAAAAGATTGCTTTGTAAACATAATAATATGTTCTTAAATAAAGAAACGCAACTGTCTGCTATAATTGTTCCTAATAAAAAGTTTTTTTATTACGTTTGTTTTTCTTCGTAACATCTAGCCCCATGTAGTGTAACAACCAGCCCCTGTTGCGGGGTTGAAGGTGACAGGCGTCGTTTTTCAGAATTCATCAATTTATGTCGAATCTAATCATTTGGTACATGGATCTCCCCTACGATAGATTTTGAAATATATTAAATACATCAAGTGGATCTATTAAGAGTTCAATAAAGAGATGGATGATCCGCGTAAAGTAAATAAATTAGTTGAAATTCAGATATACTTTCGATTTTGATCACATCGACATCATATTAATCTGAAAAATTTAGAAGTTTGACGTATGATTGAATAATAAAGTTGTTGCCAGGGTGAGAGCGAGTGCACATTAATTTCAAAAAGATGCTGTCCAGCTCATACCATGGCATGGTAAAACAATTACAAGGTATATTTAAATATACTTTGGTAGCATTGACAGTTGCTTGGGAAACCATCTCCTGTCAAAAAATATACTCAAAAAGAGAGCGCTCACAATCGGCCATTGAAAACACAAACAGTGTTAAGAGCGTTGAAATGAAAAAAAAAACAACAACTTCAGCAGCTGCAAATGCATTTTCAAAAACAGCTGTTTTTGACAGGAGATGTTTTCTTGTAGAAGCAGTGTTGCCAGGAAAAAATATTTCGAATCGTAACTTTTGCTTTCAGCCCGTCGGATTTTCATCCCGTTTGTCGGAAGGAAGACATATAAAATGCAATATAAATGTGTGATCCACATTTAAGGTTTATTTATTTAAATAAATTACTTTTTTTACATCATCTATTTCTTTAAGCAACGTTATACTACAAACATACAAAATTAGAGAATTTGCTCTGCATAATTTGAGCTAGAAAGAACACTACTTATGCCTTAAGAGAATAGTAGAAAGTATTATTAAACTCGTGCATTTATTTTCCAACAATAATTAACTAGTGTTTTACGTTTTTTAATCAGAAATTTATCCATATCCAAATATAAGACGTTTTTTCATCCACGACGCAGTTTAGCACAAACATAACAGTAAATAATTCAAACGTAAAGAAAAGTTTTGAAAGCAGGGTAGCGAAAGTAATTGCCATTCCTTATGTTGACATTCGTGGTAAGAAGTGCTGCCAACGATTTTTAATTAAAAATAATGCTTCAAAGTTGCCACCATTTTTTTATTTAAATTTTGTTTTTTATTTCATATGCATACATAAAGACATATATGTGAAATCTGACGTCGGATCTATTTTTCCTGAAATCGTAACATTTTGAGTAATTTCGGCCTAATATCATCATATGATCATCGTATTCAAGGCTAAAAATCGTAACAAATCCGATATATCGGACCATCTGGCAACACTGTGTAGAAGAGAAAAATCTCGGAAATCCCGGAAAAATCTCTTGAAAATTTAGTAATCACACAAAATTCTGCCCATAAGTAATATTTTTTCTTATTAGCAAAGGTAAGTCTTAAGTTTTTATGAAGTATATTTAACTTTTTAGTGATTTGAAATGATAATTTTATAAGTGATATGGCCTTAACCTTAGAAAGAATTATTCCTAGGAAGAATTTTAATTAAATTTAACTATGATGAGTTTGTACTTGTAAATTTCTAAGTTTTTTTTTTTATAAATAATTGTAAAATCTACAAATTTACTGTTTTTTAATAATTGAGAAAATTAAGAAAAATATATCATATATTTTCTTTCATATGGTATAGTTATGTTATTGACGCTTAGTGGACGCTTAGTGGAGATAACAACTCTTTGGAAGATACTCGCTCGAAGTTCTATTGCTTACAAATAAGGAAACAAAGACACTGTCGCATTACTTTTGAAAAATTGCACGTCAATTGAGATGGGCCACAAAAGGTTAAAAATGTTATGTTTAACCTGATGAGTCGAATATGAACATACATACATATATGGAACTGATGGGAATTGATGGCTTGCTGAAGCGTTCAGAAAATCGAGACCATAAATATAGTGGTGACCAAAAAATGATTTGGGGGTGGTTCTCATGGTATGCTGTTGGACCATTATTTTGGAAAATATAACCTAGACTAAAAGTTACATACAGATTCTCGGAAAGGTATGCTGCCCTATGCTGAATGGGAAATGACAATAAAAATGGCAATTCTAAGAATACAATGACCCGAAGCATACAGTGGATATTGTTAAAAGTTGTTTGACGAAAAAACGTGTTGATGTAGTAATCTGCACAATTCGGAGACTTTAAATTTTGCAGTCTATTTGTTCAATATCAAATTTTTGGAAATTTGTAAAGGAAAAAAATCCGCTTGGCAACACCACACCTAAAATAATCTGTCAAACATAAGTTGAGTCAATGACAAAAGATATCTTTAAGCTTACAAGGCATTTTGAATACATTACTAATAAAAATTATCAGTTTGTTTTTATTAAAATACGTTTTTATTTTTTGTTTTTGACGTAGAATACGTCATTCTCGGAGGTAAGTAGGGTGGTTGATAGTGATCAGGTGTCGGTATTTATATAACTTTTTGAGCCTTTGGTGGGCCTAAAGTACTGATCGTACAATGTTGGATGTTAGCATTTGTTGGTCTGCTTGATCCTCAATGCGACAAAAATTCATGTTAGAACTCTCTAACTTATATAAATTTTACACAATTACATGAAATATAAAGCCAGCATTTGATGTTTTTGTTTGCTTAAACTTGCTACCTATTTATCGACAGTTTCCGGTTTAACGACAAAATCATAAAATTTGTATGGGAGCCCCCCTAAGGAGTGGCCGGAGGGAATAGGTGTCAAATGCAAAAATGTTCCTTTTGCAAAAGTAATGGGGGTCGGTCATACATATTAACCCTCTCCGGCACTCTCTTAAAGGTCATATGCTCAGGTGTATGGAATAAATAAACAAAAACCATAAAATTTGTATGGGAGCCCCCCTAAGGAGTGGTCGGAGGAAATAGGTGTTAAAGGCAAAAATGTTCCTTTTGCAAAAGTAATGGGGGCCGGTGATACATATTAACCCTTTCCGGCACAAACACAATAAAATTTGTATGGGAGCCCCCCTAAGGAGTGGTCGGAGGGAATAGGTGTCAAAGGCAAAAATGTTCCTTTTCCAAAAGTAATGGGGGTCGTTGATACATATTAACCCTCTCCGGCACTCTTTTAAAGGTCATATGCTCAGGTGCAAGGAATAAATATTTTGCTAAATACTTTTTAAAAAAGATGTCATCAAAAGCGAATTGACTAATTCTACGTCTTGTGTTACGACATAGTCGAAACTACTGTATCTTTTTTTTTTTTAATTTTTTAGCGAATTAATAATTATCTTCGTTGAAACGCATGCATTTAGTGTTTTAGTTTTTTATTCATAAGTCCTTTTTAAAAGAACTTTTTATGACTACATTAAGTTTTTAAAAGTGTAAAATAAAAACAAAAACAAACATAAAAATTAAATAAGTGTTAAACACATAGAAAGAAATTTAAATTCAAATTTTTGGTAATTTTTATATATCTAAAGCTTAAAGTGATGATTATATTTTGCCCGTAACTGTATGAGGTGCAAAAATAGATTCGTGCACGGCAAGAAAAAAAAAGTTTATCGCCAAACGAACTTCGTTTGTCGTGATTGAAATCGTTATTTGCAAACGTTTTAACAGTTGTCATAATAATAATCAGTTGCGAGAAACGCGTCATTTAGTTGCAGAAAATTCATTTCGTTTGTCATAAACGCGAGTGATTTTTTAATTGCAGCAAATAAAAAATTTGTTTTTCCCAACTGAAAACTTCGTTTGTCTTTCCCTTCGTTGTATAAACGCTACGCTTATAGTTCAGAGTAACTTTTTGGAGAAATTGTTCCTATATAAGCAAATTGGGAGTTTGCTTAATACGCAGATGGAGATAGCAACAGAGGTTTCAATGAGTGCAATCCATAAGAAAACGTACGGACGTACGGACATAGCGAGAAAGATAATTAATATAATAAATAAATAGTGACCGAAATAGCTTGCGGTATAATATTATATAAGATATATTTTTAAGTTGATGACAACTGAATATTTGTTTGCGGTAAATAGAACTCGCAAATTTTTTAGTTGCGGCAAACGAACAATTTCTTTGCATGTAGTCTTACTTTTTTATAGGTAAAGGGCACACAATAGTTTTCACAAAAAAATAAGTCTTGAAGATTAAGTATTTTCTAAAAAGTATAAAACAAAATGCTCAATAATTCAAGTTCATCAAAAAATCAAAGTGGCTACTTTTTATAGCAATTGAATAAAGTTTTTTCATTTTTATGTTAAACTTCAACATGTTTTGATGTAAGGCATTTTTGAAATCTTATTTTGAATTAGACTCCTGTCATATAAATTAATCTATTATTTGTCATAAATTAGTCTAGAATTTAGATTTATTTAAAATATCAGATAAAACTAAAAGAAAAGCAATAAACATAGGATTTGAGTACCTCTGAGCCGCTTCTTACTTGTATTTCACATACATAATATGATCCATATAAAAACAAATAAAACAGTACTACTTAGAAAACGTGAAAACCGTTAAATTGGTGATAACTAAGTAGGCATAACAAACATAATGCACAACACACAATATCAGAGTTCAACAAATTTTAAAAGTCTCTGGCATGAGCTCTTAACAAGATCTATCATTATGAGCAAGACATCTGTAGTTTTATTTTTCTAACATTCACTTCGCTACTAAAGACACATCTTTAGAATAACAAATAATTTCAGTTGAACTCCAACTATACTGGCATGAATTTAAATTGGCTTAAATGGTGTTTAAGTAAAAGAAAACACGTTCGGAATTCAAACAACAATATCAGTTACAAAAAATATAAAACTCAAAACAAGTTAAAATTTTGAACATCAAAAGACCAACTCTGCCAATGATGAGCATAAAAAACAAAAAAAAAATAATTATAAGCCAATAATAGTGTCTGTTGTTGCGTATAGTAATAATTGGAATGCAGCTGGATGCGCGCATGCGCAGCTGCAATGCGTGATTTGACTTTTGATATTAAGCAATAAGCTTGAATGATGTCGTTTCTTTTTGCAAAAATGCAGTCAATTATTTATGGTTGTTATATAACAAATACTTGCAGCTTATAAATGCTACAGTTGATGCCTTCGTTGCATGAATGTTGGGCACTTTAAACGAATAATACGCGAGCAGATAAAAAAAAAAACTGTAAAAATATGCTTCCAATCGCAAAAAATTGAGTGCAACAAGAGAATTTAACAAAATTTAATATTAAATTTCTTTATTCGACAATTTCTAAAAATATTTTTTCAAGGTTGTGTTCGTCTACAGAACACTGCGCAAGCAAACGAAGTTAGTTTCAATCGGCACCCAGCGAAAATAGTGGCTCTTAGATTAAGTAACATTTTGATAGTGACAGAGGGAAATTTGACAGAAAAATCTTTTAACCTTCATCGGTCCCTAATTTCTAGAAACGAATAAGTTCCTTGTGTGTAAATTTTACACACTTTTTCAAGAGCCATATTTTTATCGACGAATGAAATAATTGCGATCTAGTCGTTAAAAATTATTTATTATTCATTATTTTATTTATTAAAAAAAAAAAATTTTTAAAAACCAGCCAAAATCCTAGCTCGGTCGATTTGCTGAAATTATCTTAAAAAACTAACAGCTTGAAGTTGAAAAGTGTGTGTATTATAAAATGTATAAAAAAATTTACACAAGGGACCGATTAAGGTTAAATGAAGTTTTGATTTGAGTTGGTTGGTTACCAAGGTTCCTCGTGGTAACCAAGTAGGACAATAAGGGTTAAAATTTAAGTCCAAAAAATTTCCAATGAACCAAAATATAATCGATATTTACCTGAGTAGGCCATAAACGCGTCCCTTGGGCGCGTACCCCAAAAATATTTTTTTAATGTGTTTCTTACATGAGCAACCACAATAGAACCGGTTTAGAAGAGTTGTGATCAACGCACAGTTCAAACAACAACAAAGAGAGCTTTACGAGTGCACAGCTTTACACTGAAACAAGAAGTTGTTAAAAGCTCACACAACATTTGGTGCAAGAAACTCTTGTGGAGTGTTGGATTTTCAATATAATAATTTCTTTTTTATTTTTGTGTTCGTTTTTCGCTATTTTAATATCAAAAAAAGATCAAGCGAAAATGAATTAATGCTTATCTGAACCATTGCAATATATTTACGTATATTCATAAATAAAACAGCGAGCAACACCCTCACGCATGAACGCTCAAAGCATACTGACTAGAAATTTAAAGCACAGCAGAAAAAACAAACTTTTACGCAGTGTACAAACACAGCGAGCCGATTGCTACTTCGTGTGCAAAAGCTCAACAACACACGATGCCCGCGGGCTATGGGAAACCATGTAGTGAGCACCACTGGTTTAGAAGCAAGTTTTCAAAGCTTCTGAAGAAATATTAAGTCCAAACACGAATTTAAGCATTAATGCCACTTTATGGGTCTATTTGACACATTTTTAAAATTTTTTTTTTCAAAGTGTATCAAACTTTTTACACATTACACTGTTCAACACGAAAAAAATAACAAGGTTCTGACAACGGATTCGAATAGAGGGGACAAAAAAAAAATAATGCACGTGTGTCGGCGTTTCGAAAGTTTACATATGTTTTGGTACAATAAAATAATGGGAACCGGAGGAGGGTATTAAAATTAACTTTTGATTTAATTTTGATTTTCATAGTTTTTTGTTTGAACCTAACCTAATCAGCCAAAGTGCATCCGATAAGGTTCGTTGCTATTGCTATTGTATGATGTACCAAATGAGTAAAACATTTTTTTCATAGAAAGTAACCCCCTTAAACCAAGTTTTGTGCAACATTTTATCATCAATTCTGAATAAGTACGAAATTGACCATTTAACACATTTTAAGTTTTGACTTATTTCTGGCATTTAAGTTGAATTTTCAACTTTAGTGTATTGAAAGACTTATAGTAGAATTTTATGATAAATTTTTTTGTGGAATATTTTAACCCATTATACCCTTGTTTTATGGGTCTTTTTTGCCTTTTATCACAAAAGGGTCAAAAAGACCCATAAATTGAGAAGTTAGGAGGTTAAAATGTTCTACAAAAATATTCCTCATAGTATTTTACATAAATCCTCACAACACATTCTACACCCAAAATGTAAGGATAACATGATTTCTTATGCCGATTCACTATAAGAATGTTCAAATAGGGGGAAAATTAAATAAGACTCATACGTAAACTTACAAAACAACGATACACGTGTATTGTTTTTTTGTTCCCTCTACCAGAATCCATTTTTGGAACCTTGTTAATTTTGAAAAAAACTGATTTTGTTGTTCAGTGTTATTAGTTACATATTTAAAGCATATAAAAATGGCGGCGAAAAAATGGCGGCTGTAGTGGAGGTCCGAAAAAAAAATTCCGGACATATTATCTCCAGAAACGTCTGAAACAAAAAATTTTAAAATACGTAGGTTGACTTTTAAGTCTTGAGATATGGCAATACTTATGTAAATGTGTCAAATTTGACATTAGCTGCATTCCCGCGGCACTGGATTAAATCAAATCTCAGTGGAACAACTTTACTTTAACTTCATATCAATTTGGCACCACTGTCTTGAAACAGCTGTTTGATAACAATAGAAAACAATACAAAATAGCATACTTTAGATTTGCCAACTATGTTCGTTTTTAACAAAAAAATTCTTTAAACTTGGCAGCATTTTCAGATCAGAAATAGAGGCAAGAAAAGGGCTGGTTCTAATTTTTGTTTTTGCTTTGTGAATAAAATAGAGCCGCGCCCGCGGGTATGCAGCTTTTGTTATCATAAAGTTTAACATTTTTAATGGTGAATGTACTCAGAACGTTTTGTTATAAGAGTGCTATTTGTGCTATTTTGGTAAACAATGGAATTAAATCGTGAACATTGTCGTGCGAAGATTTTCTATGACTTTCGATGTCGATAAAGCCAATAGCAGTGTGCTATTGATTTGATGCTATTAGATTTTTTCAAGGGCATGTAAATGTGTATCGATCTGCAGGAAGAACATTTTGAAAAACAATAGAGTCATTTCCGATTGTAACTATTTGTTTTTATTTGTCTGTTTCAAGAGTTAAAGGTCAACCTTCGTATTCTTAATACACTTGTATATTAGAGCGCACTTAAAAAAAAATTCCGCAGTATGTCAGCGAATATGACGTATTTTTGCAAGACAATTACGAAAAAAATTCTTTTTTGTCCGAATGTAGTGGTCGCTCTTTTAAGAGCTTTATTATTTTGATATTAGGGTGGTACATTAGGATGATAGAAAGTGAGATCTGGAGGGTAAGTACTAGAACGGTACACCTGAGGTCAATGACCTCTAAAGAGGTCATATTGATCTCCTTGAGACAAAAACATTGGTATACCAAACTTTAAAATCCGATTGTAAACACCAGAGATATGAAGTTATATATCAATGCGCGACCCCTACGTTCGGTCAAAAAAAAAATTTTTTTCGTAATTGTCTTACAAAAATACGTCATATTCGCTGGTATACGGTGCACTTTTTTTTTGCATAGGAGGTGGTACGGTCTATTGTATATGTTAGTGGTTATAGGCGGTAGTAGAATGAAACATTTTGGGCAAAAGAAAAAAAACTTGAATTTTTTTAACGTTTTTTTGCAGTCAAAATTGTTTAAAATATGGGTTAAAAATAAATGTAAAATTATAATTCAACTGCTAAAAATACACATGTTATGAACAATCTAATAAAAATGTTAGCCCAATCGGTTAAAAGTTCTTCCAAAATCATGTTCGCAAGGTCGAAAAACGTGGTTTTGTGAAAAAAGCGGAGCTGTTGCTGAACTCCTTCTGTGCTCTCTCATAAGCACTGGCTTATAAGCGACTGTAGAACTTTAACTTAAGTCGGCAGTGGCAGATCTAGGATTCGCCAGAGGGGGGAGGGGGCTAAGTTAACAGTATTGTAGTTAAAGGGAGGGGCTGAATCGACTTTTAGGACTTTTTTTCATTTTATTCTCGTACAAAAAATCTCCAAGGGAAAGCTAAAGCCCTTTCAGTCTGTATGTAGATTCGCCACTGTCGGTAAGTTATCGATTTAAAACTGTTTGTACAGTAATTCCACACACATAAGGTAAGAGAAAATAATGTTTGTGGAAAATTGAATTTTTAAAAAAATAAACGTTATAAATGGCCTTAAGTATTAAGCATTTCCTTATATATGCGTTTTTTCATAAATTCGGAGAAGAAAATACAATGGCACATTGTAGCACAACTCGGCTCATCACAGCACAAGTTTTGAATTTCTGAAAATAAGAAATGGCAGAACAAGTTTCTCATCAAAAGACAACACTATATTACATTAAAAGCACACAATAAGAAAACAAGAATTATTTTTTCAATGCGGCACGTGAAAGCACACATCAATCTCAGCGGAGCACATAATCAGCCCTATCATGAAAAATTTTCTCCCAGGAATTGTTAAAGAAGGTTCCGTTTTTAAGATAAAGTTCGAAAACTTTTCAACAATTTTTAATGCAACTTTGTTCATTAACCTTTAATATTCATGAGCGTAAAATACAAAAAAATGTAATGTCTTTATCTGCTATCTTAAAAGTGGGAACTGCCTTTTACAATTCTCGGGAATATTTTTTTTTATATATTTCAAAACCCAGTATATTCCATAGACTTAGATAAAAGATAATAAATATTCCAAATCGTTTTAAGTAGAATACAAAGGTAGGCTTGAGTAAAAGTGTAAAAGTTGTGTTAAAGTGTTATAAATACAAACCATTGTGTTGGGAAAAATATATGTTGATTGGGAAAATATAAGCTACAAACGATAGGTTGTAAATTTTTTCGAAAAAAAAATTGTGTTCTACTGTGTAAAAATATATAAAGTGTTTTGGGTTTTTTGGTTTTTATACAAAATTACATGTTTTATTTTTTATTATTATTATTTATGATTTCCTTACAGTGTATAAATATATGTAAAATATATAAATATTTATAGTATTTATAATGTATAAATATATTTATATATTTTTGTCAATATTACAACTTACGAGTGAAGGAAGTTAACTTAAAACTAGTTTTAATTTACAAAATCAACAATATTTCAACAGAATAGAGAATTTTCTTTTCTTTTTTTTTTAATATTAAACATTATGTGCAAGAGGGGTAAAAGAACAAAAGAAGAAATAATAAAGTAAAAGTTTAAAATAACGACAAAAAACTGAACCAATACTATTTTTTGAACAGTTATTTACGCTAGATAAAAATGTGTTTCTGAATATGGCAGCGTGGTTTTTATTTTACTTCAAGATCAAAATAAAGTGAAGTTTGAAAAAAGCTCATGAAAAACTTATGAAAAGCTGTAGGAAACGTTGTTTGATAGGCAAGTTATTAATAGGCAAGACGAAAAATAATAGTTTTTTTTAAATTTTGAAAATTTCTTTTATATACTATTATTTAATTTTAAGTATAACATTAGAGAATTATTGTTGAAGCTTTTATAAAGTTTTAATGAAGCAAGCAAAAATATTTTACAATTAAAGCAGGCATTAAAAATAGAACAAAGCAAACGCAGCCAACTATTAAAATTGGTGTTCAAAAATAAAGTTTATATAAGAATTTATAGTTTTTTTTTTTACATTTTAAAATTAGAGAAAAAAATAAAATAAGACTAGAGATATACAAATAAATACGAGTAACGCGAATTTTTTGCTCAAAACATGCTCGAAGCTGTGCCAAGTGCATCTTATTTTAATGTAATGTACATTATGTACACACAGCAGTCAAAGTAGCGTTATTTGTTTTTGGAAAAAGCTCTGTAAAGCTTTAAGTTTTACGCATCAATCATGCGCACTTAACTTAGCAATAATGATAAATTTTGATTGCGGCAAGCTTTGTAGCTTTTTGTCTGGCTTTTACGCCGCCTGAGCTTCTGTGGTCGTGGTGAAGTCGGTATAATCGTTAAGAGTCGTTTCGTCGAAAGCTTTTGTCGTCGTTGTCTCGTGCAACTTGTGCAATTTTCTTGCCTTATGTTTATGTGCTCTTTTTTTGTGCACCACATGCGTCTCTGAGCTAAAACTGACAACTTCACTTACGCTGCTGCCTTGAACCTTACTTACGCTACTTTGACTGTTGCTCTCTCCGTTACTCTCGGTCTTAATATTATTTGTGTTAAGCTTATTATGGCTAGCACCACTACTAGCGTTACTAACTTCAATAACACTGCCTTTTTGGCTACCTAGTGTCTTAGCTACTTCCGCCTTGCTGCTGCCTGACTCCGTGCGACTCTCCGCGGAGAGTAGGTTAGTGGGAGCTTCTAATACGGCAGCACGACGGCTGGAGAACTCAGCTGAAGAGTCAGACGAAGACGCAGAGGCGTCGGTATCGGATTTCATTACTTTGCTCAGTATTACTTTGTCAAGGTTAGCAATGGATATTACCAGGGGTGAGGATTCATTGGATTCAGGTCTTAGTTGAGGTACAATTGGTCTTACGTAAGTTGGAAAGAGTGCCACTGGCACTGGTGTGGCCTTAACATTTGTCGTGGTCTCCGTGGGGGTTGTAGTCTCTGCTAGGTAGCTGGTTTCTGTGGTTGCAGATACCATGATGCTGGGCACAAATGAAGGCATTGCAGTTGTTGGCAGAGCTTCTAAGCTAGCAGCGGGCATGATTGTAGTTATTTCCGGTAGTATTTCCCTAACCGAAATTGATGTGGGTACTCCCGTTTGGGCCTCAACTATTGTTATACGACTGTCTGTTTGTTGCTGTTTTTTGCTAATCTCCGTGCTAAGCTCGTTAGCGGTGCCTTCGCCGGAATTCAGTGTCTTGCCTTTGCGCGAGTTATCAAAGAGCCCCTCTAGAGCAATTGTGGAAGTTTCCACAGCTTCACGTATGACTTCCGGTAACAGGGCCTTACCATAGCGGTCCTCCAGATGTGCGTTGGTCGTTGAAATCTCACGTACGTTTTCGTCTGCTGCACTTAGCTGTGCGTATTCGCGCGACGCGCTCTGTTCGGGCGGAGAGTTACGTACAGGTATTGAGATTTTAGAGATTATAGCTTCCGTTGGCGTATAATCCGTTACAGTGCTGTGACCATCGATGATTATATCACCGCCATTCACCAAATGAACATACTTGACCACGCTGATCTCACCAAGCTGCTCAACATGTGGCAAGCTCTCCACTTTTAGCGTGGTAGCACCCACCTTGGTAAGAAGGTCATGATTTGTCTTCGATTTGCGTCGTAACTTTTCCTCCTTTGATGTAACCTCGACGATGCGATTGATTTCGACCACCTTGTGCTTGGGTCGCACCTGGTCAGTCACGAGTATGGGCGTCTGATTGTCAATACCCGTTGTTGGGCGATTTGTTTGCTCTTCTTCGTCGGTGAGCGTGAAGACGTGCAGCAGTGTTGTGTTTGGTGGTGTAGATGTCGTCGAACCTTCATTATCCTGCGAAAAAACTTGATTAGAATAGGTATTGGTGCTTAAAACAGTGTTGTGGATATGGTTTGTGGGTGTTGCGGGTGTTGTGGTTATGAAACCATTTTCGTGACCATTATAGTATGTGCTGTCATATGCATCATCGTTTTCTGTTTCAGTGTTTTGTTTGGTGAACTGTTGTTGTTGTACGAGCTCTTGCTCTGTTGTTGTTGTAGTTTCTGAATTGGTGGAGAATATTTTTGGTGTGGTGTGTTTTTTGCTGTGAGTTTCGAATATCTTTTTGTTGCGCGCATTTAATGCCTCAATATTAAGGTCTTCAATTAAGGCGTTATCACCGTTTGCTCCAACTGTCTCCGTTTTGGATTGAGTGCTGTATTTGCGTTCGTAAGTACGTGAGTTAGTTGGTTTACTGGCTGTGCTGTCATCTGTATCCGCTGCATCTGTTAATGGATAAATTGTCGGAGTAGGTTCGTATGATCCTTGAGGTCGATTTACGACGTGTGGACGTTTGGTGGTACGACTACTATCAGAATTAGAACTACTAAAGCGGCTAGTTGAGGATGATGAGCTAGCGCGATTTTTGAATGAAGGTGGTTTACGATAGTTGGGGTTAAACGGAACATTTACCGCTGGTTTTGTGGGTTCAGTAGGTGCGTCCTCCACTTCAGAGTAATTGCGGTTGGGTATTTCGGTTGTAGTGTTGATTTCTTCTTCCTCCTCCTCAACTTCTGCTACAGCGTCATCATCATCAACATTTTCTTCACTATTAGCACTTATTTCGTTCTCATCATCGCTGTTCTCTTCTTCACCATTCTCTACATCAAAATTTTCATCGTCATTGTGCTCTTCATAAAGATTCTCTTCGTCAGCATTCTCATTTCCATTCTCTTCAGTTTTCTCTTGTTCAGTTGTCGTTGTTGTGAATATTTTTTTCCTATTGAAAAGACCTGGTGGTCGCGTTATTACTGTTTTAACAGGCTGTTCCACTACCACCTCTTCATCTTCCACTTCTTCGTCGTTTGATTCTTCTCTCTGACCATTTTGTACTCTCAATCGCTTAAATGCAGGCAGTCGAGACTCTCGAGATGTAGATCTTACATTGTCATCATCATCTGTGTTACGACTTTCACTATAAACTTTATTGAATTGTCCGTATTTCCGTCTGGAAAACTTTCGTTTGGGTTCGAACGATGTGGTTTGTTTTGTGGTGGATATGGCTGAAAGCGATGGTCTTGTTGGTGAGTATGGACGTTTAGAAATAAGCTTACGACTTGGAGTGAGCCGTAAGTTAGGTGCAGCTGTTGAAGTATCAGCAATGACTTCATCGCTCGTCAGAGCTTTACTTTCTGTCTTTATGACCTTAAGCTTTGAGGCTGGTACGAATGGTTTCCGAGTTGATGACGTTGTTATCGATTCATTTTCGCTTTGATTTGCTTCCGTTTCTTCGCTTTCAGAAACGGTATTACTTGTAGATGAGGTGACAACTTTTTCTCTCAACAATTTTGGTAGGCGCGAGCTTTGGATTGATTTTTCTTCTATAACCTCGGATTGGGTAATTTCTACATCTCCAGCCAATTCTTCTGTGGCAGTATCGTAACGGACTTTCGTTATAGCTGCATTTGATGCTTTGTTGAGATCTTTGTCCTTAATTAACTCATCATCGTCCGAGTCCAAGGATTTTGTAGCCGCGGATATTATTTTGGTATCCTCTGTTTCTGTCACAGTGGTTTTTTCAGTTGTATCATTTGTCTTGATATCCACACCGCTTTCGAACTTAAGCTCCAAAGTATTCTCTTTCGGGATGTTGGAAGCATTAGTAATTACCTCTGTGGTTTCCTTTTCGTCTTCTAAGGTCTCGTCTTCGGTAGTCAATTCATCAGATTCATTTTCTAGAGATTCTACGATGATTGGGGTAGTCAAAGAAACAACAGGTCTGCGTGATGCTGTTGCAAGAACTTCAGTTGCACTCTCAAGGTTCAATTTGCTGGCAGCTGCAGTTGTCGGTCTGCGAGTCACTATTGGTATTTCTTTAAGGCTAGAAACTGTGCTTTCATCTTCAAGTTCTTCGTTATTATCATCATCATAATCAGCAGCTAAACTATCTTCAGTTTCTTCTTCAACTTCTGTAGCTTCTGTTGTAGTTGTTGAAGTTCGTCCCGCAAAACGAGAGCGACTTACAGCGCTAAATAATGGAACGCGTGAAACAACGCTTGTAACACGTTCTGTGCTAGTAGAGCTCTGATTTGCCAAAGAGAAACGTGATCTTCCTCTCGGTGAGGTAGTTATTACATTTTTTCTTTGGGGTTCATCATCGGCAGATGTTTGCTCCTTTACCAAACTTAGATTTGTGCTGCGATTAAAGCCGTATCGGGTGCCATTGCGTCGTTTTGAGTTTAGTCTAGGGTTAGCTGTGATAGTTAAATCAATAGCGGCTTCCGTTGACGATTGTACTTCACCTCCTTCAGTTGTGGTCTTTTGTACCGGTCTAATCAGTTTTCTTACGACTTTACGGAAACGCTTTGTAGGTGTGACGCCTACGTTCGTGAGTGTTTCTGAAGTATTTGTTGTTTGAGCTGTTTGAGTTTGAGCTGTTTCAAAGTTCTGAGATATAGTAGTTTCGGAATTTGTATTTTCTAAAAGGCTAGCAACACTAGGGGTTTGTTCTACACTTAAATTTAAGGAAGTATCGTTTGTATTAGTAACGCTAGTGGTGGTGGTTGTGGTGGCATTAATATTACTATTAACTAAAGTGGCATTAATTGAGCCTACGGGACGACGATACTTCAAGACTCTGATGCGTCTTGGTGTTGGACGAACATGACTAGAGCTAATAGTGCTTTCAGTAGTTGTCGAGCCAACTGTGCTTGTCTCTTCTAATTCGTTTACCTGATCTTTGTTCTGAGAAATAGCTTTTCTGTCATCATTGTTGTTTGCATTTAGCTGAGTAGCTGAGATTCTTGTGGTTGTTCTTGTTCTCGATGGATTAGCTGTTCTTGAACGGTTGATTTGGTATTTCTGAAAACGTCGTTTAGAATTAACTTCGTTACCCTCTGTTTCAACATTATTATCATTTTCTAATTTACTATAACCTTCAACAGAAGAAAATGCATCCGTATCTTCTGCATCTTCTTCTACACTCTTGTTAGATTTTGAACTTAAAATAATTTTAGTCCTATTAAAATAATTGGCTACGGTGCTATTAGAGTTAATATTAGTACGATTTGCATTCAAAGTGAGGGTGTTAGTTTTTGTGCTGATGTTGTTATTAGTATTTATTAACGTTTCTTTCGCATTGTCAGACTCGTTTTCTTGAAGATTGAACTTGTCTTCTGTCTCAAGTTGGTTAAGTGAGGTAGTTTTGCTTCGTTCTTTTATCAACTGTACAAGTTTGTTGCTGATAGCGCCGTTGTTTTCGGTTTTTGTCTGTTGAGATTTGACCTTATTACGTAGGGCTTGCAGTGTATTTAGCGTTGACTTTTGATTGACAAGTAAAGTCTTTGACTTTTCAGTATTATCAGGTTCCTCCGCAATTTTTGCTTTAAATGCTTTTCCGTTGTCTGCCGATTTTATCGTTTCAGTTTCAATTAATTGAGTTGCCATAGATAGACCAGATTTTTGTGTGGTAGGTGATTCACTCTGGCTCTCATAGTCATCGGCATTTTCAAGTTCTGCTATAATTTCTTCTTCTGATTGAGTAGGAGAGGTTTGATCGGGGTTTGAATTGGTGGTAGACCGTGTTGTTTCTGAATCAATATCAGATTTATTGGTGCTATCATCGTTTGAAGCACGTTGTGACTCATCTGAGTCACCAGCCAATAAAGCACGTTGGCGATTACTTTGCTCTAAAGTTCTTACTTCACTCTGTAATTCTGTAATTACAGCTTGTGGTTCCAGCTCTTCATCTGACAAAAGAGTTTCTTTAGGAGTTGTTTTAAGTATCTGGCGATTAAGAGTAGAGTACGCACGACGTGTTGAACTTTCAATTTCACTGGAGATGTTTTCGTTTACACTGTCAGTGGAAGGTCTATTCGGCTTGGCACTCGTTAATGTTTTTCTATAACCTCCAGGGTAGGTGCGACGAGTTGTTGGAGTTTTGATGATTGTTTCCTCGGTTATTGATATAGGTTTTTCAGTAGTTCTGAGCACATTAAACGGCTTTCGGGGTACGAACAGTTTTTTCGAAGGTTTTGCTCTTGGTACAGATGCAACGGTCGTAGATTCTTCGGAATTGATCTCTTTCGTCAGATATGTGCTACTTTCAATATTGGTATCTAGAACAGTTTCTGTTGTTGAGATGATTTTAGTTATTTTACTATTTATCTCTGGTAAAACATCAATAACGGCTTCTAAATCACCATTCGTGGCAATTGAAGAAATTTGTCTTTGTGACTCCTCATCCTGGTTATCTACTAACTTTGCTGTTGATTTTTCATGGTCATAATTTTCATCGTTTGAAGTTGAAGTGTTTTCTTCTTCGGAACTATTCACCGTGGTTAAATCATATGATGCTTCCGGTTCTGTTTCAATTTCTTTTGATTCTTTGTTGGTTGTTGTTTCTAATTTTGTTACTCTTTTAAGCGAAACATATGGTTTGCTAGTTGTTGCAGAGATTGTAACGTCCTCCTCTTCATCTTCATATTCCCCTATTAGTGCTTCTTCGATTGGTTTGGCAGAAGAAGTGCCAAATCGTTTTAAAGTATTATAGGTTCGCCGTGTAGTTGCTTCTTCAGTTTCACTGCCCAGTTCCGTTGATTCGACTGTGGTGAATTTTTCTCGCAAGCGATTTAGTGGAGAATAAATGCGTTTCTTAGTTGTTACTATTGTTTTAGAAACACTTGGGTCGGGCTGATCGGCCTGATCCAAGTCTTCATCGAGCGTTGGAACAGTTGTAGTTCTAGTGTTCAAGCGGTTAATCCCAGTATATGGTAGACGTACAGCTGTTTTCTTTGTTTTATCTGTTTCAGTTTTAGTTTCTTCATTATCATCCAATGGTTTAGCTGTGGTTTCTTCTAATGAAAACTGTTTTTGAAAGATGGAGTCAATAGAAGAGTTTGATTCGGACAGCTTTATTGTTCCATCCCTATTTCTATCCACAACATCTTTTGAAATTACTTCTTGTGATGCTTCAAGCTTGACTTCTGTTACCGAGCTGTCAACATCATCTTCGAAATCAACAGCAACATCTGTGATAGAAATTTCACTTTGAGTTTCTGTAGGTTCTGAAGTTGACGAATCTTCGACTGTATGTGTTTCGGAAGAAGAATCTTGTTGAGAAATTATTGAACTTTCATCATTTGATGATAGATTTTCTAAGAGTGTGGTGAAATCATTTATATTTTCCTTTGTCGTAGTTGATAGCCTTAAACTGTTAGATGATGTGTACGGTCTTCTGGTGAAAGTAATTGAATCGTTTTTTTCGTCATCTTCCGGGTCGTCATTGTTATCTTCAACCGGTTGGATTGTTGTACTCTTAAAACGATTTAAAGAATTGTAGGGTCGAAGTGTGGTTGAAACTTCTTTATCGCTTTCTATAGCGTCTTCTTCTTCTTTCTCCTCAGTTATTTTAATGTGTATTTCATTAGGTACTAAGGTGGTAGAGAACTTCTTGTGTTCAAAAGTTGAACTCTCGTCATTTTCTGATTGAATTTCAAACAGCGAAGTTGTGGGCTCATTTAAATTTCTTTCTGTCGTGGTGGAAAGTTTCAACCTGTTGATTGATCCATATGGCTTCCTGGTAGAAGTGACTGACTCAAATTCTTCTTTAACTTCTTCTTCGACTCCTTCTTCTTCTTCTTTTTGTCGATCTTCATCATCTTGAACTGACTTGGTTGTTGTAGTTCTAAGTCTATTCAGTGCATTATAAGAGCGTCGGGTGGTTGACTCTTTTGGTGATGGCTTTTCTGTTGTCGCTCTATCTTGCACGCGGCTTAGTGGTGAAAAATAACGTTTTTTCGTTGCTTCCGTGGTGAGAGTCGCTGCAGTTGTGGATTCTTCTGTAGTTATTGATTCGGCCAATGTTGTTGGTGTTATAATTTCGGTTTGGCTTAAGGATTGCAATTTAGTTGATTCGTCTCCTTCGTAATTTTCAGCAGTCAATTCAGCTTCCATCTCAGCATTAGTATCTTGAACCGATTGTATTATTGTCCTTATATTTCCAACGGTATCTTCTAAGGTTGTTAATTTAACTGGAGACAGAGTATCCTCCAAAGTAGACGCTTCGAGAAAACTTTTCTCTGTTGTTGTAGGTGGTCTGTTAAGCTGTATATTCACAGGATTCTCAGTGGTCAGTTCTACCAGATCTTTAGTTTCTTCATGAACTGTAGAGACATTTTCCTCAACAGTAGATGTATCAAGAACACTTTCTTCTGTAGTTGTCATTGAAATTGGTATTTCAGTGTTTATCGCTGAAAAAGTCCGTTTAGTGTTTAATTCTATGAAATATTCAGTTCCTCCATGTACATCATCTTCTATGATCTGGGGAGACATGGAAGTTGTTTCCACTAAATCTGTTGCTGAAGCCCCTTCCGTGGTAGTTCTTTCCCGTAAACGATTTAATGGTAAGTAAATGCGTTTTATAGTCTTTACAAATGTTTTCTTTTCAGCGTCTACATCACTTGCGTCGTCATTTATTGGCCTAGTAGTTGTTGTGCGACCTTTGAATCCTGGATAGGGACGTCGAGTAGGTTTTTCTGTTGTACTTAAGTCATTGTCATCTGCTGACTTATTTGTTGTGACGCGTGTTTTAAAGCGATTGACGTTTAAACCAAAGGTACGTTTTGTTGTTGCATCAATGTCATCTGATTCGACTTGCTCCGTTGTTGCGGAAGTTTCTATGGTGGTTGTTAATTTTGCTGGCTTAAATTGATTTCTTCGATAGCCAGCATATTTCTTAGAGAAATTATTATTAACGACTGAAACATCTTCTTCTTTTACAGAGGTCTCTGTTGTTGTCGAGGGAGTACGGTTGAATGTTCCATATTTACGCAGACTTCTGGAACCCTCTACTCTGTTGAAGTTCTTTTCTGGGATTTCAGCTTCTGCTTCATTTGTTAAAGCCTGTTCATCATTCTGATCATTTGATTCAAGTATTGTTATTTTAACCTTTGGAGTTTCGTGAGAGAGTGGCTGATTTTCAGAGTCTTCGTCTGGAATAGTCTTAAAGGATTTCCCTAACCGTTGAAGACTATTTGTTTTCAATGAACCCTCCTTCGTTACTTCAGTCTCTGTTTTGATTTTTGCAGTTGAGCTATTAAATCCCGAACTCTTATTAATTGCTTCTAGTCCCATATCGTGCTTCAATTGGTTCCGAATATCTTGAATCTCTTTCAAGATTTCAGTAAACTCATTTTTGGCATTGCTGTCGTCGATTATTTCCTCACCTGACTCCGCTGTTGCTGATCCGACAGTTTTTTCCCCCAGGTTCAGTGCATCTATAACCTGGGGGTTTTCAATAAAAAATTACCGAACTCCTTGTTAATCTCCTCTGCTTGTTCCTTGACTAATTTGCTCTCGAGATTTGCTGATATGGATGGAGTAATTAAATGATTTCCACTAACATTGAATACATCCTTAATTTGCTTTTTTATATCAATGCTGGATGTTTGTGTTGTTGTTGCTGGATTGTTTTGTTCCACATAAGTTATTGGTGAATCTTTATAATACTGATAGTATTTGCGGCGATGATAGATTGGTAGGGAGAGTTCCGCCTCACCACTTTTGTTGAGTTCTTTTACAACGGTTTTTGTCGTGGTAGTGTGTGAACTCAAATCTTCGCTTGAGGTAGTGATGGGTTTCGTAGTTTCTAAGGTTTCGTTCTCGGAATTTTGTGAGTATTGCTTTATTTTCTTAAAGGCTTGGAAAAATTTGCTATGAAGTGGGTCCAAAGGTGGAGAAAAGGTCTTTTGATTCCCTGTTATTTTGACACTAGATGTTTCTTTTGTCGTAGATGCTTTTGTATTGGCTTGATCCGCTCCTCCCGAATCTTCTTCTGTCAAGTTTTCTTCCTTAAAAATAGTTGTGGTTATCTCAGGTTGATCACCTAGCTTTTTTGTTGTTGTAGTTGTTTTAGAGTGGATTTTTCCATTGGGTCCTCCAGTATTAAGCTGCTCTTCTACATTCTCTGTGGTAGTTGTAGTGGTTGTTGTAGTGGAGTGGACATTTGTAGGCCCTACAGTTTTAAACAACTGAACTCTCGTAAGCTGTTGGTCTCCATATTTGTGACTCTCAGGTTTCTTGAATTGGAATTTATTGGTAACAGTTTTGTGGATTTCAGTTTTATCATTTCTTTCCGAACTAATTTCATCTGCATTTCCTAAGGCTTCTTGTTGAGTGCTTTCTGCCTTTAAAGTTGTTTCTTTTAAAGTTCCGGGTTGTGTTGTTGTAGTAGACGTTGTTGTGATTTCAGGTTGCTCTGCTAACTTTTCAGTGGTAGTTGTTGTAACAGTGTGGATCTTAATGGGTTCTTCAGTATTAAGCTGATCTTCTAAATGCTCCGTTGTAGTTACCGTGGTTGTTTCTGTTGTTGTATTGTGCTGATTTTCAAACTTTTGGGTCTGAGGTTTCCTGAACTGAAAACGATTTGTAACGGTTTCTACATTTGTTTTCGTACTAATATCATCACTAGATTTTGTATCTATGTCTTGTTTTGTTGGCCTTTTGAATTGGTATCTACGTGATGTATAACCTGTTTTAGGTGCCGTAGAGCTCGTGGAGTTGGTAGCAACAATTGTAGTTTTTGTTTCTGTTGTATTTATTTTGATAGGTCTTGTAGGACGTGTTCGACGTATTGTGGGATATGTTGCCTTTGTGGCAATATGTTCTGTTGTTGAGATGACTGATCTTGGTGGAGTTTCATATTCAAACTCCTTAATTTCTTCAGTTTCAGTTGAAGTTGTAATCTTTGGCTTTTTAACCAAGCGCCTTCTAGTCTTTACAACCCTCGTTACTCCATCATCAATTTTTCTAGTTTTTGTAGCATAATCTAAGGCTAGGAGTGAAGATAAGTCATTGCTTTGGAATTTGACTGAACCACGTCGGCTTGAAATGGGACGCCTGGTTGTTGATGGGACATTTTCTGAGACCACATCGTAAACGTATTCGTATTCATCATCGTCCTCCTGTTTAATCGTTTTGGTTCGTGTGCGTTGAATAGTCTTTTGAGTTTGACCTGATGTGCCAAAATTACGGGAAGAGGAAATACGTGATTTTGTTCGGTCACCAATAGTTTCAGTTTCTGTACTAAGATCATCCTCATTACTTGCTTTTCCAGTGTTTGAATGCAAACGTGAACTAAAACGATTAGCCGAAGAAGATGAAGTTTTCGAAAGTTGTCCGCGTGTGGAATAGTTTGTGTTTTCTTCTTTTATGTGATATTTTCTGGCACTATTATTTGTAGTTTTTGTGAGATGTTCGGCTGAATTACTTTTAGAGTGGCCCAGTCCTTCTTCCTCTATTTCAGTTGATGTTTCATCAGTTAATATAGTCTTTATATTTTTACTTCTGGATGTTCCAAATCTACTTTTACCGTTAAAATCATTTGCTATGGACTTGGAAACTGTACCAGTTGAAACAGATATGTCGCCGTTCTCATTGTGCTCTGAGCTTATACTTCCGATTCCAGCATTTTCACCACGTGTTTTGAATATTTTGGTGCTATTGATGGTAGTGAGCTTGGTGTTGGTATTATCACCACTTGAAGTACCGGTTGTTAGAATCTGACCACCTGCTGATGTAGAACTAGAAGCATTCTCAACTTCTCCACCAGTACCAGTTTGCTTGTTGCTTATAATTCGTTTTTTAGATACTAAACGATATCGACCTCGTTTCGGTTCAGCTTTTGAGGTTTCATTTTCCAGAGTTGCAGATTTACTTTCAACGGAGCTGATATCGCCGGTACTTGTACTCTCTGTAGATGTATTATTGGATGAAGTTACAAGGGTAGACTCGCTTTCAGTTTCGGTTGTATTGAAGCCATTTACATTTTCACTACTCCGTATAGTTTCAAGTTTGGTTGATTTTGGTCTGGTATATTTTGTAGTCCCTGCATGTGATTCTGTTACTATTTTCGTTGTTGTTGTTGTTTTATCTACGGGCCTACGATGTCTACCAAAGGTTGTTTGGCTTGTCTGCTCTTTAATCTCAACCGATTCTACTGTATCTGTCTCGGTTTCATTGCGAGGTCGATATTTTCCCCGATAAATAACTTTCCGACGCCGTGGTAGTTCTCCCGTTGAGTTTGTTACTTTAACAGTATCAATGCTTTTTATGGATGTTTCTTTAGCTGTCCATGGTGCAATAGTTGTTGTTGAACGAGTTCCCAAATAAGTCTTACGTGATTTATAACCGATCAAAGTTGTTTCATTTGACTCAGACGAAGCATTATTTTCTGTTTTAACTTCATCAGAGCTTGTTCGGAATCTATTTCTAAACAATGAGTTTCTTGTTTTGCTCTCAGTTGTTGTTACTTCTGGAGCAGCAGTTGTTGTTGTTGACCTTTGACTATTTCGATTGTATGATTTCCTATACTCTTTCTTATTTTTCGATTGGGTTGTTTCTTTTAGAACTGTATCAGTTAGATGAGAAGTGGAATTTGTTGTGGAAAATGATTTTTTTGTTGGATTCGCAATGTCTTCGATTGTCAAAATTTCATCTCCGTCTCCAATTTCTGCAGTTGTCGTATCGTCTTCTATTTTTACTACCGTTGTTGCACTTATTCCATTATTGCTAGCAGACTCATCGTGTTTCCTGTTATTAAGGCTATTAGCGCTGCCTGTTTTAGAGAAAGTATGATATTTCGTTGTTGTTGTTGTTCGTGTTTTCACATCATCAGTATCTCGAATTTGTGATTCGGTATCTGCAGATGATGTGATCTTAACAGTATTGGCACCTCCATCAATATTAGAACTGTTTTCACTGAGTAAAGTGGTTGCGTGATCTCTAGTGGATGTTATTGAATCAGAATCGCCTTGTCTGGAAACGGTGTTATATTTAGTTGTTGTACGAGTTTTACCGTTATCAACTTCTGTTTTGGTATCTTTTGTAGATGTTGTCGTTACAGTTTTAACTCCACCATTAGAGAGAGACCCATCTTTACTATGGAGAGCGGTCTTGATAAAGTGATCTGTGGTTAAACTTGTAATGCCACCTGTGGAGATCGTCCGATGTTTACTATCATTAGATTTTACTGTGGTATCTTCAGTTGAAGCGCTTCCATTGACATGAGTTCCCCGCTGACCATAAAGACTAGTTGCATGATCGGTGGTGGTTGTTGTTGAACCTGCATTACCACCTCTGGAGATAGTGTTATATTTCGTTGTAGTTCGTGTTTTACCATCATCTACTTCGGTTGTTGTATCTTGAGTTGATGTTGTGTTAATATTTTTAGCACCCTCATCAATGTGAGATGCGTCCTGACTTTTTAGAGTTTTTAAGTGATATGTGGCAGATCCTCTGGTGATATTGAGGATTTTATCTTCACTAACTTCTGTTGCACTATGCTCTGTGGATTCACCTCCATTAATGCCAGATGATCGAGAACTATCGTTTCTAATAATGGTGTGGTATTTAATTGTTGTGTGTGGCTTACCATCATCAACTTCTGTTGTGGTCTCTTCTATTGATGTTGTGGTTACAGTTTTATCACCTCCATTAATTTTAGATCCATCTTGAATTTGCATATCTGTTGCATGATATTTACTTAGATCAACTTCTGTTGAACTATGTTCTGTTGATAGACCTCCACTAATGTGAGTTGATGCAGCACTTCCATTTCTAGTGGAGGTTTGATATTTAGTTGTAGTTCGTGTCTTATCATTATCAACTTTGGTTGTGGTATCTTCAATTGATGTTGTGGAAACAGTCTTAGAGCCTCCATTTATGTGAGAACCAACTTGACTGTGGAGTTTTTTTTCATGATCCATGGTAGATATAGTCGAACCAGAAATTCCTCGTTGGGAGATTAATTGAGAATTACCATCATCAACTTTAGTTGTGGTACTTTCAGCTGATGTACTACCGCCACTGACGTGAGTATCATATTGACCATGGTGACCTGTTGTGTGATCAGTGGTAGACGCTGTTGAGCCCGAAGTACCTTCTCTTGTAATGGTGTGATATTTGGTTATTGTTTTTGTTTTACCATCGTCAATTTCAGTTGTAGTGTTTTCAGTTGATGTTGTTGAAGCAGGCTCATCAATTTGAGATCCATTTTGATAAGTGGCAGATCCTCTAGTTATTGTGTGATATTTACCTTCATCAACTTCTGTTGTACTATTCTCAGTTGATGCAACGCCATTTACGTGAGATGAACCGGCACTGCTGTTTCTAGTGATGGATTGGTATTTGTTTTTAAGTCGTGTTTTACCATCATCAACTTCGGTTGTGATATTTTTAGTCGATTTTGTTGAAACAGTTTTAGCACCTCCATTATAGCTATGAAGATTGGTTGTGTGATTTGTGGCGGACGTTGTTGAACCACTAATACCTCCTCTGGTGATGGAGTGATATTTGCCCTCATCGACTTCTTTTGTGTTATGTTCAGTTGATGCACCGCCATTGACATGAGTTGCATACTCACCATGGAGACTGGCTGGGTGATTGGTGGTAGATGTTATTGAACCCGAAGTGCCTTCTCTTGTGATGGTGTGATATTTTGTAGTTTTTCTTCTTTTAGTATCATTAATTTCAGATGAAGTATCTTCAATAGATGTTTTTATGGCACTATTAGTAGGTTCATCAATTTGGAATCCATCTTGATATGAAGCGGATCCTCTGGATATTGTATGATATCTATTGTCATTAACTTCTGTTGTACTGTGATCGGTTGATGCACCACCATTGACTTGAGATGATCCAGTACTGCCATTTCTAGTGATGGAGTGATATTTGGTTGTAGTTTGGGACTTTCCATCATCAACCCCTGTTGCGGTATTTGCAGACGATGTGGTTGAAATACTTTTAACACCTTCATCATGACTGTGGAGACTGGCTGTGTGATCTGTGGTGGGTGTTGTTGAACCAGTAATACCTCCTCTGACGATGGAGTGATATTTGCCATCATTGACTTCTTTTGTGGTATGTTCAGTTGATGTACTGCCATTGACATGAGTTCCATACTGACCATGGAGACTAGTTGTGTGATCTGTGGTGGATGTTGTTGAACCCAAAGTACCTTCTTTTTGATTTATTTCAGATGAAGAATCTTCCGAAGATGTTTTTGTAGCGGTATAAGCAGGTTCATCAATTTGGGATCCAGTACTGCCGTTTCTAGTGATGGAGTGATATTTGGTTGTAGTTTGCGTCTTACCGTCATCAACACCGGTTGCGGTATTTTCAGTCGATGTTGTTGAAACAGTCTTAACACCTCCATCTTGGTTGTAGAGACTGGTTGTGTGATCTGTGGCGGACGTTGTTGAACCAGTATTGCCTCCTCTGACGATGGAGTGATATTTGCCATCATTGACTTCTTTTATGGTATGTTCAGTTGATGCACCGCCATTGATGTGAGTTCCATACTGATCATCGAGACTGGTTGTGTGATCTGTGGCAGATGTAACTGTACCCGAAGTACCTTCTCTTGTAATGGTGTGATATTTTGTAGTTGTTCGTCTTTTAGCATCATTAATTTCAGATGAGGTATCTTCTGTAGATGTTTTAGTAGCGCTATTAACAGGTTCATCAATTTGGGATCCATCTTGATATAAAGCAGATCCTCTAGATATTGTATGATATCTATCGTCATTAACTTCTGTTATACTGTGATCGGTTGATGCGCCATCATTGACTTGGGATGATCCAGCACTGCCGTTTCTAGTGATGGAGTGGTATTTGGTTGTAGTATGTGTCTTACCATCATCAACACCGGTTGTGGTATTTTCAGTTGATGTTGTTGAAACAGTCTTAGCACCTCCATCTTGATTGTAGAGACTGGTTGTGTGATCTGTGGCGGACGTTGTTGAACCAGTAATGCCTCCTCTGGTGATGGAGTGATATTTACCATCATTGATTTCTTTTGTGGTATGTTCAGTAGATGCACCGCCATTGACGTGAGTTCCATACTGACCATGGACACTGGTTGCGTGATCTGAGGTAGACGTTTTTGAACCCGAAGTACCTTCTCTTATGATGGTGTGATAATTTGTAGTTGTTCGTGTTTTACCATCATCAAATTCAGTTGTAGTATCTTCACTAGATGTTGATATGGCGCTATTAGCAGGTTCATTAACTTTGGATTCATCTCGATTTGTGACGGATCCTCTGGATATTTTGTGATATTTACCCTCATCAACTTCTGTCATAATATGATCAGTTGATGCACCTTCATTGATGTGAGATGATCCAGCACTTCCATTTCTGGTAATGGTGTGATATTTTGTTGTTCGTGTTTTACCATCATCAATTGAGGTTGTTATATCTTCAGTCGATGTTGTTGAAACAGCCTTCGAACCGTCATTCATGTGAGACCCGACTTGACTCAAAAGTGTTGTTTCGTGATCTTTAGTAGATTGAGTTGAACTATCAACTCCTCCTCGGGAGATATAGCGATATTTACCAACATCAAGCCCAGTTATGGTATCCTCAGTTGATGCAACGCCATTGGGTTTAGTTTCATAATGACCATGGAGAGTGGTTGCATCATCTGTGGTAGATGTTACTGAACCAGCATTACCTCCTCTCGAGATGGAGTGATATTTTCCATCTTTATATTCTTTTGTAAGATCTTCGGCTAATGTTGTCGAAGCACTCTTATTATTTATATTAAGTTTAGACTGGTCTTGACTATGGAGAGTGACCGCATGATCCGTAGATGATGTTTTTGATTCAGTAGCACCTTCTCTAGTAATGGTGTTATATGTTGTTGTTTTTGTCTTGCCATCATCAACTTCTGTTGTGGTACTTTGAGTAGATATTTTTCTTAAAGGCTTAGCATCAACGTTCATGTGAGACACGTCTTGACTTTCGAGATTGATTGTGTTATCTGTAGTAGAAGTTGTTGAACCAGCAATGCCACCTCTGGTGATGGCATGATATTTACCATCACCGAATTTTGTGGTGGAATCTTCAGTTGATGTTGTTGTAACACTCTGAACACCTCCAGAACTTCCTTCTCTGGAGATGGTGTGGTATTTTGTGGATGTTTTTGTATCATTTGATGAACCTCCATTAATGTGAGAGGCATAGTGACTATAAGGAGTGTTTGCGGGATCCGTTGAAGTGTGAATTGAACCAGCACTTCCATCTCTGGTAATGTTGTGATATGTAGTTGTTGTTCGTGACTTGCCATCATCGACAACCACAGTGGTATCATCCGTTGATTTTGTGGTTACTGTCTTGTCACCTCCATTAACTTGAGATGTTTCTTGACTATGCATATTGTTTGAGTGCTCTATGGTAGATATTTTTGAACCAGCATTGCCTCCTCTGTTGATGGTGTGATATTTGTTAACATCAACTCCTGTTTTAGTTTCTTGAGATAATGTTGTAGTATCGGTATTAGCATGTTCATTAAGAAGAGACTCAGCTTGACTATTTAGAATGATTGCGTCATCTGTGGTGAATGTAGTGGAACCAGTAAAACCTCCTCTATAGATATCGTGATATCGACCATCATCAACCCCTGTTCTAGTATTTTCAGTTGATGTTGTATCTACTCTCTTTCCACTTCCAAAGGAATAAGATCCATCTTGTGCCGTACTTTTATGCTGATCTGTCTGAATTTTACTCCTCGTTATTTGATTTTGATTTCCCACATTTGTTTGGGATAAAATTTTAAATCCATCCGTGGTACTAATAAGATTTTCATTTACACCGGTGGTGCCTGTAGTCAATATGGAATTTTGGTTTCCTCTGTCTCCAATGAAGCGATTTAATTGTCCACGTCGAACGTGTTCTTCAGTTTCGTCTGTTATCGTCAGCTTAGTCTGTTCCAAAGGACGTGCTGTTGGTCGTCGCGAATCACGCCATGTAAATAGGCGCGTCTCTTTTTCCGAAGATATATCCTCGTTATTATTGTTATTTAAATAATGATTTTTATCTAAAATAGATTCTACCTGTACTTTACCATTTACCAAGTTTTCTAAATTTGTAACATGCATTTGCGAGTGGGTGCTCGTGGTAGTGCCCCGGTTGTGGTTTTCGTCATCCGCACCACTATAGTTTTCAACCAATAAATGTGTTTCTGCTGCGTTAACGTTTTGGGAACTCACCTTTTTAGTATTCTCTGTAGATTTAATGAAGCTCGAAGTGTCTTCAACGGCAGAGTTCTGCTCAACGGTTGAAAGATTGTTACTAGTTTCAGTAGTGGTGGTGGTGGAACTTGGACGTGTACGACGTCTTGGGAAACCAAACGGTCTTGGACTAGATACGGTTCCTAGGAATTCGTTAGTGAGGGTTGGTTCGGTAGTTGGTAGCGAAGTTGGTGTCTGTTGGGTTTGGATTTGGGATTTGATATTATAGAGTGAATCAGTTTTTTTAATTTGTTGTCTTCTACCACCAGAATACTTAACGTTAACACTATTACTACCTTTACCGTTATCAATATTTAGACTATTTTCAACCGAATTGTTATCACTAGTTATGTTTGTAGTTGTGTTGGTAGTGCTTTCGTTATTATCATTGGTTGTGGTTGTTGTTGTTGTTGTTGTTGAGGGAATTCTTGTTCGGTTATATTTATATTGTGTCTTTGTGAGATTTTTATTTAAATTTGTTACCTTATCGTCGACTGCTAGGGCGTCAGTGTCATTTGTTCCAGTGGTCGTTAGAGTTTTTGTCGTTGTCTTTGCAGTTGTTATAGTTCTTGCAATATTTTCTCTCAAGTCCTGGTTGGATGTATCTAGACCAGACTCCGGTGTTGGCAAAGTTTCGTGTAAAAGGGAATTGTTGTCGAGGGAAATGATGCCAGAATTCTCTGTTGAATCAGAGTTTGACAATATTATGGCAGGGACTATGGTTGTGGAGTCAAAGAGGGAGCTAGAATCAACAGCATTTAAGGTTGAGGCTGTAGTGGATATAGTATTGGATGTGGATGTGGATGCAATGGGATGAGATGTGGTTGTAATGAGTTCAGGCTTGTTAGTAGTTGTTGTTGTTGGTGTAGCTGTTGAAGTAGATATTGGTTCAGATGTTGGTTCAGTTGAATAGGTTGTATCTGATTGGTTAGTTATAATTGTTGCTATTTTTGTTGGAGTTTCTATTTTTGTTGATTCTGTTGGTGCAATTGTTGTTGTTGTAGTTGTTGTTTTGCGACCAATGCTCGCATAAAGACGTGTTGTTTGTGATTTTTGTGTAGCACTATCACTTTGTGATGTTAATTGTACCATTACATTTTCTTGTTCCTCCTCATTTTCATCATCATCGTTGGCTTCCAGTTCATCGGCACCCGTACCTAGAGTCGTTGGCTTGGTAGGACGTGTTCGCTCAAAGTATTTGTACCTGGGGATAAGAGAGAAGAGTGTTATTAAAATTAAAATTAAAATCTTAATGGAACAAGATATAAGATCTGGGACATTCAATATATACAAGGTAAGGAAGGATCGAAGAGACATTTCACACGAGATAGGGAAAATGTGCACATTAACGGTGTTGATTTAATCCAAGTGTTTCTTGGTAATTAACGTCTAACCAGATACCAAAAGAAGAAAGAACACCTTAATAAGGAAGGATATCTCTCCTACTCTGATTTCTATAAATGATCGGAGTTCTAAATCTATTTAACTGTAACCACGTTCATTTATGGTTACCATCTAGTTAAATGGTGTACATTTAATAGGTTTTTAACTGTTTCCGTCCGAACTAAGCAAACTTTTGAATTTACTAGAAATTTAAGACGCAAACCTTCTCTTTTAAACACTGCAATTAAACAATCAATTCTCATTATCCTACAGTACTAAATATCTATGGGTATCGGTAAACGTACATACTTCATCGTTAAGCTGAACGTTAATGACATCTCTTATCTTCATTTCACATGGACATTTCATAGTAAGTACTTCGCAATCAAAGCGGAATGGAGATGTGGAACACACCTGGCACTACTTTCATTGTAACCTTCCTTACCGATCAGTCTAAGATGAGATACAATGTTTTCTGAAAAATTTAATATTTTCAATTGCTCTCACATATCCAACTGTTGTTATCAAGATGCCCTCTTGAAAAAGTGTGCTTTGAAGTAAACTCCGAAGAAATTGAGTCTAACGAAAACGACTAGCAATACCTAAACTAAGATCGTTAGGTAATACTTTCTTAAATAATCTTTAAGGAAGTGCTTCAGAATTGAAGCGTGCTTTGGAGTAGTAGCAAACGAGATTACGACTAAATTGAGCATGCTGTAATCTTTCTCAAATAATCTCTAAGAGCTTTCAAGATTTCTTTAGGTTCTACGAGTAAGTCCTATATTGATCATAAAGAAGTTTAAGAGATTTGTAAGTCCCAGACAAATATATTAAATCAAAAAGTATTTTCATCATCCTACCTGTTTGTTGTGGATATGTCATCGTTGGTGGCTGTAGGTGGTTGATCTGTTGTTGGAAATCTTCCACGAGTTCGGTTCAATGTTGCGTAGATCTTCTTCTCATTGTTTTCCTGCTGTATTCTTTGCCTTATTTCCTCTTCGCGCTTAAAATCTTCCTCATTTGACAACTTGACCGTGGATGTTTTATTTCTACGTATAGTGCTGTAAGATTGTGTCGAACCACCACCTCCTACTGTTTTTCTATTGGTGTTGACTATTTCTTCATCTAGAATTTCCGCATTCTCGTCATCGTCTTCCTCCGCTCCTTCTTCCTCCTCATCTTGTTGGGCCTTGATGGAGCCTCTATTTCTATTGATCGTAACATACTGTTTCTTTTCTTTGATGAAAGCATCGAATTCTGGTAACTTTTCCAAACCTTCATTTTGTGGACCTTGACGACTATTACCACGCACTACGGATGAGTACTTTGAATAGCTTGAGCCACCACTACTACTACGTCCCACTTCCTCATCTTCTTCCACCTCTTCCGCAGCTGCGTCTTTGGAACTTTCCGCTTTAGCTATGTCGGTTTCTGTTGCAGAGTTTTTCTTGTACAGCGTCGAGGATGTTAGACGATTTCGGAATGAGTTGTAGGTATTAGGTCGACTAACTACCTTCTCATACAGGGTTTTGGCAATACCTGATGATTTTGTTTCTGACACAGAGCTGGAAGAGTTTTGCTCTTTAAGCGAGATGGAGCCATCTTCTTTGCGTAGCAAATGTTTCTCCAATTCTTCGATGCCACCCAGTTTACGAATAAGATCGATAAGTTCTTGTATGACTTTGGGATCCTCTTCTGGATCTCTATCCTTGGATTTTGAAGGCTCATCCTCTTCATCTTCATATTCGACTTCTTCTTCTTCCGGAGGTGCCTCGGTTGTGGTGCTGGTAGTTGTTGTGCGTCTTGTAGTTGTGCGTAGGTAAGAGTTACGTGAAGTTGCAGCAGTTATCCGGTTCGATGGTGTTGTGGGACGTGGAGTCGTTGTCGTGGATGTGACTGGAGCAGCTGTAGTGGATCTAAAAAATTTAAATATGAGTGTGAAATTTGCTTTCAATCCTTAACTAAAGACTTACTTTTTCGTTTTGCATGGCACATTGCGTGCAAAGTCACAAGAATCTGCTGCAGGATTGAAGTATAGGCCTGAAGGACAAGTAAACTGATGTGCCACAATGCCTAATCCAGATGGACCACTATCCAAGCACCAATAATATTTCTTACAATCGCGTGGATGTTGGAAGAAACCTTCTTCCTCGCATTTGAAATCTATAAAGGAAAGAAATTTTATTTCCTTTGATAAAAAGAAGCTTTCTCGTGACAAACCAGTTCCTGGATCTGGAGTGGTTGGTGGTGCCGGTGTCGTTGTGCGTCCCCCAACATACAGAGATGAACCCTCAGCTTCCGTCAATTTAATTGTTGTTGTCCTTGGAGCTTCGGTGGTTGTTGGCTTTCGTGTCCCACTTGCCGGTCGCCGCCCACTCTCTTTGCGGTTACCTATTGTTGATTTCTCTCCCACATCACTTATGCGATTGCGAGATGAAACAGTATTTTCGCGACTGCGTGAGCGTGAAGGTTTCTTTGGTGAGCTGGGTTTGGCAACTTCATTGATTCCAAGTCTGGGGTTAAAACAAAATGTGTTAAAAAATTCATGCTTTGCTAAAAAACCAATTTCTCTACTCACCCCAAGCCATCCAACATGGCTTCCTTGGCGGCTTCAATCAGAGGATACGGTTTGCCCGTGCAAGTGCCACGGAAATCATCGTTATCGATAGCCCAGAACATAATGCCGCCCAAACCATGCTCGACCACATAGTTGGCTTTTTTACGAACGATATCCTCATCGTCATAGCCAACCCATTGATTACGTCTGAAGGCATAGGGACCCATAGCATTGGGATTGGGTTGTACCACCGTCCATTCCGGATCCTCTTTGAGGTTTTGACAAATCTGAATCACAAAAAAAAGTATACAAGTGATAATGCTTTTGTGATTTCCTTACAAAACACTTACCTCATAGTAGGCCAAATATCCCTTCTCTCTAGTGGCATCACCCTGTTCACCTGGACCCTCAGATGGTGCACCAATATCAGTGCTTTCTTCATTGATTAGCGTAAAGGAACGCCCATATGTAGGTATACCCAGCACCAACTTATCACGATCTGCTCCAGCTTTCAAATAATATTTAACCGAATAATCCTAGTGAAACGGGGAACGGCAGAGGATGTGTTAAGAGATTTTAAGATTTCAAAACAATACTATGCTTTTGCGTCCACTTACAATATTCAACTCTGTATCGTAGTTGTACTCGGATTCCTCCTCCAGCGAATACAATGGTGCATGATGGTTTGCTGATGGCTCGAGCGATGAATGGAAATCATAACTCAGCAAGTTAAACCAATCGAGATACTTGTTCAGTTTCGGTATATCATAGCCTTTGTCTATATACTCAATACCCGCTGGCACAGCCATTGTCAACAGCAGACGCGGACGTCCGGTTTTTTCAGCCTCTCGCTCAAATTCAGCTCGTAGCTCCTGTACGAATTGTGCATAATTATCACGGTCTCTAGATTTGCCACCCTGACGATGAGCTGGATACTCCCAATCCAAATCGATGCCATCAAAATGATTTTGACGCAAAAATTTCAAAATATTCTTAATGAACTGTTGACGCCGTTCAGGATTTGCGACAAGAGGCGAAAATCGGGAGGATGCCTCATTCCAGCCGCCTATGGCAATCATTGTTTTCAGTTGTTTGTTGAATGTTTTCAGACCAGTGAATTTGGCATAGCCACCTGATATGAGAGCGAAGGGAAAAATTGTACTGTTTAGTGTATTTGTGTGAGTGTGTGTGTTTGTATGAGTACATTATTGTGTATGTTTTGACTCGTCGTTGTGTGTCCGTCTTGTTGGCAAGTTCCGTCTAAAGTGTTTAAGTCGCCATAAAACTTACCCTGCTCAATGTCCTGATATTTATCGAATGGCTTCATTTGATTGTCCTTTGTGAATCCACCGAATGCATACACCAAATGTGTACACAAATAAGGATTTATATTTTGTGGATTAAATTTCGCTGTACCCGGCCGATAGACACTCCAGTTGGTGTAGTAGCATACGACCCTGCCTTCCGAACGGACTTCTGTGAAAGGGAGAAGAAGTTATAAGTCGGTATTAGTAACATGCTATTTAAGTTGATGAAAGGAGGTGGTCATGGTTGATAGACAGAAGATATTGGAGTGTGCTGGCAAAAATACTTTTAATGTACTAGAACTTAAAAATATCATGATTCATATATTTATATATGTTTGAAAAAAATAGTTTATTAGTAGAAACCAAAAAATATTATATTTGAAAAAATAACAAAGAAAAGACTTGAATTTTTTTAGCAAAAATTGATCAAGCTTACAAATAATAACAAAGACATTATTTTGGGTGAATTGGATGTCCTCCAACGAAACTTCAAAATGGTTACTTGGATTTATTACTCGGTGAGTACATGAGTTTTTTTTTTGTTTTTTGAGTACATGCGTTACGGTTGATGTTATACAAGGATATATAATGGTATTTTGGCCTGAAGACACGATACAATCATAAAGTATGACGTCATCAGGCTTAACCAACAAAAATTGGTGCTAAGGTAAAAGTTAAAGCAGGGTTCATGCAAATAAAAAACAACATCGAAAGAAAATGTCGAAAATGGAATCAAAATGCAACGGCGTTGCATGAAAGTATTCGTACTACTCGGTGTGTAGAGGTGGAAATGTAAATTCCACGTATTGTCACAACAAAAACAATAAAAACAAAAATAAAAATAAAAACAAAAACAAAAACAAAAACAAACACAAAAACAAAAACAAAAACAAAAACAAAAACAAAAACAAAAACAAAAACAAAAACAAAAACAAAAACAAAAATTAAAAACCAAAACTCGGGAACCTATGGATCTATAAAAATTAAAATTGTAATGTTAATATTCAACATTCAATTAAGTGTTTCGGAGTTCCGGAGAAATTCAACGTAAGTTTTTTTATAAAACTAAATTTACGCATATAGTACGTTGCGTTTGAATAAATTCGTTACAGAGGAGTTATTATATATAAAAAAAATATTTTTGTGTTTGAAAACAGGTCGTTACATAGAGGAATTTGCTATAGAGGAGTTCGCTATAGAGAATTCCAAGTACATACATATGTATATGAAAAAAATGAAGAAATCACATTGTCTTAAAACAAAAAAATCATTACAGAGGAGTCTACGCTATAGGGAAGTTCGTTATAGAGGAGTCCGACTGTAACAGAAACAAAAAACCAAAGAACTAAAAAATAAACAGAAACCAAAAAAAAAAAAAAAAATTAAACACCAAATATCAATAACCCAAAAACTACATAAAAAACAAACAAAATAAACAAAAACCAAATATCAGTTGAGAAAAACCAAAATCCAAAAGCTAAGAACAAAAAACTAAAGGCAAACACCAAAAATACAAAAACCCAAGAATATCCAAAACCCAAGAAGACACAAAACCAAAACCTAAAACCCAAAATGCTAAGCCTTAAGCATTAACCCAACACTCAACACGCTAAAACAAAAAACCAAAACCAAAACCAAAACCCAAGACCAAAACCAAAAAACAAAAACCAAAACGCATACACCACTCAAAAACAAAAAAAAAAACACCAAATATCAAACGAAAACAGTCAAAAATCAAAAACCAAGACCCAAAACCAAAAATCCAAAATCCAAAGAACCAAAAATACAAAACCCCCAAACCAAATAAATACTGAATACCAAACACCAAAAATCAAACAAAACCAAAAAGCCAGGAACCGGAAACCAAGACCCAAAACGAAAAACCCAAAATCCAAAAAACCAAAAATACAAAACCCCCAAACCAAATACTAAATACCAAAAATCAAACAAAACCCAAAAGCCAGGAAGCAAAAAAACCAAAACCCTAGTGCCAAAACGCGAAAAGCCAAAAACCATAAAACAAAAACAAAAAACAAAAACAAAAAAAAAACAAGACCTAAAAAAGCAAAACTAAAACAAAACTAGTAAGATATGATCTTCGACTGGGCCGAAGTTAAAATACCCCCACGGCCGAACCAAAGTATATTCAAAGTCTTGAGCAGCCAATAAAATGTTTATCTGTAAAAACATTTTCGTCATATTTTAACAGAAAATATTCGTTTTTGCTTTTTGATAAAGCCACCTTGTATGGGAGGTAGGCGTGGTTTTCATCCGATTTGTTTGGCTTTCATACTAAGAGTGTATCTTAAACAGCAAAGCTCATGTGCAAAATTTTAAGTCAATATGTTAATTTTTGTTTCAGATTTTACCGTTTTGATAAAGTCACTTTGTATGGGAGTTAGGCGTGGTTTTCATTCGGTTTGGTTCATTTTCGAACTTGACCTTTATTTTCTAGATACAAGCTTAAATATCGAATTTCGTGATGGTAACTTGAAAATTACGGCTGTAATCGTGATCACAGACAGACAGACGGACAGACGGACATGGCTAAATCGACTCGGGTGGTGATACTGATGAATAATATATATACTTTTCTATACCATCCAAGCCTCCTTATGGGCGTTCCAAACGGAGAGACAAAATTAAACCCCTTTTACGGTTTTTAAACGTGGGGGTATAATGATGATGAGCTTCATTAAGGCTCAATAAAAGTCAATAAGTTTAAGAACAAAACTACAATAATTCAGATCTTTAAAGAAAGAAAGATAGTTGGAGTCATTAAGGAACCAAAATGAAGTATATGTATGAGTCTCAATTTTTACTTATGTTTCATCAACTATTATAAGAGTACAGTTTGTTAGAAAACATACTAGGTATTTGAAAACCATAGCAACATTAAGTATCTTTTGTTCCATTTGTGGTTAAAATTAAACTATACCTAAACTTACACCAATTCAGAAAATGTTAAATAACTTAAAAAAAAAAGCGTTAAAGAGTTCAGTTTGATTACCATTTCACCTTGAAAATTAATATCAAGTTCAAGTTTAATAAGGAATATCTTTTATTTTATCTTAAAGTAAATTAATGCAAATAACTATTCCAACGGCTTCAATGTTAAACAGAAAATGACAACTCCAAGAAAAGCCATTACTTACCATTTAAAAAAAGCACCGCACATAATAGGAAGAGGGTTTGCCAAACCGCTCCGCGCGGAAGCTGTAAAGAGAGAGAGAGAAAGAGAAAAAAAGAGTTTGAGCGATAATGTATAACATTTTTTTGAAATAAATATTTAAAATAAGATACATATATCAGATAATTTCTTGAACTCAAAGCAACAGAAAAAAAAACAACAACAACAATAACACCAATGAAAAAATACTTAACCGGTGTTTAAGTCGTAACCAAGGCGTTAATCTCTAAACTTGTTTTTCTTATGAATTTGCATGCCATTAAGTTGTATCTTTTTTTACCAAGTTATGTAAGTTCATTGTTGTTGTTTCTGAATTTTTTGTTTTCTGTTAAATATGACCTTGATGTTAATTTTCACTAACTTATTTAAATTAATGTAATTATTTTTTGGCTTTCTTGCTGTATTCTTTATAAATTGACACGTTGTCTTAAACATAATTTGTGTCATGGTGTCAATGTTAAATAATGGAAAAAATTAACAGATATTCTTATTTATTTTTTTTTTATTTTTATAATGTAAAAGTGGTTGGTTGTAAGCGCTCATAAAAGATGGTAATTTAAAAATATGCGATTAGAATTATTAATAATTAATATTACATCAGCACTTATTTATCTATGCATATTACAAAGAACGGAATATCAAACAATGAGAGCAGTCGCAAACAACTTGAGCTCCCCTCACATACACTCTCAAGTTTGTTGTTGGCGCGCAAAACCATGCCATCGATGAGTGCTGTCTTGCAAATCAATAATGTCACGAACTGGAATGCCGTTTATTTAAATGTTGCGCATGCGCTCAACGAACTCGTCTTCTATACGAGTATGCAAGCAATTTAAAGCTGGCGACTTTGTTTAATGTGTTGTAACTGTTATTTAGATTCATTAAATCAATTTATTGCTTAATTGTTGTGAGCGTTATTTGTGAAGCGATAATAAACATTCACGAACAATAGTTAGATACAAGATACCATCGCTGTTTTATTAACATATTAAAATCGAATTGAATTACAAAATTGATGAAATAATATTTATTGAAAGATTGTAATTCGTTAATTCAATTAATAACATTGATTTGATTAAGAGAATGAATTTAATGATTTAGATTTAATAAATAAATTTTAATAATTAAAGCAATTATAATAATAAGTAAAATAATTTTTTACTCGAGGTTGAGAAAACAGAAATTTGTTATGAATATTATGTTATTTTTCAACTTATGTCGAAAGTAATATAATTTTGTCAATGAACGATAACTTAATAATTTATTTTGTTTAAGAAAAAATTGTTTCTTTACCAACTGGTCATTGAAGTTCCAAGAACCTATTGCAAGGAACACTACCCCTCCCTAATACACACTTCAGCGAAACTTCTTCGAAGCACATTTGGAGCACGGTAGAACAAGGTAATAATAGGAACAAGATTACGCGTTCCGCAAATGAGAAAGAGAGAGAGGGCATGACGTCATTTAGCGCTATTGTCAGAATTAGGAATAATTTTACTTTGGAGTCCACGCCTAAATATTTTTTTTTCATATTTTTATAATATGCATTTGGACATCCTAAGCCTATTGGTGCAATAAAATTTTGTCGGTCTTGAATGGTATAGGAGATAAAAATAGTGAAAGCTTAAAAAATTATTTTTACTTTACTTTTCCGCAAGAATTTATTTTCAATTTCGTCAATTTGCCCAAGGGGTTGTTTATAAATAACGTGACCGATTTTCAACTTTTTCTATCCCCCGCCTTCCCTCTCCGTTACTCTTCGTAGTGCATTTCAAAACCCCTCCCCCATAAAGTAACGTAGTATCTATATTAATAAAAATCATTTTCTGTTTGTTTGACTACTATACAAATCTTAACGGCTGAACGGATTTAACTCAAATTCAACTCACATATTACTTGAATCCTAACTTAGGTTATGGCATACTAAGTTTTGACCACGCCTCTTCCGCCCCTTTAAAAGTAACGCAAATCTTACTACTGGCGTATTTTTTTTTTTGAAGCGAAAATGCTCGACTTATTAATTTTAAGGAAATCCTGTTATTTTGACACCAAAAACATTCACATATCTTTAAAATTGCAAAAACTTCTGGTATAACATCTTTTTTTAAAAACATCGTTTCCTTAGAATAACAAAAAAACTATCAGAAATTCGTATATTTTACTTGCGATGCAAATAACTCCGTTGTTTTTGAATATATTTCATTCAAATTTTTTTCGTTGACAAATTCAATTCAAGCACTTAATAAAAAGAATTTACAGGGTACCGTTATTTAAGCGGATATATTTTTAATATTTCTTTCAAAAAAGGTACACAATATTGACTTTTTACTCAAAAAATGACACAAAAGTTGTTTTTTTTTTTTTGTAAACTCAAAATTGCATTTTCGACTACCTTTTACATGACAGGGTGTTCAATAGCAAAAATGCTTCCAATTTTGCAAAAACACTTAATAACTGTTTGTGTCATCCAAAAACATGACCCCACCCCCAGTGATTTTTTAAAGAAATTAATTTTTTTCAAAATTTTTTTTATTCTTTTTATAGAATAGTTAAGCTCAAAGAATAATTTATGTGGACAAATTATACCAATATCTCTTTCCGATCTTCCGATCAAAAAATATCGCAATAAATTCATTTTTAGACACAAACCAATCTGTTTTTCAAATGCTTATCTATTAATAAAAATCATTTTCTGTGAACATTAAAACTACTGGGAAACTGTAACGGGCAGTGGAAAATGACAGTGGTGTCAAACTATGAGTCTTAGAAGAGTTTTGAATACACCTATTATGTTCCCATATAGTTGCAGGGTGCAGCAACGCGCGCCGGGAAAAGGCTATCTATTACCGGTGTGAAGTTACCATCGTTTTCGCCCCATCCGGCGAATATTAGATATCCTAGCTCTGTTATTACATATGTTAATAGCAGAATACTGCTAAATGTAAAAAGCTTAAAAATTTATAAGCGAATTAAAAAAAGCTTTCAACTATTCGATCGCATTTTTAGTTAGCTGAAAAGGTTACTACAAGAGGGCATAGCCTAAAAGCTTATTCAGCTAGTATTAAATAAAAAATGAATTGATTAAAAAATATATGAAAATATGTTTAAAAAATATTATTATCTTGATTAGCTCTTAGTAAGAAAAATTTTTTTAAATCAATTATTTTCATCGATAAAAACTATTCCATCTTCAATCCAAGAGTCGATGCTCTCAATCACTGGAGTTAAAGAAGCTGGAAACTTTGGGGACTTTTCGAAATAGAATTCCTCAGCGGATTCCATGTCGACTCATTCACCGAAATCATCGAAAATAATTTGAACGAGCAAAATAGAAGAAACAACTGCCGAAAAACAATCAGAGAAAAGTAATTCCCTTACTTCATTTGTCAATAGTTAACCGTCAATTTAGACGGTCAAACATGAAGATGTAAGGATGAAAATGTTTTGAAGTGATGGGGTGTATTAATTTCAATTTTTTTATTTTTTTTTTTTTATTATTAGTCATGTTACTATATCTGAGACCCCCTCCCCACCTATCGTTACTTATCGTAGTACATTAAAAAACCCCTCCCCCCCCCTAAATTAGTAATGTAATTTATGAACGACCCCTGAGCGATCACACACTTGCATTCGTTTTTGTTAAGCAGAAGCGCTGCGTGACGTCATGCATTAGATAACGGGGCTGCGGAACGCGTAATCTTGTTTTTATTATTCTTGGGTAATATTGGAGATGTAAAATGAGTGAAATGGCAAGGCCAGCCGTTGAGTTTTTCTAATTGTTGTTGCTTTCGTTGTTTAACGTTTGTGGGTGGCACTTACAGCTCTGGTGTTGTAAAATTTCACATTTGAGCAGGCATTTCAAAATGAGTCTACCTTGTTATTGTAGCATGATTTGGAGCACTTTAGATGTTCACTCTCGTACGAAATAGCATTGTTCTCACAAGTTATATAGAGGCTACTCATTTGTTAGTAACGAGAATTCATCTGTTGGCATTATCCGCTTACGTTGTTCCTTTAACGCTACCCAAGAATGATAGAAACCAGATTACGCGTTCCGCAAATAAGAGAGAGAGAGAGCATGACGTCACAAGCTATATTGTCAGACTTTGGAATAATTTTACTCCCACACCCACGCCTAAATATTTTTTTTCTTATTTTTATAACATGTATATGGACCTCTTTAACCCATTGGTAGAATAAAATTTTGTCAGTCTCGAATGGTTTTGGAGATAAAAATCTTGAAAGTTTAAAAAAATCATATTTTTCTTATACGAAAATATTCATATTTTTTTACAGAAGAGTAGATATTTTTACTTTACTTTTTCGAAAGAATTTATTTTCAATTTCGACAATTTGCCACGTTTTTGTCAAGCAAAAGTAGTGTGTGACGTCATGCACTCAGTTGAGAAAGAGAGCATTAGATCTTGAGCATTAGATCTTGTTTCTATCATTCTTGAAGATGCCCGGTGGGTCTTTTGTATGCTCTGAGCCCCAAGTCATATTTAAGAATGCGAGAGATCGATTGCGCCGAGATATTGATCTTCCGCGACAAGATTTTCTGCTTTCGTAGCGGTTCTCGCTTGATTCGAGACTTCATCACCTTGATGGCTCGTGATGTTCTTACTCGGACGGCCGAATATTGGACTATACAGGTACGAAAGATATCGCCTCTTTCCATGCCACATTTTTTTAGACCAACTATAACAACACGATTTTTGAGCAAGCCCCGTTCCATGATTATAAACAACTGCCGCCGAAAACTTTTTTTTGCGAAAAAGAAGCATAAATGCTAAACGGTAAATCGGCGTCAAAACGAAGCGAGTGCGTTTAGTAGTTCACTCACAGTGAGCACGTTCATTCGTGTATCAAAACATATGAGAGTACTAAGTACACAGTTTCAGACCAATTTTTGTGGTTATTGGCAAACTTTAATCATGCTTAAATATTTCAATATTTTACCTTCGGACAAGACAAATATAGTTCTTAACTATTTTACATACAATATTCGATAAATAATCGTCACTTTCAGGATATTCGAGAAACTGAGTTTGACATTTTGTTAAATATTTGATAACACTATTTAAACTTCAGTGGCAAAGGATACCCTTAGCATTTTTTGAGCGAATGAAACCGGAAAGCGATCTTGAATATTTTGAGAATATCGCATAAATTTAATAATACATTCGATGAATCCAATAGCATTGAATCTATATTGAAAAAAAATAAAAATTATGGGTTTTACTCTTTCAATCGTCTCTGAAACCAATATGCCCCAAAATGATAGATTTCGAATTTATGCATAGATTTTTCAAGCAAATCACAATAGTCATGAATCGACAGTCATATTTGTGGGCAAAAAGATAACCTTGTTGGCAGAATAATTATCGCCTAGCTTAGAGACAAGCGTATAAATCAATATTATTTTTTTGGTTACACAAAATAGTGTAAAATAGACTTCCCATTATAAGATCTCTCAAGTAGTGGCCATAATTTACCTAACATCCTATTTCATAAATATTGATTAAAATATGATCCAAATATAATTATTTTGATTTCAAAATAACAACAATTTTAAGCCCATTTTAATGCTTTTTATAGACCGGCGTTAAATAATAACAACAAAAAAAAGTCAATGAATTGGCTGGCGTGCCTTAAATTATTCGACGATCATCTACGGCGATTACATAATTTTTGATCATTGCGAACATGCCATGACAGTGGACAGTGTCGATGTATGCGTGTGTTTTTTTCGTTGAAGAAGATGTCGTAAAGATCCATTGAAAAGTTTTGTGTGTGTTTTTTATTTATGTATTTTTTTTTCTTTTAATTTGCTTAAGTTAGCCTTTTTATTTTACACAATAACAGAAAAAGTAATTTTTTAACTTTATGATAATCTTTTTTAATGGTTTTTTAATGCTTTTTCTTTGTGTGACTTTTTGCGTTATAGTGTTTGTTTATGAGATGTTTAATGCTTGTTTAAATATTACTAATCAATTAAATTATAAAGTTATGATGGAAACAAATTGTTGTCAAAAATGATGAAATGTATAAAACCAGTTCTGCTCTGAAAACGTTTTATCATCTTTTTTTTTATTGTTGTTCTCAAAAGTCGATTCAGAATTCACAAATTCAAAAACTAAGCTAGTGTTGGCCATAATTTTGGGCAATAAATCTCACACCTACGTTAAGCCTATTTAAAGCTCATACCACATCTTCTTTAATGCCATATAACATTTATTATTGAGGTTTTTGTTTTGTTTCATCCATATCCGGTTGACTGCCAAACCGGGAATTTGTAGCTTACATTACGTTACTTTCATATTAATAAAGAATTGGTTGGCTTATTTCAAGTGTTTTGACTATTGACTGGGTTCCATACAGCCAAATTAAAAATATGGTTATGTAGGTAATTGGCTTTATGAAGAACCGTTAGTTAATTGAGGTTTGATGAAAATGAAATTTTAAATAAATTATATTAATTTGCTTTGTCTCGATGTAGTACACTGATGATGTGGGGCGAACACTTCTTTAGGCTTCTGAATGCTAACGCTGACAGCAATCCCGCCAATAGAGATAATATCCTGGACGCCCTAGTTTCGGACGACCGCATTGAAGTTCCATTGCCCTACTATAATGAAGTCTTGAAAGCTATAACTCGGCTTAAAAACAACACAGCTGCAGGAGCCAATGACATACCTGCTGAGTTCTTCAAGAATGAAGGCGTAGCTCTATTTATAAGTATTTAAGAGTTTCTTTGTAAAATATGGTCGGAAGAATGCATTCCAAATAATTGGAACCTCAGTGTGGTCTGCCCAATCCACAAGAAAGTCCATCTCACTATTTGCACCAACTACCGTGGGGTAAGTCTTCTTAATATCGCAGTACCTGGGCGACCGAGCTTCGCTCAGCTTCAAACAAAATCGCACTCACGAAGCATTTATAATTTATCTAAATTTATAAAATCTCCTATTTTCATTACAAAAACTAAACGAGAATTATAACAAACCGGGAGTATTCAGCGACAAGCAAGAATCTTAATTCTAAAAACTGCAGGAACAGAGTGCGATGTTGTTGCTGCTTGTCGACTATGTCAGCTGTTTGGAATAAGTCAGAAGCTTCATTGTGTGGTGAAACTCACTTTTAAGGGGTCTTTTTCATTTGGCTAAAAAGTCATTTAAAAAAAAACCAAAGTGTTTTTTTTCTTTTTTCGTTGCTCGAATGAAAAAGACTCCTTTCTTAAAGCAAATTTATATTTCTTTATTTAGTATTTTTGTCTATATTTAAAATATAAATTATAATCAGATCAACATAAACAGCTGTCAACTGTGAAGTTTCACTCAAAAAAAAAAAAAAAAAAAAAAAATTAGTGTCCTTGTCTGGAATTGAACTCATGACCATCAGATTAACAGACAGAAGCTCTAACCTCTGAGCTACCAATACCATACCTCAAATAGAAAAATTAACTTAACACATTCAACATGAAAATAAAGATAAATATCTATAAATGCGTGAAAACTCAGAAAAACGAATTTTCCTAGAGATGTAACCAAGCTGGATCGATTTTACATCCCGCTCTTCATCTATATTGTAAATTTCATTGTAATCGTTTGCGTGGTTTTCGAGAACTCATTTACAAACAAATATATAAATATTGTTCGTTTAATAGAAAGATTGAAACCTTTCGTAAGCTAGCTGATTGGATCTTATCAGTGTAGTTTTATACCGGACAAATCTAAGATCGATCTGATATTGGTCTTCTTGAAGAAGACCCTATATAAACAAATCGACACGCACCATCTTTTAGTCGATTACAAAGCCGCCTTCCACAGTTCAATAAGGAATCACCTACCGGTGTGCAAGCTATAACCGCTGTTTACATATAAATGGTCATAAATTCAATTGTGCAATTGTTTTATCAGCTGTTTTTGATCGTCTTGACATCTGTCAACACAGAGAACAGCGCAACAATAAAAGTGTTATTTGATAAAATACATTTTCAAATCGTTAAAAATGTCGAATTTTGTGCCAGAAAACTTTGATATGTGGGACATCAGTGACGGATCTATGATTCGCCAAAGGGAGGGGGGGGGGGGGGGGCTGAAACGTCATTTTGGACTTTTTTCATTTTTTCCGATACAAAAAATACTTCAAGGGGGAGGCTAAAGCCCTTTCAGCCAGTATGTAGATTCGCCACTGGCGGACATCATTGCGTTTTTGTTTTCTTTTGAAAAGAACTGCAGCTGAGTCTCAGCGACTGCTTGTGGAAGCATACGGAAATCATGCTCTCTCTGAAAAAAAACTTGCAGAGAATGGTTTCGGCGGTTCAAAAAAGGCGATTTTAATGTCCAAAACGAAGAAGGGGAAGGCCTCTACAAAAGTTTAAAGATGCCGATTGCTAAGAATTGCCGGCTAAGGGCGATGCACAAACGCAACAACAACTCGCAAAGAAGCTGGGCGTTAGATCGTATATTTCGTTATGTTCATATTTCGGTGCTTTATGATCATATATGGAATATAAAAAAAATATATACATAAATAAAAACTGATTTGCAAGTATGATTGCTGCTGGGAAACAACGCCCATCCGAAGATGGTGTTCTGCATGACGAATCTCCCCACACTACTCGGACAGATCCCTGGTTTATAACCTTCGGGTAGACGTCTGGAGACGAAAAGAAAAAGTCGGGATCAGCAAGCATCAGATTCAAGAATTGTGCTCTGATAGAAGTGTCGAAACTTTGTCTCGGCGTGATTCGCGTGAATTGACGCAGAACCTTCGATTGGGCTGTCACCGTCTGGTGGGACTTAAAGTTAGCTTGGAGGGTTAGGGAGCAAACCTCATGTGAGCCCACCATCCGCGTTGACAACCCAAGTTGACGAACAAGCCGGTGTGACACCACGGACATTTCGGCACATGTGTCTATCAGAGCACGAACCCGATGGATATGACCCTTGTTGATCACCTTGACTACCGCCGTGGGGAGGAGCGAAGTTACCTGTTGCCTACATGGCAACGGTGATGGCGAGGGTTAGGTGCTGAATGCCACTATTAGAGCGGTGGTGCTTTGTACGGATTCGTCCCTTCACCCGATTTCAACGCTAATTTTTTGAGATGCGAGATCGCCGGTTTAAGCGCCTCGTAGCTCTGTTTATGGTCCAATCGATCCGTCAGCCTAAAGACCCAAAGAAATTTAAAAACAATATAACACATCAATTCAGCAAGTTCCACCAGATAAAAAGGTTAGTTATTTGATTCAATATATATTGTCTCCGATAGTTATAATCTTGGTTATAGTTGCTAGAAAAAGTTTAAAGCTAAATAAAGAGAAAAATTAAAAAACCAAAAAGTGAGTGGAAGTGTGCGCAAACAAAAAAAAAAAAAAACAGAAAAACAAGGAAAATTGTTGGAAATTGTAAATTTAGTAAACTGCGCCATTTTTTTTTCTTCAGTGCCGAAATTAAACGAAGTACATTTTGTAATTTTACGCCATTTTTTAAGTTGATAAATTTTTTAAATAAAATTTAATGAACTTCATATAAAGACAAGCAAATGGAGAGACGAAAAACCACATGCGAAATCTTGCTCGAACGGTACAAGAGGAAATCATTCCTGCATCGCAGGGGATGAAAAGTGGATCTATTTTGAGAACACAAAGCGAAAAAAATTATGGGCAGATCCAGGCGCACATCAACTGCTAGACCCAATCGCTTTGGAAGGAAGTATTTGGATCATTTGTTTCGGACTCTGTGTTTGGACCATTATAAGCTCCTGAAACCGGGTGAAACAACTTTTATTTATTTATTTATTTTTTGAGTCTATGGATAAATCCTTACAGACTATAACAATGTGACTTAACATATTATACCTTAAATAACTTAAAGCTAAAACATTAATGCAGCAATCTTAACAATGCAGATTTAAAATTAACTTTGCTCATGCTAAAATCAATGGAACAATCTTTATATAAATAATTCAACTTTGATAAGGTGCTATTTATGGGCTCATTGATGGCATAGTTTGACCTGTGACATTTAATATGAAAGTACTCAAATGACCGCAAAGTTCTATACGGTATATTAAAGCCAATTAACGCAAGAAGCTTTGGACAATCAATATTACCGTTAATTATATCAAATATAAACATTATATTGTGGCGTCCGTGGCGTAGTTGGTTAAAGTGCGTGGCCGCTATGTCAACGAACTTTGGAGACCCAGGTTCGAACCTCAGCAGCGACAGAAAATTATTTGAATTAAAATAATTTTTCTGTACGGCCGCCACCTCTCTGCAGACAATGGCAAACCTCAGAGAGTAATAAAAATGCCATGTAAAGCTTCTTGAGAATAAGAACATTCCGTTCATCGCCGTTCGGAGTCGGCGTTAAGCATGTAGGTCCATTTCTCGGTCAATTGTGTACAAACTTAATAACACGCACAACACAATTGATCATAAGAAGCTAGGTCAAAGTCCTTTCAAGGGCTGAAATGGCCAGTTATTTATTTATTTATTTTTTTTTTATAAACATTATACTTTGAACCAACCTTCACTTTTCGAGGCTTTCCAGACTTATTAACATGCAACGAGATGTGTAAGAGGGAATAGGGTCAGTAAAAACAATCATGCGTAGTGCATACTTAAGGAACTTCTTTTGTACGCGCTCAATACGATCAATATGAACTCCATAATAAGGGTTCCAGATAAGTGCTGCATAATCAAGATTAGATCTTACAAATGCAGTATAAAGCTGCTTTAAGGTGTAAGAGTCAAGGAATGCAGTGCTGTTCCGTTTAATAAAAGCCATTAGGGAATAAGCCTTCAGGATTATACGATTTATGTGACCAACAAAACTAAAACGAGAGTCAAAGAAAACTCCAAGATCGCGGATTTCATTGACCAAAGTTAAAGGCACCCCATTTATGTGATAAGGAAACAAAATAGGTGTAGCACTCTTCGAAACAACCATCCTGGAGCATTTATTTAGGTTCAATGTTAAATTATTGTTTTTAAACCCAGCAAGGCAATTATTCAATTCAGTTTGGAGAGTAATACAATCTGAATTTTCCCTTATTTTATAATAAATTTTCAGGTCATCTGCGTACAATAAATAACTGACGGAGGAAAAACAATTCGAGATGTCATTTATGAACAAAATAAACAATAACGGCCCCAGTATACTGCCCTGCGGCACACCAGATGTCACTAAAAAAGGTTCTGAACTCACATTTTCTATAGAGACAACAGATACCCTATTAATCAAATAAGATCTCAGCCACGAAAGAAACGTTGAATGAAACCCATAAATGGACAATTTTCTAATAAGGAGGTTATGTGGAACTTTGTCAAAAGCTTTAGAAATGTCAGAGTATATTATATCAACTTGGCAACCATCTTCAAAAGAGTTGATACAATATCTCGTGAAAATGCTCAAATTTGTTGTGACAGACCTGCCCGCAACAAAACCATGCTGGAACTGACAAATAATATTTTTAACAGCGAAAAAAACTTTATCTTTTACAATTTTTTCAAAAATTTTGGAGATGTTCGTAAGCTTTGATATTGCCCTATAATTTTCTATATTGTTTTTATTACCTGATTTAAAAATAGGAGAAATAACAGAAATTTTCCAATTTTGTATGAAAAAGCCGAAAGCAAGAGATTTATTAAAAATCAATAAAAGTGGAACCGATATAGATTTGGAACAATTCTTTATAAGGTGAGCACTAAGTCCATCAAGATCAGATTTGTAAGAACCTTTTAAACCAAGAATACCATATTTAACATCTTCTAGAGTTAGACTTAAGCTGCCAAAATTCAATAAAGAATCATGTAAATCAATTTGAGTATTAATATAATTATGTTTGCTAAAATTAGATTTGAAAAAATCCGCGAATAAATTGACAGTATCAATCAGAGTGTTTGAAACCTTATCATTATGAAACATCGAGGAAGGAATGTACGAGGACCCTTTTTTGGATTGAACGTATCTCCAAAAGGTTTTAGGATCGGATTTGATGCGACTCTCAAGATTCAAAATATATTGATTATAAAGGAATTTGTTTAGGAAATCAAACTCACGTTTAAAATGAGTAAATTTTTCATTGAATTGTATTAGGCCTGTAGATTTAAATTTTTCATAGAATTTATTCCTTAGATTTTTGAGCTTTTTTAAACCGCTCGTATACCATGGCAGCTTATACGATTTTCTTCTCAGAGGAATATGATTAAGTACATGATCAGTTAATGTCTTAAGAAAAACTTCAAAACAGTTTTGAGTATCGAGACCGTTGAAGATCTGGTACCAATCTATACCATCAATGATTGCATTTAATAAATCATAATTACATTTATTATAATCATAAAAATATTGTTCAGATGGAATTACTTTAAAAAATGAATAAAATTCAAGTTCAAAGCATAACGCAGAGTGATGCAACGTTGACTCAGATATGGGGCAACCACATTCAAATAATTTAAATTTAAATATCTTACTTACAAAAATTAAGTCTAATATTTTGAACAATTTATTCTGAATAAAATTAATCTGTACAAAATGAAGAGGGGTTTATGATGGATAAAAACAGGATCAATATTTATGCCCTAAGGTGCCGATCTATATGGCTAAATCTAAAAATGGCTTTACGCCGTACTTTGAAAATAAAAAAGGAGTTTCTTTTGTTTAACCAAAAATTAACTAACTTTATTTAAATTATTCTCTGCTATATAAATCAAAAATACCAGTATTTTATTTTGCTGCTGCTTCCAAAACTCCTCCCATGTTTTCCAATGTAAGTAATAAAACTTTAGTTAACCAATAGATTGATCTATTGTGCAACATCTTTTTGTTAAAGAGTTCTTTTCATTTCTTTCATTCACACTAGTTCTAATAATAATTATGCTGAGCTTGCAAAGTCAATGCAGCAACATTGTTTGCGTCAGTCGCTATGTAATACAAATCGTTTGACCCAGTGCCGTTATGAATGAAAGAAAATAAACAAAACGAAAATTAGTTTATCAATTGCAATTCTTTAAATTGTGCCGAATTTCAATTATACCGTAAGCTTGTTGTGCTGTGCCACTACTTAGTGGCTAAGTGCCACAACTTAGGAAACTATCAACTAAGTGTATTTCAAACAATTTGTTAACGTTTAATGGAATAAATACCATATCATCATCCGGGGCAGAGGTCCAACTTAAACTACTAAGATTGAAGTCGCCAACCACACAAAAATAGTTATCACAGCTGAGCGTAGTAAACAGCGCAATAATGTTGTCAACATGCTTACAATAGAGCTCCGCAGAACTGTTTGGAGGCACATATGATGTGCACAATACAATACTACCAAGGGGATGATATATCTTAATGCAGAGTTGATCTAATAGTCCATTCAACGTATCAATATTACATATAGATGAACATATATCCCTTCTGATAGCCACCAGCACACCACCACCTCTGGAGCAACCCGTTCTAAGAGGGCACCGATCTTTGCGATATATATGAAACTTCGACATATCCGCTATTTCATTATCAAAAAAAAATTATCAAAAAAAACTGATCGATTTGATCCATTTATTGGTCGAAAAACTCCCCGAGTATCAAAGCAGGCAGCATAAAGTAATTTTCCTGCATGACAATGCTGCGTGGCATGCGGCAAACCCGGTTCAGAAAACATTGGAAGCTCTCAAGTGGAAAGTGTTGCCCCATGCGGCTTACTCACCAGACTTGGCACCATCAGATTATTACTTGTTTTCATCAATGGGTCACGCACTTGGTTAGAAGCACTTCGATTCCTATGAAGATGTCGGAAAATGGCTCGACGATTGGTTCGCTTCAAAAAGTACAAACTTTTTCTGGCGAGAGATCAACAAACTGCCAGAAAAAGCGAATAAATACATAAATGCCGATGGAACATACTTTGAATGCTATCTGTTTTGATACTTTTCGGATAAAAGCCTTTATTTCAAGGAAAAAAAACAGCGGTTCATACTTGCACACCGGTTTACTCCACCATCTAAATTCGGTATTCCTGCAAAGCTCATCCGCCTTTGCAGAATGACACTAAGCAACGCCAGCACCACAATTAAAATGGTGAAGGACTTCACCCCTCCGTTCAATACCAACCGAGTTTAATCCCAGCGTGAAGTCAGTGCAGCATTCTCCACATTAGCAAAAGAGTCGAGTCGAATTTGTCTTGCAGTGAACGTGAAGATAAGACGAAGTTGGGACCTAATGTTAACAAACAAACAGTCCCAACGTCTGGAAAACCACTTCACTGTTGACAACACCTCCTTAGAAGTTTTTAAGAACTTCGTCTACCTGGGATCCAGGGTAAATTCCTTAAACGATGTCAGCATTGGGATAAAATTAAGCGTTACTCATGTCAACAGGTGTTAGTTTGGGCTGAATAGTTCATTGAGAATCAGATCCCTCTTTCGACGAACAAAACTCACGCTCTGTAAGTCACTTATCATGCACGTCCTTTGAGAGAAAGACTCTTTGGTAGATATTCGGTTCAATCTGGTGAGTATCAAATTCGATGGAAAGACGAGCTGTATGTGCTGTACGCCAACATCGACATAGTTAAGCGCATTTAAATATAGCTGCTTCGCTGGCAAGGTCATGTTGAGAGAATGAAAAATTATGCTCCAGTGAAAAAAATATTCGATTAGGTGCTCGGTGGTGGTCAACGCAGAAGAGTACGCCCACATCTTCGTTGGAAGGATTAAGTGTTGAACAACCTGATGACGCTTGGTGTTTCCAACTGATGCCAGCAAGCGGAAACAGAAATGACTGCCACAAATTCTAAAATGAGGCCAAAACTGTTCCACGGTTGTAAGTAAGCTCCAGGTAAGTAAGTAAGAAAGTGTCTTCGTTTTAATAATTATGATATAATTAACAGCCTTGTAATGTTAACTTGAAATAAAAAAAAAATGAAAATTCGTTCATTTTTTCAAAATACAATCCTAAACAAACCAACCACTTTACGACCAAATTAACCTCTCGAAGTTATTTCCTTTGGTTTAACCCAAAAAGTGGAATTCCAAGTATTCATCACAACGCCATCTCATGAATCAACATTCCAACCCAACGCATGGCTTGGATTTCAATAATGAAGCAAAAATCCATATAAAATGTCGAAAATTTTATAACAGCTATAAAAAATAAAGTGTATTTAAAAAAATATAGCCAACACTTTAAGATATTTTTCTGCGTATTATAATAAATCCACCTCAACTTGTTTGAGCACCAAAGAAACAAACTAATTAAGCAACGCTAAGTCGACTATTTTAGCCAAAGTTATTCACTAATTTGCAGTTTATTTATATATTACCAAATCCTTTGTTGTTGTTGTTGTGGTTGTGGTTGTGGTTGTCAGCAAAGTGATTTAATTTTTTCCAGATATTAAAGATATAAGCACTATGTTGCTTAACTATTGGTTAGATGCATTTGTTTGATGCTGTTGTAGTTGTTATTGTTGTTGTTGTTGCTATTGCAGAAACATACGTATTTATGGCAATTTAGATGCAACTTTATGGATGCGTTCAGCTTGCAGCGTTTAACGAAACACATAATAGCTAAATACGGTTCGGATGCCCAAAATAAAGCCAATGACGAAATTATCCAAAGACTGAGCACTGACGAAGTGGAAAACAACAAGACCAACCAACACCAGCAGCACAAACAAAGATCAGAATGGAATTGAGTTAAGAAATAATGAATAGCAAGCGTAACGAGTTGTTTGCAAATTGCTTAAAACTGTTGCAAAGAATTTGGTTCAAATGCAGGTTTTTAATTTTTCGTATGTGAATTTCTTTGGTATATCTAGGTATGTATTAAGGGCTTTCGAGAGTTTTTTGAAAATAAAAATGACAATTTTTTAAAATTTTTTTTAAGCTTACTTTACAGTAGTGACTCACAAAAGTTGTTTTTGGGCCTGTCAATTTTTGTGAATTATTAACTTTTTAAGGACAACAGTGAAATTTAAAATTGTATGTATATGTATATGAATAAATATACATGAAATATGAAAAAAGCGGTGTATCTTAAAACATATTATATGCTGAAGTCTTACTAAATAGAATTTCTCCACATGACTTAAGACCGGCGCTTGAATTTAAAAAAACAACCGTGACTTGTCATAAAATCATTCGATTTTTTATTTGGGTAGATTTCTGTAATGATATCTTTCGCCTTCGCTTTTAGACTACCCAGTATGCAATGATAGCACTAGTAGCAGGCCTTCCTGTGGATTTTGTAGTACTGCCGCGCTCATTTACAATTACACTTTCTTTTTTATATGAAGTGGGAAAATTTTTCAGGCCTACCGCTTTGGCTGCGCTAAAAAGGCATTTTCTTTTGAAAATGCATGCATACATAACCTATTCTTTCGATGAGGAGTGTTAGAGGAACTGTTGTAAGTAGGCCTGATTATACAACTTCATTAAGAATGGTCTTCATTTTATGTTTAATATTAAATATTGATATTAAATATTTATAAATGTGAATAAAATGAATACTTTACACATGAGTATATCGATATAAAAAAAAAAAATAAAAATTAAATATCGACCCAAAAATGTATGTTTTCAGAGCTTAAACTTAAATTTGAAGATAATTTTTTAAGTTAATTATTTCGTTTCCTATTTCATTCTTTCATTTAAGGTGAAAATTGCTGGTTAAAATATTTGATACAAAAGAATGACTTCTTGATGTTCGCTATTGAAGGTTCCTAACAGTTGTTGAATATTTTAATGAAACTAAATTTTTCGCAGAAATGTCTTTAATCTTGTTTTTACAAACAATGGCCTGTTTGTTCACAAAGATATAAATTTAAAGATTAGAATTAAAAGAACTAAAACATGTTATGTATAAATATGTACTAGTATCGCCTGTGGCCGAAATTCGGCCATCTGTTTCTGTTAGGTAACGAAACTCAAGTTGTTTTCCCAATAATGAATGGTTATTAATTGCATGGAAATTCTTAATGCTTTCCTTGACGCTATGAGGAAAATTGTGGTAAAGGACAAAAAAAATAAGCATATGTATATCAATCAAACAAAAATTTATTCAACATATAACATTTATTTAAAGTAAATAAATAAATTAAAAGTAAAGTAAATAAAGTTACTTATAAACGGTAGAAAAGTATAACAAATAAATAAAAATAAATGATAATTCTCAAGATAATAGAAGCAAGCAGCAGTTTTTTTGTTTTTTTTAACGCTGAGAGATATTAAGAGAAAGCAACAATCACAACAACAACAACAACAACAACAGAAATGCTACTCAGCTCTTTTTAAGTGTTTGCGTCACTCCCGCATTCTACTCTTGCTTTTGTAAGCTACAGCAGCGATGTTCAACAGAGCTTTGTCGCTATGTAGTTTCTCATTGTCTCATTAGTAAAAAAAGCGTTTTACATTTGCTCAGTTTTACTTATCTTAATGACAACATATTCGAATAAAAATTATATTGTGCAAATCTACTCGAAAATACCTATCCATCGATATAAGTATTATGTGAATATGTTGAAGGTAACACAGAAAAATAGGGAACACAAACTTTTTGTTTGCCTATTAATATATAGATATGCAACAGTGCACTAAAACATAACAAAATACGTTTTAAATTTGTAATAAGTTTCTTATCCTCGTTTTGGGCCAAATGTCAATAATGTCAAAACGCCTTAAAATGAGCGCTATAAAAGCATCTCATCACTTCAAAATCAAATTCTTAGGCCGTGTGCTATTCGGAAACTTTTCACTTGTGGTAGGAGAGAATTGGCTGAGTTGAATACAATTTCTGTCAGTTGAAATAAAATTGTAATTTTTGCTGTGCCAAAAGGACGATGCAATTTTGACAACTAGAAATTTTGAAGTTTTAGATTTTGGCAGTGCATTGCACAAGAATTTAATTTAATTTGCGAAATTTTTAATATATATTGAAAATTAGCAATTCTAGTTGCTAAACACAAAATTTTGAACTTCTTTACGACTCACAAATTCACAAGTGTTTTTTTTCATTTTTGCCTGTGTCAAAAATTCGCTTTCTGATTGTCAAAATTTATACTAGCCTCTGGGGCTACATCATAGAAATAAAATATAAGGAAGTGGTGTTCTACTCACACATTCTATGCGTGTGTTGAAGAATTTTTCAAGCGAGATAGAGCATGATTTTTTGACATAAGCTCTTGCACATCAAAACAAAGAAAATGAGTGGTGAAAAAACATTAAAAAATTAAATAATTAGCGATTGTCATCGCTATAAATTGTTTTAAAACGAACATAAATAAAATAAAAAATTAAATAAGCATGCGTTGTGCCGTGAAAAGTTGTGAAAGTTCACAAAAAACACATAATAAGGAGGTTTAGTTTCACAGGTAATCTTGCTTTATAGCTTGTTGGTTTCCCGCCATTTGTGTGCATGAGTCATGTGCAAGAGCTTCTGTCAAAACAAAAGTTCAGCTTCATGAGCGCATTTATTCCTTAGGGTGGCAAACATTAGGGCCCTAATTTTTTTTTTGATTGAAGATAAGTTTTAATCAGGGACCGTAACTGTTATAAATTTCTTCAAAAAAGTCAATAAATAATGGTTATTTTTAGCGATTTTTTGTTTTGTTTTTTTTTTATTATTTACTTTTATTTATTCGGTCAAAAATACCAGTTAAAATATGTTATTTTTCGGTTAAAAATAGAAGTTAATATATGACTTATTTTTTCGGTCAAAAATTTATATATGACAGTGATATCCTATATTAAATACTAGGTTACCCGGTACACAATTATACAATAAAAATACAATAAAAATTAAATAATAAAAATACGTCTGAACACCAAAAAGTTTTCGCCTTTATTTACGATATAACCTAATGCGGCCCTGTTTGAATGTTTATGTATTTGCATTAACTTCATTGTATTTGTAAAATACTTCATTTCTGTTCAACTTCACCGCTTCCTTATCTCTTAGTTCTTTGGGCTACATGAATTTTTGACAGTCATATTCACCTCAGAAGTGCCAAATATTCTCTTTCAGACTGTCAAAATTTCATCATCCGAGTGAAAAGTTTCCGAATAGCCTTATAATAAAAAGCAATGTTAAAGCAGTGCAGACTTCTTAATAGCAGTTCAGGGAAAAGTTCTCTATTGTATATATTTTATATATTGTATATAAATAATATATAGTTTACCAAAATGTCCAAAAAAATTGGCAACACTTCTGATTTATGTACATTAAGGTAAAGTTTGGATATTTTTCTTTTGAAATGATTACTTAAAAACTTGAGCAACTATGAAATTCGAAAAAAAATTTCATTTTTGACACCCTAATCTGCATACTCCGATTGCGTCGACATTTCAGGTTGAATTAAAGTTGCTTCCTGCACACCGTGTACCATAGAAGAAAGTCGTCTTGGGTAAGGATTTGAACAACAATTTTGAAAAAGATAAGGACAAGATTTTAGACATGGATTTGGAGAAGGAATTGGAATAGTATTTAGACAAGGACTAGGACATGGATTTGGAAAAGGATTTGGAATAGTATTTGGACAAGGACTAGGACAAGGATTTCAATAAGGACTAAGATAAAGATTATGAAAAGGATTTAGATTTTTTTTTTATACAAGGAAATACTTTGGATATTTTGAAAAAGCACTGTTATGTTGATTTTTTAATAGAAATTAGTTAAAATTAGTTAGATTTCAAGATATGGTCATTTTTATAATTTTTTAATTTTTAATTATATTATAATTTATATCTAAATAAACATGTTACTTTTTTTGATCGTTACAATTTCGAAAAAAAATAATTTTTTTAATTTGATCGAAAAAATATCAGTAAATAATTGATTTTTATTTTTGATCTAAAAAATATCGAACAAAACAACTTTTATTTTGGATCGGAAAAATATAGATAATGATTTATTTCTATTTCAGATCGAAAAAATTATGATCAAATAATAATTTTTATTGATGATCGGAAAAATATCGATAAATAAATAATTGTTATAAAATGATTGCTTAATAGCGATAATCGTTATTTGTGGTCTCTGGGGTTACTACATATATTTCGGAAATAAATATAAATACGGATTACTTTTTCATTTAAAAAAAAGACAAACATTTTTTTTTTGGAAAAATTATGAAAATTTCATGAAATAAGGAAAACAAGCAAGCGATTTGACACCCAATGACTTCTTTTTGTTCCCGCACATCAAGGATAAACTGCGTGGAGAACGATTTTTGATGCCAGAAGAAGCCGTTGATGCATTCAAAAACTATATTTTGAGGTGCCTCAAGCGGAATGGGATAAATGTTATGGCAAATAGTTCGAACGCATGCAGAAATGTATTAATGAAGAGGAGAATATTTCGAAAAACAATAAAAAAATTGGTATTTATATTTATTCCCGAAATAAATGTACTGACCTACTCATGTATAAATTTATATTAAGTCAAAAGAAATTTCTGGAAGGAGTTGATTTAGAGGAGAAAAAAACGTACAAATCTGACTATCTTCTAATGTTACATTAAAGACATGGAAACATGGAAACTCATTAATACGGTCTTTAAAAATAATTTTTCCTATTGATTGAGCCAACAATTTTTTTTTTAACAAACTGCAACTGCATAACCGAAATCGACTACATAAGTTAATTTTTTGTCATGTATTTATTTTATGTAAATTTTGAAATTAAATCAATTCAGAGTTTAAAAATATAATTCAATGGGAAGGCAAAATACGAAACGTTGTATAAAAGCAAAAAGGATTTGTTTAAAAGATATGATCACTTAACATAGCAATTCTTCAGTGGGAACTTCACACGATCAGCATCTACAACAATAAAACACAAGCAAGTTACTCCAACTGAACGGTCATAAATAAAACAATAGAATTTGAGAAAAAACAATAAAAAACTAAACAAGTGGGACTAAACAACTGCATATAAAATGAGTCAAAACAATCAATTCCTGTCCACCACCTTGAGCCAAGAGCCAATTTTAAATGTCAAAATTAAGATTTCGTAAGTACTTCTCTTTAAAGATCATTAAAAAGTAAATTTTTTATGTTCACTAGCTTTGTTACGGTTTTGTTAAAACCACAGTTTCAAGCATTTAAAAAAAATGTTATTTTAAAAACAAACAAAATGTACAAAACAACGGGGTTGGGTTTTTTCTCAGCTGACTGAAGTGGGTGTGTATCGTTAAAAGGCGATACAGAGTTGGAGGCAATGATCTTTACACACACACACACACACACACTCTCACAATCGATGAAAGGGCGTTGACGTGATATTCTCAGGAACGTGACGATTCAGACTTAATATCGGCATGATTACAAAACGAACGTGATGATAGAACCAGGCGTGGAACTTTAACTAAAAGAGTTAAAGAATGACGGAAGGGATAACCGCTGAAGATATTGTGGTGAAAACAGTAATAACGGAAAAAAAATTTTAAAAGTACTGTGGCACTTCAAAATCCCATACAAGCGACACTTTTGCTTGTGGAATGACCAATCGTAAAAGCAAGTTCTCTATTTTTGCTACACCACCAACATAATAACCGAGATCAGCCCAACAACAATAACAAGAACAACAATTGTACAACAGTTGCGCCAAGTTCACGCGACCAAGTGACTCCAGACCACGTTTCACCACCTCGATATCGATATCTAGTGGCTGCTTGATCTATTGGCTGGTTGGACTGTCGTAGGCTTTGCAGCAGCGTGTGCAATCCAGTTTAAGTCATGACTGCAGTTCAATGGAGTAGCCTAAATTGCAGTCAAATAGTGCACGAGTAAAACTTGTTAGATGGGAAAATTCGTGAGAAATTATTTTAACTTGTTTTTTTTTTGTTTTTATATGTACCAGTATAAATCTTTTATGAGATTATTTCAATAATTTTTTTTTTTTAATAAAGCTGATTGAATCTATTTAGCATTATCGCAGACAATTGGATGTGATTTGAAATAATGAAGAAAATTATATTGATTCTGTAGCCAAATGTTGAGAGTTGTAGCTACTACTAAAATACCAAATTGTGTCGATTAGGAAAGAGGTTACGTCAGATGGGTACGGATGTAAAAAAAAAGTCGGTGCTTATACTATTAAGTATAAATCTATTATGTTAATTTTTTCTAATTTGTTTTATTATCATAAATATATTAATTTCTTTATGAATATAAAAGCTTTTCAGCGATTTTTTTCTGTCAGTTGACAATTGTTGAGTGCGCTGAATGTAGCCAATGTATTCTACCATGCATTATTTGTGCAGCTGTAACACATTATAGCTCAGGAGTGCCCAAACTTTCTTATGGAAGTGCAAACACCAATACATATAAAATCCCACAAACTTTCTTAAACGAGATCATACGTTAGACAACAACAAAATCTACGCTGAAGATCACCGTCACCAAAGTGTACCAACAAAGCATACGCAAGTGTTGTTGCTTGCACTTCGGTATAAGCAACGAAAAAAGATCAAAAAGGAAAGAGACAAATTTGTTTGTGTATTTTATATTGCTTAGTGCGGAGTGCTGTGTGTATGTATGCCTAAGTGTTTTTACAAAAACAAATGTGCATCAAGTGCATAGGGCTTGGGCACCTCTGCTATAGCCCAATAAACATTTTGGCGAGGCGTGGTTCGTTAACGAATCGCTTATGAAACTTTTTTTTGTATTGTTTTCGAATAGTTTCGTTACGACTGCATCATAGGTTGGCTTGATGCTTAAAAAAAGCACCGATTGAAATTATGACTTGGTTAAATTCCATTGAAGATGTTTTTAGCCCAATCTAAACAAAGAAACAATTTTTTTCTAATTAAATTTTTCTTTGTCAGTCGCTATCGAATCGCCTTTCAACAATTTTATAACTCGTTAGTGAATCAATTCTTTAAATTTAAGCGATTCGTTAGCAATTTTTAGCAATTCATTTACGAACCATTACTTTTATTTTTAGCGACTATTTTCAGTTTTAGCGTTACCGAGTGACTTCAGTTATATTTAACGATTCGTGAACTAATTTTTATGTCCCCAATTATTACCGATATATATTTTATGTTTCTTATTTAATAAACAAAAAATTTGTTATTGCTATCTTATATATTAATACGTAAACACAAAATTTTACTTTCCTTTATACCCCTTTTAAAGCAACAATTTCGAATGAAACTTATGTATATCATTTGAAAGTTCTGGTCCATACCAAGTGCACAATATAATTTTTATTCAAAATTTCTGTCATTAAGATAAGATAAGATTCGTCTCGGTGAATCGTTATCGAATTGCTTTCTTTATTTTTGGAGACTCGTTAACGAATTGCTTCTTATAGTTTTGGCGAATCGTTAATGAATTCCTTTTTTCGGATTTGACGATTCGTTAACGAAGGAGGAATTTCTCCCGCTCGCGATATTATAAGTGAATCGCTTCTAATAATTGCTAATGAATGAAATGTACGAGAATGCTATTCGTAAACGATAACATTAGTGAATTATTTTGTTTGTTGGGAGCTTATTCAATATGAACTTAAAAGCTCACCCAAACCAGTAGAGTGAGAATGTTTATGTGTGCAAAGCTTTTAAAATTACTTTAAAATTAAGATTTTAAATTACTACAGCGTCACCAAAGCAGCATAGCGTCAAATAAACAAAGTTTAAAATAGTACAGTGATAATTAAAAAAGTAATGATTGTGTGGCAAAGATTAGCGCCGACTTCAAAGCTTTTATATTCATAAAGAAATGAATATATTTATGATAATAAAATAAATTAGAAAAAAATTAAAATAATAAGATTTCCAACATAATAGTGTATATAAATAAATTAATTATCAAATTTTACCAAGAAATTAATAGGAAAAGTAATTTAATATTATTTTTTACTTTGTAGTTATTTTGAAATCGGTTTTTTTTTGTTTTTTTATTTTCTTGAAGAGTTTTTATGTCTTTCTTTTTAGAGGATATGATAAATTTTATGTAATATTATTCTTAACCCTTCGATACGTGACAGTTCCGGTGTCGTTAAACAAGTGACAAGGTCGCTAGGGACCTTCAATGAATATTTTTAAGTTTTCATAATACATGTGTGTTTTTAGTGATTTGCATGTTGGTTTTTTTAATGTATTAAGTACTTACATACATGAAGAATGGTAACAAACAAATAAAAAGGAAAAATAATAATAATTTTGTTGAAAGTTTATTATTTCTTTTTTTTATTTTTAATCAAATATAAAAAAAAAGAAAAAATATGTGTGTGCTGCTGCTTCCCACCCCCCTCCCCCCAGTAAAATACCCCAGATTAATGGATATTGTAGGATACCCATGGCTTTTGCTTTTCGCTTTCTCAATTTATTTCAAATGTGTAGTGCACTGTGGACAAAAGCAAGACCGATTTGTGTTTCTTGGGCTCATATGAGCACAACGAAACATTGTCTTCGTAAAACTCAAACAATAAGCTGAAAACGGGACGTGCAGCACTTTTTAAAAACTCAGGCGGAATAAATGTTTTATTTGAGCGTACTGTTCCAACAAATGCAGTCTTCTGTCTCATCAAAGACAGTGCCACATCCAACGGTGAAAGAAGTTGTCGGCATAACCTGTACGACCGTATGAAGATATTTTTCAACCAATTGTTGTACAACATTCTGGCCCTAGCTAACTTTGCGCTCCTGACCTGGCAAATTTCCTGAGTAAATCACACCTTTGAGGGGGTAGAAGGACTTCGAGTTACACAACCACCATATTTTTATTCCGTACTTGGCTGGTTTTGACAGAATGTATTGCTTAAAACGTGTGCGACCTTTATACGGAAATAATTGCTCGTCCACGGTCAGTGAATCATGCGGATTGTAAGCTGCTGCCAAATTGGTCTGCAACATCAGCCATACATCATCAACAGCAGTTTTGCTAGTGATTAATCTCTCCGACCGTGAGTTCACTTTATCAAAGCGTAAGTACATTTTTATAGCCATAAATCGATCAAACGACAATGCGGCTTTGAATATTGCGGCATGTATTGAACCCCAGAGTTCCTTACCAGGATCGGTGTTTGACTTAGGCAGCCCAGCATACAAAACGATAGCCAAAAATGCATCAAACTCTTTAAGAGTCAATGGTTTCCATACCTTTTGTTTTGTAGGATTTGAAACGTTCCACGCAGCTGTTACTTGATTGGCTTTTCGATTCGTTTCGCGAAGGATGATATGATCAATTCAAAAATGAAAGAAAAATACCCAAGCACAATTCAACATATAACGGTACAAGTTCCTGGTATTGATATGAAGATCACCGAAGTACATATTCAAACGAAAGCCAAACACGATTCAACATGATTAATTTTTGATGCCGCATAAAACGCAAGTACACTGAAAAAACCGATGCTGTCAAGACCGTAATTGAACGGCTGGAAAAGTTTTCTGAGTGTATTCGTATGTCGATCAACGCAGTTCATATTTATACGAAAGCCAAACATAATTTAATAAGAATTATTTTCGAGTTCTTTAAAAAATAGTACTAGGTCATTAGGGACTAGAGCCTTGCATGAGTATGCTTTTTGCCTACTCAAATACAATCGCTTGATGTCGGATAAAAAGCTTACACTGACCTTTTTTTCTAAAGCTCTCGTATGTAAACATACTCTCACTCTATTTTATGCGAAAGTAACAATACACCGCTGAAATTATAACAGCAAGACCAGCTTCTTGCAATAAAAAGTAACGCAAGCACTAGGTACACTGAATATTAATGCACATACACTGAATATTTTGCACATTATTTTGTTATGAGCAAGAATCTTTTGTTTTGCGAATGACTTTCAATGAGATGCAAACAATATATATATAGACATGCTTTTTTTCATTGTTTTCAATTATGATTAGTGAAGTATTAAAGAAATAAAACTTTTTATCTCATCAATATCCATTTTTAATAAAATGAATATTTTAATATATATTTTTATCTATTAACTCGTTCAAACACGTAATTTTCACAATGGAAAAAAGCACGCACAAAATGCATTGTAGTCCTCAGTCAGTTATTCAAAAAAACTCTGAACCTGTGAGTCTGCGTAGACCAGTTATTTTTTCAGCACCTCACGTCGCCTGTCCTACCTCCTTTGTCTAAGAAAACCGGTTTGGTTAAACGCTAAGCATCACTGAACTACAGAACAGAAGCAAAAATAACGCAAAGCTTTCATAGTTCAGATCAATGCTTGCAGTGTATGTGAGAGTATGGTATGCGAGTACACCGAATAGAAACAAAAATAACGCAAACCTCTCAAAGTTCAGATCAGTGCTTACAGTGTTTGTGAGAGAACAGATAAGGTATAAGCAGTGAAACCTTATTCAATCGATTCAGCATTATTTTTTCTTGGAATACATGTAGCATTAGCTTTCTAAAATATGTGAAAAAAAAGTTATGAGCAAGCAAAATTCGAAAAGGTCCCTAGGGACCTTCTCACTTATCGGAGGGTTAAGGAAAATTTCGAAAATAAAACTTTGTTTTTAAAAAAATTGTTTTGTTAATTTCGGAATAAATTTCTGTCTCTTTACAATTTTTATTAAAGTGACACACACGCCTTTTTTCCAATCCTGCCCACTTTATTGATCGTTAATTCTATAATGATTCCACCTAGCTCTGTACCAAATTTCAGTTCCCAATTATCAATATTAACCGAAAGATAGTAGTTTCCTTAAAGTGCCACACCCTATGTATAATCCCATCCACTTTTGTAATGATTACCTACCTACCCGCGTTCTAAATTAACTGAAATACAGGTTTTTTTCTAATAGTGACACGGCTCTTTGTCGAATCCAGCCAACTTTCTGGATCGTTTTTTTTTTTATAATTCTACCTACTCTTGTACCAAACTTCAGTACCCTAGTGCCAATATTAACTGAGATACAGTGTTTTTCTAATAGTAACACGCCCTTTATCGAATTCCTCCCACTTTCTTCATTGTGCTTTGTAATAATTCTACCCATTCTCGTAACGAATTTTATTACTTTAGTGTCCATATTATTCGAGATACAGCGTTTTTCTAATATTTCCACACCCCTTAGTCGTGTGGACTAAATTTTATTACCCTAGTGTTAATATCAACTAAGATACAGGATTTTTTCAATAGTGACACGCTCTTTTAACGAATACCGCCCACTTTTTTAAATGGGCACCTCCGTGTTCATGCTCTCTATCTGTTGACATAAATTACGTCAACCGGGCAAGTGCTTTAGGAGTTAACGATGCACATACATTAAAAAAATTGTGGATCCTCCTTTTTGAAGTTGGTTAAGGAGCCAACGGTGCTCCACATTTAATATCGCTCAAACTGTAATTACTTTTTGCTATTAGAGTACTCTTTAAATGTTCACCCAGAAAGTATGCATAGAAAATTCATTTTCTGTATTGTAAATTACGTAACAGAAAAAATTGCTTGGAATTTTTAAAAAAGTGTTGGCTAAAAGATGAATGGACTAACAAAAGCAATGCTATGTTCACACAGAGTTTGGTTTGAGTTTAGTTTGAGTTCAACAAATTCTGTTCATACAGTGATGCGTTGGCAGAATTGAGTTTACTGTTACATTTTTTTTGTTTACTTATGTGTCCTCATATATTTTGCACCTTCCACCATAGTGACTTAATATCATTTGAGGACAAGGCTTCAGCCATCTCTGCGTACACATAAGAGTTCTTCCTTGCACTGAGCAAATTGAAATTTGTATTGGCCCATACTGATATGAAGATCTCATCTTTTATACTTGCCCAAGTTATTTTCTTCGCTTTTTTGTTCATTTTTTGCAAATAGTTAATTGCACAATTGTAATAGCTGTTTTTGACATTTCTCACCACAAAATTCTTCAACGTACCTTGTCATCTAAAAAGTTGCATCTGAACGTACCATTTATATGAAATGGTATTAGCATACTTTTAGGCATTTTTCAAATGGAGTTTTGTTAAACACACAAAGAAAGTTGAATTTAATTGAGTTGAGTTGAGTTTCATCCTGCAAAATTCTACTGGTGAACTCAGTAGTTTATTTTGCGTTCAATGGTAAAACATATTGGCATTTCTCAGCACAAAATAGTTCAATGCTCTGAACGTTACATCTAAAGTACGCTTTCACCGGAACATTAGGATACTTTTGGGCATTTCTTAAAATGAGTTTTGATAAACTCAGAAAGCAAATTAAGCTTAGGTTGAGTTTCTTCCTGCATAATTGTACTGGAAACTCCAGAGTTTGTTTTGAGTTTATTAACAAAACTCAATTTTATACTGAAAACAGAAACAACACTCTCAGTGAGAACGAAGCATAAGTCAAAAATAAAACAGAACAAAAAAACAAAAAAAAAAAAAAAACTACAACTGTATACAAAAAATTTTAAATTAAAAAATCCAAAATTTTCATATTTTGGTTTTGTGCGATGAAAATTATAATTTCTTGGGCTTATTTCTAAGATTCTTGAAGGAACTTACAATTTTATTTTATCATGAAGTTGATTCAAAATTATGAAACAAACTACCATTCATTTTATATAGTTTGTTGGTGAGTTTCCAATAAAACTTAACGTGCACGAATACTTATATTTTAACGTTGACCGGCACAATGTCCTTACTTTAAAAAAAAAAACACAATCAAACAGCTTGAAAAGCGGAGCAACTTAGTCAGCTGCAATATTAATACTTACGAATAGTTTTTCCAAAATTTTTTTTGTATAATTTTGCGATGAATGACAAAAGTTTTGATCAAGGTCAAGATCTAACTCAGGTATCTAGAACAAATTTGACACTTAATTTATTGCATTCAGAAAACTAGTGGTTCTTGTTTTTTCCCACTGATTAATATTTGAATGAATTTGTTTCATACTTATAAACTCCAAGAGTTGTTTTTCTAAATGCACCAGTTTTGATGTTGCTAAAAAAAAAAAAAAAAAAAAATAAACAAAATGCAGCGACACAATTTTTGCGTAAGATTTTTCCGCTGCCTCGTGGCTGTTTCAGCAACTCATGCTGTGTACAACAGTGTAATAAGTGGTTGTTGTTATTGTCGTTGTTGGCAATAAATTGCACTTAATGTTTAAAAAAGCTGTTGTTACCGCGTTCATTCGACTTCATATTCTCAACATGGCCCATAAGGTATGCAGCCAATGTTTAAAGTGCTGCTAACGAAACACTCTGAAAAACAAACAAACAAACAAACAAACAAACAGTTTGGATGTTTGGTAATAACGCGAGCTGCATGATGTGCATAGCTGTTGCTGATCAAAATTGTCCACCTGGCTTTATCCACAATTTTATGCACAGCAAGCAACTCATTATCAGCTACGCATGACAAGCAAAATTTTTAAAGAAAAATGTTTTGATCTCAGAAAAATTGTTTAAAGTCTTTCGTAAAAGTTGTTAACATCAAATATGTTTACAAGATTGATGAGTAGCTAGATTGCTAGTGAGATTTATAGGTTGCAACAACAATATATCAATGATTGATGAAGTCTATCAAGAATTCATTATTTCGATTAAAAGTGATGTTGTAGAGTGTTTATGGACTAATTGAAACGATAAATAAAAATTTTGGCGCCATAAAGATACTGAAGATGCTGAACATGAATGTGAAGTAACTCGCAAAAAAAAAAAAAAAAAATCAGCATGACTTGAAAGTTATCCCAATCGAAAAATATAATAGTCTTAAAAAAATCACTTCATCAAAAACCGCTTAAAAGTTGTTACTGAACCGAATATCAAAATTAAATTTTTGATATCAGGGAACTTTCATCAATTCTCATTCACGGCAAAGAAAGACAAAGACAATACCTTAAATTACTAACATTGAAAACAAATTTCAGCTTTAGGCCAAGTATGTTGACAACAAGACATCATGAAGACAAAGAAGGGAACAACCAACAACAACAACAACAATGGCTCTGTATAGAGTAAATCACACAGCTTGACTATACAGACTGTTTCGTTGGCCGCTACATCATCTCATCATTAGTCTTTGCATGACTTTTCACTGTGATCCACTCAATCTACTTAAGTTCCATTTATACTGCCAACTATGCCGAGAAAGTTACCCGGAATTTATTTTGATAGAGCGAACGCTTATTAGGAACTGAGTTCTTATCTACTTCGATGCACCTTGCGTCAAGGTTAACCTAGATCATATCACACTTTTAGGCATAAGCCTTAACTCATGTGAATCTTCGAAATTAGATCACAGCGGTATACCGCTATCAAAACATATTGAAGTTGTGTTATTTTGTTTTTAGCTCCTCCCTTTTTCCCCACTTCAATTTTTAGGGGTTTAGGTAGTTTAACTGATGGTACACCTAAGATGGTGTGGAGACCATTTTGTTATGAAAGACTTTGTTTTTTTTATGTGATAAACACACTGAACCCTAAAAATGGAAGTGTGGAAAAAGGAAGGATATAACAAAATGGTTTGATTTTTAATTTTTGTTTATGTTTTTGTTTTTTGTTTTTTATTAAGTTACTCAATTTTAAAAATAATTTATTTGAAAAATTTGACCAAAAATCTCCCAACAATCAAACGGAGTATTTCTTTTATTCCACCTTGAAGCCCATTTATCACTCGGTGGGTTCGTTCAAGCAAAATTGTCGCTCTTATGGCTCTGAATATCTTCCAATAATTAAAGAGAGACTTGTACATCAACAAAAAGGTTGCAGTTGGTTGTGTCATGAACACACCCGTAGGTGTGTTGATGTGACAACGTTCCTTTATCCTAGTCCATATTGTGGTCTATTTCTTTTCCTTGTCCCTAAATGTGTCCCTATCCTTATTTTCATTTGTGTGTTTGTTTTCATACTTGTTTTACTTCTTCTTCTAATCCTTGTCCAAATTTTTGTATTAATTCATGTCCAAATTGTTGTCCTAGTCCTTGTCCGAATCCATTTCATAATCATTGCCCAGTTGCTTATCGCAATCCTTGTCCCATTATTTTTTCTAGTTCTTGCCCTAAGCATTGTCCTAATTCGTGTTTTAACTCGAGTCAGAAAAACTTGCATAAGTCCTTGTTCTAATCTTTGTTCTTGACGCTTTTTGAATCCATGTCGTAATTCTTGTCCAAAGTCTCATTTTAAATCGTGTTCAAGTTCTTGATCTAATCCTAAACCGAATCTCTTTCATAATTCCTGTCCCACTTCTTGACGCAATCCAATCATTAACCAATATTTTTTTTTTTTTTTTTTTTGTTTTTTAGCTTTGAACTAAGGATTTCAGTTGTTTTGCCTATTCAGTCAAGTCTGCCTTGGTTCAAAATGGGGTGATAGATTAGTGGAAAGGAAAGGATAATGAAATGTGTGTAGAATGTTTTAATATACCGTGAAAGACCGTGGAAACATGTGAATTTAAATCTGAAATGTTATGCCTTTACCTCAGAAGGCAATCCCATCCATACGGAGTTGCCTAAGTATTGAACTTAAAATTATTTCGGTAAAAAATATTTACGCCATTAAAGACCATCTGAGCCTTCATAATAAAAAGAGACAAACACTTCGTAAGGCCGCGGAGATTACCGCTGCAAGATCGTAAATGTATCAATCAAGCAACGGCGTTGCATGGAATTATTGATCGGCAAGTATATGCGGATTGTGGCGTCCGTGGCATAGTTGGTTAAAGTGCGTGGCCGCTATGTCAACGAACCTGGAGACCCAGGTTCGAACCCCAGCAGCGACAGAAAATTATTTGAATTAAAATAATTTTTCTGTACGGCCGCCACCTCTCTGCAGACAATGACAAACCTCAGAGAGTATTCAAAATGCCATGTAAAGCTTTTTGAGAACAAGAACATTCCGTTCATCGCCATTTCGGAGTCGGGGTTAAACATGTAGGTCCGGTTCTCGGTCAATTGTGTACAAACTTAATAACACGCACAACACAATTGATCATCATAAGAAGCTAGGTCAAAGTCCTTTCAAGGGCTGAAATTGCCAGTTATTTTTTTTTTTTTTTTTTTTAAGTATATGCGGAACGGTATGTAATGTAAAATAGAAATGAAGGATTTATACTTGAATGACAGCAAACCTGAGGTTTTTGGTCACATGATGAAAATAAAAAAAAATTATTGGAGTCATTAAGGTTCGTAATCAAGTAACCTGTAATTACGAGTAACCTGTAAGTAATTTGAACAAAGTTTAGGACCAGTAAAAAGATTAGGAGTAGACCAAAGATATGGAAAAAGATAAGAGCATGAAATAAAACAAGGATTAAGAGAAGAATTCAGATAAGAATTTCGAGAAGGACTACGAAAAGGATTGGAACAAGGAAGATAACAAAGGTTTAGTCACAACTTTAACAATAGGTAGGACAAGAATGAAACAAGGAATAGAATAAGGATTGGGACGCATTAAGAACAAGATTTAGGACAAAAATAGGAAAAATAAGTGGGAAAAAGATAAGAAAAGGGATTCGAACAAGTCTTAGGTTGTTCAATAAGATTCTATAATCACACATAGAATCACACGCTGTAGTACGTACGCCATTTTATTTCTCTTTAAATGGTACTACTTTCTTATGACAACGCGTTAAAGTGTCATGTAGATCTGACAACTCAGTCTTATATTTACAGCTTATTCAAAGTAGACGTGTCACAATGATTTTTTTTTTTTTTATATGGAAAAAATCAAGAATCGTGCAGTGATTGAATTTTTTTTTTTTAAAGGTGTACAATAGACCGTCTCGAAAAAATAAATTTCGCCGCACACCAGCTAATCTAAAGCATTATTGAAAGAAAGTTTCGAAAAAAATGTTGTTTTGTTTTGACCGAACGTAGGGGTCGCGCATCGTCATATTTATTTACAACTTCGGTATTTACTGAATTATATGTATGTATGTAATGTAGGTAATGAATTATATGTTTATGTTTTTGTTTCAGAAAGACCTATTTTTTGTCTCTATAACTTATTGACGTCAGTTGACCTCTTAAAGTACTGACCCACCGGACTTGAGTTTCTACCATCTTTAGAACCATTTTGATTTCAGAAATGAAAAGCCCGTAAAAAATCATAAGGCTTTTACTAAAGAAATTTTTCGCTATTTCCACTAGAAATATTTTTAAAAAGTTTTTTTTAATTTTTGTGCAAAATGTAGGGAAAGTTTTTAAATTTTCTGCAATGGCAGATTTATATACTACGTGGACAAAGTGCTCAGTATTTTGAGAATGGCATAGATAAGCTGTGTCTAAAACGGCAAAGCTGTGTCTTTAAGACAAAAATATCGATACATATTAATTTTTAAAATCGGATTATAAATACGGAATCTATGAAGAAAAATGTAAATGCGCGACCCCTACGTTCGGTCAAAAAATAATAAAAAACGTTTTTGATCAAACAATTTATTTTTCTTTTTTTTTAATTGTTTTGGAAATATGATTCGGATAAGAACATTTTTGATGCATACTTATAAAAATAATACGATATAACAAAAAATTTTTAAATTTTCTGTTTTGCAAAAAAAAAAAATTAAGAGAATTTTTTTAATATTTCTAGTGGAAATATCGAAAAATTTCTTCAGAAAAAGTTTTATGATTTTTTACGAGCTTTCCATTTCTGAAATCAAAATGGTACCTTAAGATGGCAGAAACTGAGATCCGGTGAGTCAGTACTATAAGAGGTCAACTGAGGTCAATGAGTTCTTGAGTCAAAAATTAGGATTCTCTAAGACAAAGACATATCACTCTTTAAGATCGAATCGTAAATACCGAATTTATAAAGAAATATGTCGATGCGCGACCCCTACTTTCGGTCAAAACATTTTTTTTTGGCTTTTGAAGGGATTTTGTTGGTGAATTTTCTCCAAACTGGAAAAACAATATATTCTGAATATTATTGCAACCTTTTGGATCAGCTCGATGTAAAGATTCGTGAAAAAAGACCCAGTTTATAGAAGAAAAAAACAATTTTTTATCAGGAGAACGCTCACTGTTGTTAAAAAATCTGCTTTTTTATCTGCTCACTAAAGTCAAAAAACCATCACTAAAACCAGTGAATTAAAGTACGAATTATTGGAACATACACCCTATTCGCTAGAACTAGCTCCCTCTGACTTCTGGCTGTTCTCACATCTCAAAAAAGCAGGGTATTTTGAAGAACTTCCGAAAGGCCACTACAGCGATGGGATCCATAAATTAGAGGAACATTGGAAGAAGGATATTGAGCTGCTTGGAGAATAAACTGAATAATATAAGCATTTCAAACCATAAAATGATATTTTTTTATTTCTATTTTGGAAACTTATTGAACAACCTGGTATATATTGAGGAGTTTGGATATGAATTATATCAAGAGTTTGGACAAGAAGTAGGACAATTATTACGACAAATAAAATAGTAAGGTTAAGGTGGATGACGATAAATTTGGTAGCAAAAGAAATGGAAGGGAAAGCAAAAATAAGGAAAAGCATAAAGATCAGCTGTTTTCTTCTTTTTTAATTATTTTTTTTTTGCAGTATTTGTATGTATTTCAAAAGATCTCTTTAACTTTGCAACTGAAATGCAACTAAAGAAGAAGAGAATATTAACATTTACACTACATTTTTGTTATGCTTGTGCACCTTTTTTTAAAAAAAAAAAATATATCCAACTGTAAGGAAAAATTTTTTAACTATACCATATAATTTGCAAACAGGTTACTCACTAATTAACCAGCTCTTCCAAACAAAGTTCAATGATTGATTGGTTGAATAGAAGTGAACTGAAACAAGATCGGTTTCCTGCAAACCGATTACTTGCACTTATTTTCATTAAAAATTCTCACATTTTTAATTAAATGCCATTAAAAATTTGCTTAAACTTAAGAGAAAATCATGGATAGTTAACTTTGAAAATGTGTGGCATTTGTCGCTGTTAATTATAATAAATACGTATTAATGACTGGAGAAGATAAATTAGAGAGCATCGACTGGAATTATAAAAAAAAAACTTATCCTGATGACGATGCCGTTCACCGTGCCAACGCCATAAACGTGTTAACGCCTTATTAAATGTGTGGAAGAGTTAGAGCGCTTCATTTAAAAAAAAAAAAAATGTTGGCTCGAGAAACTTGTTTGTGTCCAGTTCATATTAAAATTAACTCAATTTTACACAAAATCTCTGAAATGCAACTGTAAATAAAATGCAACAATAAAAAAAAAATGCAGCATTATTTGGAAAATCCTGTCGTTGATTGTTGCCAACGCTATACATTGACCTATAAAACATTGTTGCTCGAACTGCAGTTTGTTAACGCGCTAAAAATGGCGGCATCCGGCCATTGATGATGATGCGAAGAAAAATAAACTTTCTTTCTTTCTTTCTATGTTTATTCAGTGAATGAAGCAATTTTTTTATGGTTATCAAGAGAGACAAACATGAGACTTTGAGTCTGCTTTAAAGTGATGTTTAATCTTTAAGCAGTAAAATAATCCTGCAAATATGGTCAGATATATGTGACTGTCAGACCATGCTGAGCAACCATTTGTAATGTTTTGCCAACCATAGTGTTGGCGTGTGCAGACAAGACAACTTGTTGATTATTGGTAGAGTGCTTTGACTGTCTCCCTCCCAAAAACGACTTTTATCACCGTCTCTAATCAGTGTAAATTTTAAAGAAAGCATGTCCACCAAGTGTGACCTGTTTGGCCCAAAGAAAGTTGTATTTATTTAAATTGACAGTTTAAATGAGCAAATTTTTTTTTTTTGTTACATGAAAGTTGAATTTGGTCTCATTTGTTTGCAAATTTGTCAGCAAGAATTTCCCAACAACATTGAGATTTATGTGTGTGGCTGTATTTTTTTCGGGTTTTGTTTCTGTCCCAATTTCAATGAAAATAAAAAACAAAAACACAAAAATGCCATAACTTCAGTCAACAATTGTTGCCAATTCTCACAGATGTCCGTTTGATTTTTGCATTGTTGTGAGAACACTTATTTATAAGCACTTGCTTAAGATTGCCAAAGCTGACAAGCGCTTATTTCGTAAAGCTTTTAAACTTTGCATAAATTTTGTTGGATCAAGAAGTTTGATCATAAAATCTTGGTATCAAGGTATTTTATATCTTCTAGAAGATTTTGGACTGTGAATTATAAACTGAATTGCTCTAGAACCCTTATTAAGCCAGGTGTAATTCTGAAGCCTTGTTCATTTGATGCTCTAATTGTGGTTCCTATTCCCAACTTGGGTGTTAGGTACATTCAAATGACAGGCGTTCCTATTTCAAAACACCTCAGTTCATTTCATGTAATACAGAGAAAATATGGTTCATCGATAGAAAAAATCAAACATTTCATGCTTAAATCAAGCAAATGGGCTATCATTGTACATTCAAGCGTACATTTCTCAATTCAAACATTTCATAATTAAATCAAGGAAATAGGCTATCAGTTTACATTCAAGTGTAAATTTCTCAATTCAAGCATTATTTTGCTAGAATTGATCAAATTTAAAACACATGGTATTAAGAAAAAAAAAAAATGTTTAATTCAAGAAACTCAAGAAAACTCAGAAATATTTTTTTCTAGATTAAAGTCTAATATTTGATTATGAAAGATTAATGTGGAGTCCGTAGCGTAGTTGGTTAAAGTGCGTGGCCGCTATGTCAAAGAACCTTGGAGACCCAGGTTCGAACCCCAGCCAGCGACAGAAAATTATTTGAATTAAAATAATTTTTCTGTACGGCCGCCACCTCTCTGCAGACAATGGCAAACCTCAGAGAGTAAGAAAATGCCATGTAAAGCTTCTTGAGAATAAGAACATTCCGTTCATCGCCGTTCGGAGTCGGCGTTAAGCCTGTAGGTCCATTTCTCGGTCAATTGTGTACAAACTTAATAACACGCACAACACAATTGATCATAAGAAGCTAGGTCAAAGTCCTTTCAAGGGCTGAAATGGCCAGTTATTTATTTTTTTATTTTATTAAATCCTCTTGGATAAAATGGGATGGTTTTGAGCTCCATGTAAGGGAAGATATCAAGGATGAAAAGTGCGATAGTGGCAATGGTGAGGATATAACTGACTACGGGGGGTCGGGGGTTCAGTCGATACATGTTTTCAAACCTGGTGTAATGGCTGAATAGCTGTAAATTAAGCTATGCGGCCAAACGATCCTACATGTTGTCAAACCTCATTAAGGAAATACATATAAAATCTACTGTAAAATGTACTGCCAGGAAACAGCAACAACTGGAAGATAATCAACTTTTCGAGGAAGTAGAAGGGTTATTGTATGCGCCTGGAATTGCTGATTGATCGGTAAGTCGCAAAAACTAATAGTTTTATCTTCCTAAAACTTTTAACGCAATTTTTTCGAAACTTTGTTTTCAAAAACGGCTGCCACTGTAGCTCAAAAAGTAATTAACTGATCGGGCTGTTATTTTGAGGGGGTTTTTTCAACATTATTACCCATGGAATAATTCTAAAATATTACACATTTTGCATAAATAAACAATTTTAAGGGGACAATAACTGTCGAAAAAATAGGCGAAAATACGAATGTTTTATTAAAAAGTGTACCAAATTTTTTATTTCGTACTTTTTCTCAATTTTATAGGTTTACTTTATGTCTAAACTCATCAGTAATAGAAATATTTTTTGTATATATCGCCATAAGCTGGGCGATGGCAGCCTTTTTACGACTTCGGCAAAAACGGCCTTCGTTGAGGGACTGTACCGCCGCCATTTTGTATTAAAAAAAAATATTGTTTTTATTACCAAACACATGTCATTAAATTATGTCAAAAGTGTAAAATGATTTTATTATTTTATCACCCTCAAAATAATTCACGAAAAATAACTGATTTTCGAGCATTTACATGTACTTCTCCCCTTAAGTTAAAAAATTTAGTATAGACAAAAATTCGAACGTTTTGGCAGCAGCTGTAATAATAAATGAATTATTAGAAGATAAAGATAATAACGAAATTTATAGATAACGAAAAAGGAAGTGGTTAAGTTTGGAAAATTGATTTTTATTTTTGCCTTGAAAAACCATACACGGTACGGTTCCGAATTCAGATTCGAAACTTTTAGGAAATCCGTGAAAACCGTTATTTTTTGCCTATCTCTCTTCGCCTATCTTGCTTCGTTTTCGAGATATTTTGCGTTTTAATTTGAGGAGTTTTTTCATATTATTGTGGCGTAATATGTGATTCAAGCTTCAATAAGTTAAAAAAAAGGGACAGAACAAAATAGAGACACATTTATAAAAACTAGTATCGCCTATGGTCGAAATTCGACCATACCAATATCGATTTTTCTCTTGTTTTTTTTTTATTGAAAAACGCTTGGCAAAGTTGAAAAGAAGATGGCTTTATCGTGGACGCATAAGTAGATTCTGACGTGACAGTGTATCTTTATTCTTGTACCTTTCCTTGCATTCGTTCCCAAACTTTTTTTTATTCATAGTCTTATTCTTACATGTGTTCTAATAATTGACCTACTTTCCGATTTAAATTCTTGTTTTAATCCATGTCCAAAGCTCTGACCTTATTCTTGTTCAAATCCTTTCTTAATCCTTGTCCCACTTCCTTTCTAAGTCTTTGTACTTATTGTACTTATCTTTGTTCTTTTTCTTGTCATTATACTTTTCCCAATCTTGCCCCAAATATTGTTTTAAGTATGTCTCAATCTTCCTTGTCCTTGTCGAAGTCATCTTTCCAATTCTTGGCAGAACTCTTGTCCAATTCTATACTCTAATCTTTGTCCTACTCCTTATGTTATTCTGGACCTAATCTTTTTTCTAATCCTTATTATAATCCTTGTTCTAATACTTGTCTTTATTTTAATTTTAATTTAATTTTTTTTTTTTTTGCTTTTGCAGAAACCAGAAACCAGAATGCACTAAATTCTGGTTACTTTAATCAAGGGGTTTCCTGAGAGACACTATGATGCTGTTCTTTTTTTATTGTTGTAAAATTAAATTTTTCCTAACAGTATAATTTTTGTTTTATCATATTTGTCGTGCCTCATGTACACTCCAAGTAATAATTATATGCAACGCCGTTGAATGATTGATGAATTTTGGTTCTTATAAAATTATAATTCATTAATTTTATAAACAATATAAAATTTGGATTGAACTTGAAACCAATCTGGCTCAATCCAGTTGGAGAAAAAAGAAGTTTGAAATAAAACTTTGACTTTCATTGAATATCAATAACAATTGCTTATTAGAAGTGGCATGAGGAAGAAGAGTATTATTCTTTTCGCCACAAATACTTGTCGATTTTTTATTTTTTTTTTTTCACATAAATCACATAAATATTTAATAATGCCGTCTCATTCCGCTTTCGCGCATGTATTGGTGAGCTTAAGCAATGTTTTTATGATTAAATTTTTTTATTATTCTTCCTTATTAACGTGGAATGGGCCAAATTCAAAAAAATTCACGATCACATCATTAAACCAGATCAAATAGAAACTTATGGAAAATATAACATATAGGAAAAAAATGTTTACTAGCTTTTAAAGAAAGAAGATGTGCCTTTGTATTTCATGAAATCTTCGCCAATGCCAAAAGTAAAAAAAAAATGACCATATTTTTTCCGTTGCATTTCAACTCTTTGGCTATGTAGAAAGTTATTTATTATGGTGCCGTCAAGTCTCAAGTGGCTATCACAGTACAATGTAAGATTTTAAATGAAGTGAAAAATTTTATTATTTTAACTTATTGAGTATTTTTTAAACGACAGATAAATTATGGCCATGAGCACTATCGTCAATTATGTGGGCATTTATTAATATGTTTAAGATAGAGAAAATGTGGATGGTGAGTGTCAGTTATGAACATTAATAAAGTCAATAAAATATAATGGTACATTATTTAAATTGCTTTAAATACATCAAAATTTCTTAAAGATGTGATGTGATGAAAAGTGGAAAACTTGAAATTAATTCAAATTTGAGAAAGTTTACATTTTGAATGGAGCAAGATTAATAGCGGCGCCATTAGAAGTAATGACGGCACTTAAACAGAACCAACGAGGAGTTATTTATCTCCCAGCATGACTTAAAACTAAAATACCTTTCTTTATAGATTTCTGAAATGTTATTGATAGCGTGGTATTCGTTCGATGACTTACCTAAAAGAGAAGAAAAAAAGTAAATATAAGAAAATTTGTAAAAATATGATTATTATTGGGTTAGAAATTAGAGGTGCAGAATTTTGAATTGAAATAAAATGCTGATATTAAATCATATCAAATTGAAAATTGGCTTTATTATCTAATGAGTTTAGAAATGAATTATAAATCAGAGAACTGCAACGGGTGATTGATAAATGCTCACACATAAACCAACACCCAAAAAAGTGAGATGTTGTGCTCAACGCATCAAACTTGCCGCGAACACTTACTTTGCCTGATAATTTTAAATCAATCAATCCTGTGGTTGTATGCGACCATTGCGAATAAAATCAGAAGTTGTGCTTGAACCTTTCACTTTGGATGGGCATAAGCCAATCGAACAAACACATTTTCATCACACAAGCATTGAGCATGTTTGTTTTTGCAGAATGATTTGATCGAACATAGAAAACGAAGCGATTGCAATCAAAGCATATAAAAATGAAAAAGAATAAAATCAACGAGTGTACCTGATTGCATATTCTGCAAAAGAAAGTTCAAGTTATATTTTTTTTTATATTAACTTAAAGGCAATTAAACAAAACTAAATTCAGCTCTTTAAAAGTAACAAATTAAAGCAAATTAAATCCTTATAACTTTAAATAAACTAATTAAGCAAAATAAAATTGATTTTCAAAATTTTTGTAACATGAGTAACATTAATTAATCTGAACACATGCACTACATACGTACATACATATAACTGGCTTCACGCAAGCAAACATTTTTTCCATGTGATTCATATTCACATCCATTTGATTGTTGCTTTGTTATGGTTCTATTCATGCAATTTGTGGGTGCTTTCATTGCAATCATTTGTTTTTTCTTTACCGATCAAATCAGTTGGCACGAAACAAGCATGAAATCAAGAAAGTAGATTGAACTTGTTCGATCAGCCGACTGAAGCACAGTTAGAATGAGCGCTTTCTTGTATGATGCTGATTATATTCAACGCTTGGGTTTGGTTGCCGTGATCGATTGTGATCTGAAACTTTTGCGTATGATTAAATCAGCAAAAATGTGATTTTTGCAGTTCTCTGTTATAAATGTTTCTTTTTCGTCTGGAAAGTGTCTAAATATTTTAGTAAAAAGAAGAAATCCATTCCATCCCTAGTTGTAGATAACTGTGAAGTAAATAGCCATGAGGAAAAGGCAATCGCTTTGGCAGATCAATTCTCAAAAGTATATTGACGACGTTCTTCTTTAACGCATAGCATTGACAGGGAAGTCAGTTCATTTGTTAGTGAATTAACGGCAAACAATTTTACTAATGAATATTTCAGTACTCTAACAGATGCTCTAGAAATAAGGTGTTTAATAAATAACCAAAAAAACCGGAAAGCTCCCGGTTTCGATGGAATTAACAATATTATTCTTAAAAATATTCCAGATTCTGCTATTCACCTTTTAGTTGGGATCTTTAATTTTTGTCTGCGTTTTGGCTACTTTCCGATGTGTTTTAAAAAAGCCAAAGTTGTACCAATCTTAAAACAGAACAAAGATCCGAAAATACCTTCCAGCTATCCTATAAGCTTGTTGAGCTGTCTTGGTAAAATTTTTGAAAAAATAATTCTTGTAAGACTTAAAAGTTTTACTGATAATACCAATGTTATAAGCCAGTTTCAATTTGGGTTCAAAGCCGGGCATAGTACAACACATCAGATCAAAATAGTAGTTAATATTATAATATTAAAATATTAATACCCGATGTGGCATTTTTAGATATTGAGAAAGCTTTTGACTCCCTATGGCACAACGGTCTTCTGTACAAATTAAGCACGTTACGATGTCCTTTGTATCTAATAAAGATAATTCAAAGTTTCCTGACTAATCGTGTCTTTGTTGTTCAAGTTGAAGGTTTTAACTCCACAGAAAAAGTAATTACTGCCGGAGTCCCGCAAGGTTCCGCGTTGTTACCATTTTTTTATTCCATATATATCTCTGATTTTAAGTCGTCCGCTAATATAGATTTAGCTTTTTATGCTGATGATAGCGCCCTAATCGCCTCCGGAAAAGACTCAAACACAATTGTCAAAAAAATGCAGGGTGCCTTATCTTTTTCTACAAAATATTTAGACAAATGGAAAATAAAGGTTAAAGGAAAAAACCCAAGCAATAATATTTCCTTTTAATAAGTCTCCACAGCGTGCTCCTACTAGACCATTCACCATTCAAAACAATGTGATACCGCTATCAAAATCGGTCAAGTATTTAGGAGTTACCCTTGACTATAAATTGTTATTTAAACCGTATATTGATGACATCTGCGTCAAAGCTACTAGGTGTAGTAAAGCTCTCTATTTTCTCTTAAATAAAAAGTCGAAGTTAAATATAAAGAATAAACTGTTGCTTTATAAAATGTGTATCAGACCTATTTTGACTTATGTCTGTCCCGTTTGGAAGGATTATGCAAATTCTCACCTGAAGCGCCTTCAAGTTATCCAAAACAGGAATCTTAAGACTTTCTTTAACTTGCCAAATAGACTTCCTACATCAGAATTGCACTCTATGACTCAAATAAAATTGACCTCTTATACTTTAAACGATTTGACCCTGCCATTTTCTCATAGATGCAGGACTTTAGCCCATGCCCTCTTGAGGAGTTGGTCATAGTCAGTGGTTTCTTTCTCTATTTTTATAGAGGAGTCGAAAAGACTGATCTCAAAACGACCTCAAATTTATAACTTGTGATACTAACATACGTTTTTTACTATTATTTTCCTATAATTCAAGATTATTTTAATTGAGTATTTTACAAATTATATACCTTGAACTTATTTGTTGCAATATCTCTAGATAAAATCTCAAACATTGTATTACTTGTAAATATTGAATATGCAGTCTGTGATAGAAATAAAATAACAACAACAAATGAGTTCAATCGTAAAATAAATTTCCTTTTTATTGCAAATCATCAATATGTAATAACAAATAATATGTAATATGTAATAATAAAATATATAATTCAAAAAGGTTCATTTTTCAACTCATTGCTTAACAAAAAGAGGTTCGTTTTCTGTAGGCATTTCAGTCCGGCGATTGATACAAATAGGGTTCATTTCAGAGTGCCGAAAAATATCTTTTCTATGGTTCATTTTTTAACTCAGTTCCGAAGAAAAAAAGGTTAGTTTCTGATATGCATTTGCATCCGGCGATTAAATCAAAAAAGGTTCATTTCAGAGTGCCGAAAAATAATTTTCCTATGGTTATTTTTTAGCTCATTTCCGAACAAAAAGTACAATTTATGGTTTTTTTTAAACTCATTTTCGAACAAAAAAAGGTTAATTTTTGAGAGGTATTTTAGTCCGACGAATTATACAAAAAGGGTTCATTCATGAGTGTCGAAAATTTGTGCCAAGAATTTCATCTCAAAATCATCTTCAATGAAGAAGCTCATTTATGGCTCAATGGGTTCGTCAATAAGCAAAATATGCGTTATTGATCGGGTAAAAACCCGCATGTGCTTCATGAACCACCACTTCATCCACAAAAATTAACTATTTGGTGCGGTTTGCATGCCGGCGGCGTTGTTGGACCATATTTTTTCGGCGACGATAACTATCGCAACGTTACTGTGAATGGCCATCGTTATCGCACCATGATTACCGATTATTTTTGGCTCGAATTGGAAGATATGGACTTGGACGGCATGTGGTTCCAAACATAAGGCCCAATACAAAATAATACTCAAGTCATTAATTTTCTCACACGAAAAAGTAAACAAATCAGCAAAAAGAATAAGCAAAGACAAAACACAAAATAATACTCAACTCACTCATACTTATTTTCCTCTCACATGAACAAGTGAGTCACATAAGATCATTAACCCAGAACCAATAGAGTAATAATTTGTCGATACACATGTGTGTAGAAGTACTATGAGTATTTTTGGCTTTTGGTGGGAATGAGTCAAAGTATTTTGTTGAGTTGGTATAAGTACACACTTGCACCAATAGTCATGGCTCATGACTTAAGTATAATAATTTCATTAGTACTCATTGCAGATCTCTGGTTCCAACACAGGACGGTGCTACAAGCCACACAGCACACGTTACAATCGATTTATTGAAGAGTAAGTTTGATGAGTGTGTTATATCAAGAAATGGGCCAGTCGATTGGCCACCTCGTTCGTGCGATTTAACGCTTCTGGACTATTTTCTTTGGGGCTACGTCAAGTCATTGGTCTAGTCCAACAAGCCTAAGGTCTAAGCGAAATAGCGGCCGTTTCGTCCGAAATGTGTGACCGAGTCATCGAAAATTGGGTCCAACGAATCGACGATTGGGTTCAACCGCTGCATAAGTCCCTCCGGTGGCAATATGAACAAAACCGAGTTCCATTCATAAATGTTTTGATTGTAATTTAAGCCAATAATAAAGTTTTTGAAATATCTTAAATGCTTTGCGTTTTATTTAAAAAAGAAGTTGTCAAGTCCTTAATGGAAAACCCTTTATAAAAGGAAGAACTAAACTATGGGCATGATTTCAATTTCAAAATCAAGTAATCCTTCAACGACACCCTTGCTTACTAAATTTTAAAGTTAATTGTTTCTTTCTCTCTCTCTCTCTCTCTCACTCTCTTATTCATGCAAGAAAATAAAATTATTTATGCTTTATTGCTCTTGCCCAGAAATAACGTTGCCAAGTTGTAGGCCATAAAAAAAAACCATGCAGGATAGTTGTAATGCATTCAATTAAGCGCTTGGCTGAATTTAATACCATTTCCAATGGCCTATCCACCATAATTTAACATTGAAGCGCATTTTGTTGCCATGCTTGAAGTTGACGTAAAAATACGCTAAGCAGAACAGAAGATTTTAAATTTAATTTAAATATTAATTTGAAGCTTTTGTTTTATTTAGTTGAAAACTTAAACAAATAGTCAAACTAAGACTATCTTTTACGAGCCTGTAAAATAATCTGGAAAATTATTTTTTTTTTTATGACTATTGACTAAAAATCTATTCATGACAGTTAGTTGAAATTTAAAAATATCATCATTTTGCAGGCTTAAAGTGATGGGTTTCTTTAAAACCGATAAAAATTTTGTAGAGAAATCCAATAAAATAAAATTAAAATTTGAAAAAAAAGCAACTAACCAAATAGAAGCTGGTTCACAACAACTGTTGTCAATTTAGTTAAAGCATCAAGGACAGTAAAAATGCGGGTCATACAGATAAAAGTTTTATGATTACAATACTCGGGGGTGCGAACTCCCGAGTTTCTATGAAAATTTTTTCTAATTGATTTTTTGCGACCAATATATGTACGAGGATAGTCCTAGAAGTACCCGACCTGACGCATAGTAAATAGTGTAGTGGACAAAACTCAAAAATGTTTCTGTCTCGAAATCCAACAAAATGGGTAAAGGAATCGTTGTAAAGGAATTTACTTTGATAAGGTAAGGTAAGGTAAGGTAAGGTAAGGTAAGGTAAGGTAAGGTAAGGTAAGGTAAGGTAAGGTAAGGTAAGGTAAGGTAAGGTAAGGTAAGGTAAGGTAAGGTAAGGTAAGGTAAGGTAAGGTAAGGTAAGGTAAGGTAAGGTAAGGTAAGGTAAGGTTAGGTTAGGTAAGGTAAGGTAAGGTAAGGTAAGGTAAGGTAAGGTAAGGTAAGGTAAGGTAAGGTAAGGAAAGTTGAGGTACGGTAAGGCAATGCAAGGTAAGGTAAGGTAAGGTAAGGTAAGGTAAGGTAAGGTAAGGTATGGTAAGGTTAGGTAAGGTAAGGTAATGTAAGGTAAGGTAAGGTTAGTTTTGGTAAGGTAAGGTATGGTAAGGTAAGGTAAGGTAAGGTGGCAAAAGATTTGTCAACAATGAAAAGTCTGTGGTTTATGTCTATTTTGAGGAGCTCAACGGTTTTCACTATCAACATATCGATGCTATTGAACATCGCTGGGAAAGTGTACCGAAATAAAGGCGAACTTTGTAGAGAATTTAAGATATTTTTTCCTAAATTTCTTCTTTAACTTCTGGGACTTCTCTCGTATTAACATTTTTTTTTGGATCATGTTTTTAATGACAATATGTATCCGCAAAAACGTCGTACAGTGCGCACCAAAAAAAAAATTCAATTCGCCAAAATTTTGACGTCGAAAATTCGACTTCCAGCCATCGCTTTATTTGTGCATTGAAGAAAAAATACCCTTAATATTTCGAAAAACACGACCGAGTGATTTGGCAACACGATAATGCTTGTCTACAAGTCGCAAAAACGAGACGTATTGGTCTCCATCCCGAAAGATGCAAAAACGTTAAGATTAATCGAGAGTAATACTTTGACTGATAACTTTTTCAATTTCATTTAAAATAAACGTTCTTTCCAAACATCCAATATTACAATTTTAAGCAAAATAATTATAATTTAATTAACTTGAAAAATTCGAAAAGTTATCAAGTTATATAAAAATTTCTATAGCAAAAATATTTTAGAACAATAAATATCCTGTTCTTAAATTATTTTAATAATTCAACGATGCAATTTTTAGTTAAAATTAAAAAATTGAACAAAAACATCAAACGTGAAATGTTATTTGATCCACTCATTAAATTCGTTAAAGCAGTTGCTGTTATTAACAACACGCTTAACATAATAAACGCTAGAAGCGCTTTATTTAAAGCAAACGTTTATAGATAATCAATTTAAAATGTTTTGCTTAAATTTTATGTGCATTTAATGTAAATAAAATCGCAACAAAGCTTAACTACACTGCCCGTCAAGGTTATTTTAACAAAAAAATTTTAACAGTTTCTTGACTTAAATTTTGCAATGGCCCTCAACGCTCAGCTAAGTTTTGTCAAATTGGCTATAAATTTTGAGAAACAGGCTTTTTTGCACTTTTATTTTGTATTTAAGATATTCTCAGCTATTATGACCCATCATCATTATTCAATGCTTGAGAACTCATCTCGTTAGATGAACTGTCAAGCTTTGCAACGAGGTACCAAGCGTTTTTTTTTTGCTAGTCTTCTTTGCTAAACTTCTTGTTTCTGAAGTAAAGCAGTTAAAACTTTAAAAATAATTGTTTCAAAAAATAAATTGACAATTTTTTTTATATGTTTTTTAATAGTACCTATAAAAATTACCCAATTGAAAATGAAATTTTTTATTCTATTTCTTTCATAATGTCAAAAAGGTTTATGTCTATGCTTAATATAAGGGTTATCTATTTCAGAGTAAGAAAGTAAAGTTTAAAAATGCACTAAAAATGCAGATTTCGATAAAATTTTTATTTTTTTATAATGTTTGTACTTAATATAGTGGAATACAATATTATTAAAATGGCATCTACGGGAGTTTTTGCAGGATTGAATCCTTTTAAGGTAATTTTCGATAATTTTTGTACACAACTCGGCCATGACTTAACGAATCTTTGTTTTTAATTGCCCGAAAGTTTGAGGTTTGTCACGTAAACACGATCTTTTGCGTAGCCCCACAAAAAAGAAGGCGTCAAATCAAGGAAATTTCGGTTCCAACAAAGCCCTAATTGGCGCTGTTGTGTGGCTTGCGGCCCGTTGAAACCACATATATTCCAGATCCATATCTTCAATATCCGGCAAAAAAAAAAAACAAAAAGTCGCGTGTATCAACGTACATGTGACAAAAGTGAAACTTCTTAAGAATTAAAGAATAAGAGAGATTTTAGTATAAAATAGAGAGAGGAAGTACAATACAAAAAATGGAATAACTTAAGTTTTTTCCGTTTTCTATAACATGAGAACGTTGCATTTGAATAGTACTCGTTTACGGAGCCTCCGAAAGCAGAGGCAAATCTTGTTGATTATTGCCGCCTGCTTCCTGATCATCATAACTGCCTAATCGGCATACTTTTACCATAAGTTGCAGATCTAGCTGCGGCATTCTTAAGAGCTCTAATTCGCTGTCTAGGTACACGAAGGTGCTTTGCTCCTGTTTTAGCTACTTTTCTTAGCTTCGGGACGTTCTTTACTTCTCGACTTCCTGGGTGTCGTTTTGTTATTTTTTTTGAAAAATATGTACGGTAACGCTTTCAAGTAACTTCAAGTCACTTGCACCAAAGAAGTTTCACTTCAAAAATAAATTTTCCGTGCATGCTTTTAGGATGAATATTAAATGTTTGAAAGGCACTGGTTTGTGTCTATGAAATACTAGAAACGGAGCAGAACACGTGCAATATTAATAGAACTTTAAAACATCAACCTAGCGCGAAAGAGGGTTCATCGCTGTAGAAAATTTGCTTAAAAAAATCGACATTTCTTTTTAGAATAATTTAACAATTCTAACACATTTTCATATCGTTCAACCCTTCTATCTGTATGTCTCGAGTTCGAGACCACTTTTAGGAAACCCAAACCTTTTTTTAATTTTTTTACGCTTATGCTATCGACTGAACGACCCTCTTACTTGTGAGTGAATGATGCACTCGGTGTACTCGCTATGATTTCCCGTTACTATTACTTCAATGTCGCTCTATGATTTGATATTTTATTTCATATCAAAATATTCAAAACACAACCATACTAACGAAGAGCTTTCAAGACATGATATTAGTGTTTATTTTGGCTTCGCTTTATACAAAACATTTTTGCTCGATGTCATGGCTACACTGAAATACACTGCACCTTCATAGTGTACACTATTCAAGCACTATGAATAGAATGTTTTGTGCTGCTCTTTAGTCGATAATTTGGAAAACTGCGTGATGTGGCGTTGATGTGTTCAAAAACTATGTTTTGGAGCTGTCTTAAGAGGAATGGGATGAATGCTATGACAAATGCTTCAAACGCATCCAAAAATGTAGCAATCATAAAGAATAATATTTCGAAAAATAACAAAAAAAAAAAAATTTGGTCTTAATATACTAATTTACGAAATATATGTATGTATTAACCTAAGTAATCTTTGCTAAATTTTATGATTTAAAAATATTTCTAATATGGAAAAATTTCTTATAGTTTTGTTGACCAGTGTACTTGGTGCGGAATAACCTGCTAAGAATTTCCCGAGATTTATTCTAAGCATTCGTAGAGAAAAAATTGCATAATCTGTGAATTTTTTTCTTCCTTTATTTGAATTTTGTTCTTCATTTTGCATATAAAGTCAATGGTTCTTTCTTAGTTTCGAGTAGCAATATATTTATGAGATAAAGACAATTTTAACATTAATGATGAATCATTCCAGCTATTTCGGAAAGAAATAAATAAGAGTAAAGAGTTGCTTGAGCGGAAGAATCTTGAAATATTTGACATTTAAAAATCCAGCTTTTACGTGACTAACATAAAATGGAATTTAAAATAATTAATGCTGTCAAGCATTTCTTAAAGAACAAATAGAAAAAGAAACAATAAGAATAAGAACTTATAATTATATTCAGGAATTTTTAAAGACGTCAAAAATGATATTCATGCATAAGTAAATTCACACCGAGAGGTACTGAAATGCATGAGTCTGCTTAAGAATGATGATCATTTATAATGTATTCGAGTTGTCTTTAGATACTTGAGTTGCATACGTTAAGGCTTTCAATTGTCATTGTTGATGAATACTGATCTTCTTCTTCTCTTATATATATGTCTAAAGATACTTGTCTGTCTGTGCCGAGTGAACTGATCAGCGGTTTCAAATGCAAATTTGACACAATGTTTGAAATGAACCCGGCTCAAATTGTAGTTAGGTGAAGATCTAACATTAAAAGTAAATTTAGTTAAGGAGTTACATATATGATAAAATGTGTGATTAAAAGATGAACTTTGACCTTGAATTTTTTTGCTACGTAGGTTTATACATATATTTCGGGAATAAATATAATGACCGAATTTTTTCCTTTATAGCCTGAACACACTGCAAACGACAAGCGACGAGCGCCAAATGTCACTTTAAATTTACATGTATTTCTTATGGGAAGAATTCTTGGAGACTTGCGACGACATTGTCGCGTGACATCGAATGTCGTTGTCGTCGGCTTCAATTTAATTCTAATTTGACATGCGACAAATGGAAATTTCTTTCATTGTTTACATTTGTCATTGTTTTTTGTTTCGTGCCGGCTGCTCTCGTTTTGTTTTTCTTATGTTTAATTTTAATTTATTTAAAAGTTTAAAGGTGAGTTTATTGAATTTTATTAAATTATAAAACAAAGAATTTAATATGTTTTTTCTATTTTAATCATGGATTTAGACGAAGACCTTATTGAAGAGGTACGGTTGCATAAGCTATTGTCCACCTCAGAAAGAAGGAATGCAAAAATTTAAGGCTTAGGGACCGTTCATGGAGGGAATTTTTCACATTCCAGAAGAAAGAGCACACGCAGTTCAGGAAATTTTTGAACATGGCAGCGGCAAGCATCAGAGAAACTTGCACTGAGTTAACTGAAAGAACGCTAAGAATAACGAAGAACGGGAATCCAAGTTTCAGCATAGGTTTATGAGGAAGGTTGCTGCTGTCACGTTTATTAAAGTCAAGTCGCTAAACATTTCTCTACAACGACAGAATGGAGACATGCCTTTCGTCGTATGTTGCGGTGAATGTGTTCAGGCTATTAATGTTTTTCGAAATATTCTCCTTTCTTATCAATACATTTTGCATGCGTTTGAACCATTTATCCCATTCCGCTTGAGACAGCTCAAAAACATAGTTTTTAACGCATCAACGGCTTCTTCTGGTGTCGAAAATCGTTGTCCATAGTTTGTGCTTGATGTGAGGAAAGAAAAACTCATTGGGTGCCAAATCAGGACTTAAGGGGGGGAGGGGGGGGGCGGGGTGATGACCCATTAATTCGATGTTTTGAATGCTCAAAAACACCCTTGTTTGAGGAGATGTGTGGGAACTTGCATTGTATTGATGAAGTATAATTCTTCTGAGCATATTTCCTAATATTTCCTAATTTCACGGAATAATTCTTATGTTTTACGTGTCTCAAGTGGTACCGAAGCAGAAATTGAAAAAATGTTTGTCCTCTTTTTCAAAATGAAAAAAAAAAATATGTCGGTCTTTATATTTATTCCCGAAATTTATGAAGTAATCCTTATACTTATATCACGGCCGTAGCCAGGGGGGTGCTAGGGAGAGCTGAGCACCCCCAAACATTTTCCGAGCCCCCCAAAAATTTTGCGACTCTCAAAAAGTTCACAGCGCTCTATAAAAAATGCTGTATATACCTTAATATTTTTTTTAATAAAATACGTTTTTTACTTAGGTATAAAAACCCTCATTTAAAAATATCCCTTAGGTTTCCTTAACAAAATTGGCAAACATGACTTTTTTTTCGGCCTCTGGATATATAGTCCCCCTTAAGAAAAGTATTCCTCAACATATAAGATTGAAGTTAAATTAAGGTGCCAATTTGGGTTGTTTACACGCAAGACTGTAATGGGAATAATGGAAGCAGCAAAAAAAATTTTGCAAACACGTGATGTTAGTTACCGTAAAACGATGCCAATAATTCAGGCAGTAATGAAAAATGTGAAAGCTTTGCGAAATAAAAAAATCATTTGATTAGTTCTTAAATGAAGCGAAAGAAAAACTTAATTGCATAAGACCAATAAGAATATGCCGTCGACCTTCCCGATTAAGTCAGTCGATTGTATTGTCTACACTGGGAGTAAGTGATCCTGATAATTACTCTACAGTGAAGCAAATTTATTATGCTTTAATTGATTGCATTATTTCTGAAAGTGATCAAAGTTTTGCGAATAATAATGACATCTTAAATGCTATTGAAGCTGTTAACGACTTTCTAAGCGAACATTTTGACTTCGATGCATTGAAACCATTAAATGAGCGCAAATTTTGCCGTCCCCAGAAGAATTTTCCGTTGTCAAAACTTTTGTGACTAATGAAAAACGCAAACCTGAATCGCATGACAAAAATATACTTCAATTATTGTTTTCCGTCAAAACCACATTTCCTACAACTTATCTATTCTTTGAGGCAATCGAAACACTCGACATCTATTAACAAGTCATAATTTTTCTGCGCTTTCGAGAATAGATTCGATACGGCGATCCTCTATGACCTATAAACGATTGCGTGATCTTTCGTTCCTTAGTTTTAAAAAGAAAAGATTGATTTCATTGAAAGTAGTTGTTATTTTTATCAACTCTTCTAGTTCAAGTATATGCACTAAGTATAAAAATAATTCAGAAAAATATATTTATTTTTGTAATAAAATTATCTCACAGAGGAATTGTAATTTGAAGAAATTGTTATTTATTTTGTTTTTTTTTTAAGTCAGCTCCCCCAAAAACTTGCTCAGCTCCCCCAAGCAATTGTTCCTGGCTACGGCCGTGCCTTATATAGACCATGTTCTACCATAAACCATTGAGATATTTGAAATTATTTTGTCGTGATGCACTGTGCAGTGAAACTTTATCCCAAACAACGGCGGGTATTCTGCTAGTTTCTGATATTTTGCAATCTGAGTGTAAAAACTGAATACAAACAAAATAATAATATCTCAGTTAGAAAAGCGAAAGTTCAAATGTGTGCGAAAATTGGACATATGAACATATGTTATGTGCATTAATCAAAAGTTAATTTTCAATCGAAATGTCAAGCTTAATTATAATATTAAAGCATGCAAATTTCATTAGATCAGATTATGTAGGTTTTTTTTTACAAAACGATTGAATAAAGTTGTTCAAGAAAACTGGCAAAATTAATTGGAAGACCATTAAATGTGCATTTTATGTCTTTGAATAACTCAATTGCTTATGACTTATGAAAGTGGTGTCTGAGGATCATGTTTATCACACATCTGAGAAATTGTAAATTTATAAATTCAGGCTTTTTTTTCTAATGCAGCACCAAGAAAACTGAAGTCTTACATTAATTTAAATAGCAGATCAGTTCATATTAATGTTGAATCTATTCAGATCAATCCATAAAGATATAAAAAAAAGCAAATGAAAATCAGCTTAATTAATAAAAAGTTGCTCTGTTGGTCTTTGTTGTTGCAGCTAATGTTGCTGCTGTTATCGGCATTATCTGCCATAGCGTGTTAGACGTTGTTAAATCAACAGCGCAAACCAACCCACAATTAATGTTTGAAAGTCGCTGAAAAAAAAATGAAGTTGTTGCAAAAGAAAGTCAGTATGTGAAAAAAATTTGACCATTCACAAATAAATCATCTAGGCCGCATATTTTCTGTTAAGAAAATATTATAAAAAAAGGAACCTACAAATATAATAAAAAAGTAAAAAAAAACAAACAACAAATAACTAAATTTTATAATTTTTCATATATAAATATAAAATTTTATAAAAGTCTATGTAAAAGAAATAATTTTACTAAAATGCTTCTAATAGCGCACGCAATTCTCTTGCATTGAAAACGAGTGTGAACGAAAGTGAATGTTGCGCATGCGCAGCCGTCTAGTTTCGCTACGCCACGCTAAGACTACCTATCCAATAAATTATAAGTTGTGGCATTTTTTAGGCTTTTATACTGGAGTGCAATAAAACTTCTTCAAATTTTAATGAAGGCTAAATGTAAAATAACTAAGCAAGGCAATTCGTAAAATATTTTCAAAGAAAAGAAAACATAAAAATGCACTTTTACGTAGGAAAATTTTTGTTATGCTCATTTAGAGCTTATATGATAAATTTTCTTTTTAATTTTTTGGCCTAGATAGAGGAAAATTAAGGCGAATTAAGTTTTAAGATCATAAGAAGCTAGGTCAAAGTCCTTCCAAGGACTGAAATGATCAGTTATTTATTTTTTATTTATTATTTAAGTTTAAAGGTGTGTTTAATGTGAGAAATATTATTATGATTTACTTCTTCTTAATCTTCAATGCATTAAAACTCTTTAAAATTCCTTATAAGAGTATTATGAGTGGAAGACGTAACTCAAATCCATTTCAGAGGCATATGGTGTTTTGTAAATATCATGTCATATCGTCCCCTCTATGCCAAAAACGCCAATGTGAAAATACATGGGTTTTGAGTTTTTAATTGCATCTAATGTATTTCATTGCAAAGAATATTCCTCCAAAACAAGAAAATCCAATTCCGTCTAGAAAAAATTGTAAAATTCCATGTTAAGACCATCTATGTGATTTTCTGATATTTTTATCATGCCAAAAACGCCAATGTGCACAATTTTTTCATTTTAAATATTTCCAATATTAGCAAACAACTTTTTTTTTATTTTTCTTTTGAGGATACGTTCAGAATTATTTGTTTCCATCAAAAGTGTAGAAAATCAGTGGTCTTTGTACTTTGTAGCAGCTAAGAGTTAACTTTTCTCTCAAGAATGATACATTTTTAGGATTTAAAAACTCCCTAAAATCGACATGGAGCTTTCTTGACAAAAAATCACAAAAATCGAAATGGACACTTCTTGCCATTTTTTTATCAGAATACATTGTCCTCACCTTTATTCAAAAATAGTTAAAAAAATCATTGATCTATCTCCTCAGTAGCGGTTACAAGCTCACTTTTAGTGAAAAAATGTGCACATTGGTTTTTTTGGCATAAAGGAAATTAACGATTCTGAATGTTTTGTGCATGCGACTCTATAAAAACTTTGGTAATGAAGGCAATTGCAAAAATCCTTCTGCAATTTATTTGTCAAAGCATTGTAAATGTCTTGAGCCAATAATTTTAGAAATTGACCTTCTGACCTGGAAGTTATATGGAAAAAACTGAAAACATTACTGGAAAAATGCTATTTTTGAGATTAAAAAAGAAAACAAAATGGAAAATTTTATTAAATTCATTAATCGACGGTTAAATCTCTAATTTATGTTAATAAATTAGTGCTTTTACAAAAATGCAAATGATTTTTGAGAAAGTATTTTAAATCACTAAATTGCTCTTTGCTTAACAGGGAGTCAATTTCAGAATTTATTGAAATTTATTTATTCACCAGGTCAGAAGGTCAATTTCTGAAATTATAGGTTAAAGACATTAACAATGCTTTGAAAAATAAAGTACAGACGGACTTTTGCAATTGCCTTCATTACCAAAGTTTTTACAGAGTCGCATGTACAAAATTTTCAGAATCGTTAATTTTCTTTATGCCAAAAACGCCAATGTGCTCATTTTTCACTAAAAGTGAGCTTTTAACCGCTATCGATGAGATAGATCAATGATTTTTTTTATATTTTTGAAGAAAGGTGGGGACAATGTATTTTGATAAAAAAATGGCAAGAAGTGTCCATTTCGATTTTTGTGATTTTTTTTAATCTCAAAAATAGCATTTTTCTGGTACTGCATTCAGTTTTTTCCATATAACTCCCAGGTCAGAAGGTCAATATCTGAAATTACTGGTTCAAGACATTAACAATGCATTGAAAAATAAACTGCAGAAGGACTTTTGCAGTTGTCTTCATTACCAAAGGTTTTACAGAGTCGCATGTACAATATTTTCAGAATCGTTAATTTTCTTTATGGCAAAAACGCCAATGTGCACATTTTTCACTAAAAAATGAGCTTGTAACCGCTACCGATGAGATAGGACTGTGATTGTTTTTTCTGTTGACGAAAAACATAATTTGCTGTGTACGTATGAAAACAAATTTTTAGATAGAGCTTTTTTCATAATTTTAAGATTTATTTTAATACAATTTTCTAGCAATAATTGTTACATAATTGCACAAAAAGTTTTTTTTTTTCAATGTTTTTGTAGAGTAAGGGGAACCAAATTTTAACTGTGTATTACAAAGACATGTGCCATCCATTTCCAAAAAGAAATTGTGGAAAATGTGGATGTTTCGATTTTTCTGAGCCATTCGAATCTTTAAGCTCAATTTCCCAAAAAACACAAAAATTCACATTGGCGTTTTTGGCATGAAGGGGACGATATGAGCTCAGAGCACAAGTGGCGTAAGTCCATTTTTGGTAGTTTTGATGAAATCGAACATTTAGAAAACTTCTTATAAGAAATTCTACACTGAAAAAAAATGTTTTAAAATTGACGACAATTGTTATTAATTTAACGAATTTTGTATATAAAAAATATCTGGCAGAAATTTCGTCAAAGTAAGAGCAAATATGTTTAAAACTTTTGAAAAATATATGGAAAAAAAATCAAATTATGAACACATTTTTTTGAACATTGGACATTGTGTTTAATTTTAAGCAAATATTTTTTTTTCAGTGTAAGTGTAAAGAGCTCAGTTTTGCTTATAAGCTACGTCAAGAGCATAATAGAGCTATTCATATCGTAAAATATAAGCTAAATAATACCCAACTAGTAAGAAATGATCTTTGATCATTATCATGAAAATATCCCCATGGCCGAACCAAAGTATATTCAAAGTTTTAAGCAGCCAATAAAATGTTTTATATGGGAGGTATGAGTGGTTTTCATGCATGGATGGAATTCTTAGAGATTTTACCGTTTTGATAAAGCCACTTTGTATGGGAGATAGGCGTGGTTTTTCTTCGATTTGATTGAATTTCATACTCAGAGAACATGTTAAATATCACCTCATATGCAAAATTTCAAGTCCATATATTATTTTTTTGGAATTCTGAGAGATTATACCGTTCTGATAAAGTCACTTTGTATGGGAGATAGGCGTGATTTTCATCCGATTTGGCTCAATTTCGAACTTGATTTTTATTTTTTAGACACAAGCTTAAATATCGAATTTCATGATGATAGTTTGAAAATTACTACTGTAATCGTGATCACAGACAGACGGACAAACGGATAGACAAGACGAACATGGTGTTGATCCTAATCAAAAATATATACACTTTTCTATACCTGCCAAGCCTCCTTATGAGCGTTACAAACGTAGTGACAAAATTAATATCTCCTTTTACGTTTTTTACGTTTTTTACGTTTATAACGGGGATATAAAACTTATGAAGAATATTGCATACTAATAAAAAAATTTGGACTTACGCCACACACATTACATGATCCGCTGTTAAAATCTAATATGAGATATTTTTAAGAATGTTTTGAAGAGGAAATACTGCATTTACACCTAGAAGTCGGACAAAATCACCCTTTAGCGATTAACTTCATGTACTTACACCACTTGTCCTATGAAAATTTTTTTAAATTTCTCGTTTCAGCTGTAGAAAGCTAATGTGAGATATTTTTAAGAATGTTTTGATGGGGAATGACTGCATTTATTTCCAGAAGTCGGATTAAAACATCCGTTTGTGATTTTCTGACCACATTGTTTCTCTATCTCAAATATTGCGACATTTTAGAGTTCCAAACAAATATTGTATATATCAGAAGTGGCGTGTCCGTGGTCGAATCATGTCAGATCAAATATTAGCCATTTGATGAGTTTGCACTAATGTGGGTTGTATATAGTGCTCAACCGAATATTCGGTTTCGGCTTATTTAGGCCCTTTTTGTCAGTTTCGGCTATTCGGCCTCAATATGACCGAAACCGAAACTTTTGGCTGAAACCGTTCAAAGAAACTCTTTTGTAATAAAAATTTATCTCTTATTTACTGTACGAAATTCAAGCTTTAATATTCAAAGAAAATTTTTTATATTTATTTTTTTATATCATATTTTTTCTTATATGTATAAAATTTTCTTTTTGTTACCTTTTATTAAAAAAAAATTTTTTTTTATTTGTAAAAAACTTTAATTTTCATATTAATAATCAGTTTCCGTTTCGGCCGAATATTATAAACTGGCCGAATATTCGGTTTTGGTCAAACAGTAGTTATATGATAATATAGGGTGTTTTTTTAGGGGTTTGTTTTTCGAATAGAGATAAAACACAAGAAAATCGTTTTAATGTCCATCAATTTGGCTTTATTGGAAGGATAATTGTATGCCATTAATGTTTAAATATGATTTCGGGCATGTGGCCGCCGCGGCTGGCTCGAATAAAGCCAATTCTACAGGTCCAATTTTCAACCACTTTTTCGAGCATATGGGGCCGTATGTCGGCAATAACGCCACGAATGTTGGCCTCCAAGTCCCCTAACGTTTCTGGTTTGTTGGCGTAGACGAGCGACTTCACATATCCCCAAAGAAAATAATCCAATGGTGTCAAATCACACGATCTTGGTGGCCAATTGACAGGTCCATTCCGCGAAATTATGCGCTCATCGAATGTTTCCTTCAATAAATCGATTGTGACGTGCGCTGTGTGGCATGTAGCGCCGTCTTGTTGGAACCACAACTCATCCACATTCATGCCATCCAATTCGGGAACAAAATAGTCGGTTATCATGGCTCTATACCGGTCTCCATTAACGGTAACTGACTCTCCAGCATTATTTCGGAAGAAGTATGGCCCAATGACTCCACCAGCCCATAGAGCACACCAAACAGTCAGTTTTTGTGGATGTAATGGCGTCTCAAGGATCTCATGTGGATTCTCTTCACTCCAATTTTGCTTGTTGACGTAGCCATTCAACCAAAAATGAGCCTCATCACTGAACAAAATTTGGCGATGAAAATCAGCATCGAGATCAATCTCATTTTCGGCCCATTTGCAAGCGTTGTTCTTTTGTCAACCTGTTCATGATGAAATGGCAAACCAAACTGAACATAAATGGCATTAGAGTTGCCAGATTTGACCACAAAATGCCAGTTTTATCTCTATTCGAAAAACAAACCCCTAAAAAAAACACCCTTTACTTTGACAATTTCCTTCAGAAGTTAGCTGTCCATAAAATTGTTGACTTACGCCACTTGTGCTCTGCAAAAATGATGTAATTTGTCAGAACAATAATAAAGTATTTCCACTTCATTCAGAGATTACTTAAGCTATGAGTTTCTAACCCGGACTTTACTTCTAGAAACTTAACTCAATTTATCTAAAAAACGCCACTTATGCTCTGAGCAGCTCATATGTTATGTCATATTTTATATCATATGTCATGTCATATGTCATGTCATATGCTATGTCATATGTAATGTCAAATGTCATGTCATATGTCGCGTCGTAAGTCATGTCATATGTCATGACATATGAGCTACTCAGAGCATAAGTGGTCATGTCATATGTCATATGTCATGTGTCATACGTCATATGTCATAGGTCATATGTCATGTTATGTCATATCATATGTTATATGTCATATCATATGTTATGTCATATAACATGTCATATATTATGTCATATGTCATGTCATATTATGTGTCATGTCATATGATATGTCATGTCATATGATATGTCATGTCATATGATATGTCATGTCATATGATATGTCATGTCATATGATATGTCATGTTATATGTTATATCATACAACATGTTATATGTTATGCCATATAACATTTCTTATGTTACGTCATTTGTTAACCTTATATCAGCTAAATTGGCACCTATTTTCAAAAAACGTTCAAAGTTATCGTGCAAATTGTATGCCCGTTTCAGCCTTGTTTTCATGCTATTTGAGGTCACATACAAAATAAATGTGTTTAGATATTGCAAAAATTTATCAAAAACATGTTAATATTTCTGTCAATTAACTTCAATTCCAATGGGTATTATCGAATATTTGTGAATATCTTGGTAGTTATGTGAAGATATGATTATGTGATAATCGCAAAACAAAGGAACACAAACAAAAAAAAAGTAATACCCAGCAGATATAAAGGCAAAACAAATAAAGCAGTAGCTATGACTTATAAGATAACTCAAGACAAAGCAAGCTGAAATCAAAAGTGATTTTTCCACATTTTTTCAAAGTTGTTATAAAAAAAAACTCTCAGCTTACAAAAGAAAATAAAATTATATAACCGAAGATGAGGTGAATGCGTGATGCTGCGCTCAACCAATATTTATTCTACGCTTTAATAGAAAACCAACAATAAAAGCAAACCACGAATTATTTATTAACAATTTTGCAATATTTTTGTAGAAACTCAAACATTTGAGTTAGGCTTGAAATGTAAGTTAATATTTAATGTTGTGCTCAAGTTAACTAAAGCACAGCTTTTATGTTGCGATCATTTTATGTTTATGATACACACAAAGAATGTCTAATTGAGCTTTAATTTTAATGAAAGTTTATAGACTGCAATTAATCTCTTGTCATAATAATAAAAATTTTATTTGTTTAAAATTCATTATCATGCAGTTCTTGCATCTATTGATGTTGTTGTTGTTGTTGTTGGTATAGCTATTGTTGTTGTTATTGTTTGTTTTTGTTATTGTTGGTTGTTGTTCTTTTTTGTTGTTGTTGTTGTTATTATTAATTAGCACAATAAACAGCTAAACATCACTTTCGATTTCACTGCATTTTTTTATTGATTTTATTATTAACACATATTGTGTAATTTGGCACACTTGACACTTACAAATACACAAACATATACGCACACACATACACACCCATTATTGAATTAATAAAAGTAAGGTGTGTTTGTTTTTGCATTCATTGAGTATGGCGCTTGTTTTTGATGTATATCCGGTTGAATGAATTTTTGTGACCAACAGTTAAAAATGTTTTAAAAATCGCAAAATATTCATAAAACTGCATAGTTTGAATATTAAAATATATTTTTATATCTATATAATTTCTTAGGTTTTAATTAATGCCAAAAATGCTTATTAGCAGGCTCAAGGTCATATGCTTAAAACAAAGGTCAATTTCAATCATGTCACTTCAATATCATCTCCAACTCAATATCACTTCATATGCGGAAGTCTTTGATACTAAACAGCTACGAAGATACTAATTAGTGGTTTGAATTTCCTTTGAGAGCCTGTTCAGAATGTCAAATAATAGACTAAAATAATTACAGATGCCTTATCCCCTGACATTGACCCTCGTCACTCAAGATAGAGAAAACCTGGCAATAAACATATTAATTTGGCCTATAGATTTGGACAATGTGTGTGATATTAATTGATGACAGTTTAATTTGACTTTTTCTGAATCATTATTTTTAAGGGCACATAACAGTCAAAAACAAAAGTTGATAACAAACGTCGACTTCAGAAAAATATTATACTTTTTGTTTAAAATCAAAATTTATTTCTCGCTTGTCTTAGACCGTTTAGCCGTTAAGAAACAAAAGTTAAGTTACGTGCGTGGAACTTTCGATACAAATTTTATGCACTGTGGGGTCGGTGGTTGGAGTGCCATCTTTTTTCATACTAAATGTATGAGCGTCTAGCCTGAATCGAATATGATATGTACACTCCAAAATCTTTATAATTATATTTTCATAAGTTTTTCGTTCTTTTCTCAAAGATTGATAGCCAATGCAATTTAAGGGGTTTATAGCATCTTGCTGTAAAACGAACGAAACGTGTATTTCACGAAGATTTCGTTCAAAAGCCAATAATCAGCTGTTTTTGCTTGATGTAAATCGTTTATTGTACACAAACGAGAGTTACGAACGAAGACGTAACAGCAGTACAAATTTGGCTTGCTGTAAGAAAACTACCCGAAGCGGAACGTCAAAAAACGACAATAAACAAATTGCCATCGTCCACAAAATTTTAATAACGGAAGTTGCTGTGAAGAAGATGTAAATACATCTTAATAAGCATATTTAACATTATTATATAAAAAATGATAATAAAAATATATATTAACAATATTTTATATGTTTTCAGCACAAAGAAAACAACAAGCGAACAATTTTAGGTTCTTGTGCAGGAAATGCACTGCTCATCACTATCACTTTCACTTTCACTTTTGTTGTTAAAATTATAAAATGCTATCGCAGAAAACATTATAAAATACTATTTTACTCAAATTTAACAAAATATATGAAAACAAATTGCAGATTGCTGCAAAAGTCAGCAATTATTTCCAAGCAAAAATAAATGAAACTGCTGATGGAAAAAAGCATTGCCAACATAAAAAGATGTAATGATTTAACATTCAAATTTTTAAGGATTTTAGAAAATTTACTAAGAATATTGAAATTTTATCATCTGGTAATGCTTCTTTTGACAAATATTCACGTCGAGAGTATTTGAGTAACGTAAGCGACGTAATAGTGCACGATGACACAAAGAATAAATACAGCAAGCCAACTTTATCCGACATCGTTTGCAAACGAACGAGGCTTCAGCCGAAGTCTTCGTTGTACAGCAAGATGCCATTAATTTTTAATATTTGATGTATCATTCGGGGTATTATATTGCCTTCTAGTGGGTGTACCAAAATAATAATAACTTTTACTAAAAAGTTCCAAAAGTCCCGTTGTTTTTACTTTTTTTGCCACAAAGAAAACATATGTTGTCTGATTAATTCTTGTAGAAAATATCAAACAACACAAAATAAGCCAAGGTTAATTAAAATCCGATCCGAAATCATGTCACCTGTCATATACTGTGGGCAAAAATTACCCGGAAATTTGAATGTAAATTTTTTTGGGATTCCGATAGGGACAAATATTTTTATTTTAAAGTTGGCACTTATGTCATTCACGTCTGTGCTAAATTACACGTCAAAATATTTATTACTGTTTGAGAACCGCGTCCTTTTGTAAATAGCTAAAAGTGAATTTTTTGGTTTTTTATAATGTCTGAAAGTATTCAACAACGCAGTTCCATTAAATTTTGTGTGCGGAATGAAATTTCTGCTGCCGAAATATTTGAAAGTGTTGCAGAAGGCCTTTGGTGAGCAATTTCTACCGAAAACAAGAGTTTATGAGAGGTAAAAAATGTTCAAAGAGGATCGAGAAAGCGCTGAAGACGAGGTAGGGCTAAGACAACCATCAACATCAACTAAGGAGTTACACGTTAACAAAATCAAAGAAGTGGTGCTCCAAACTCGTCGATTGACAGTTTGAGACCTAACTGATCTTGTTGGAATATCGAGAGGATATGTGAGAACCATTTTGAGTGACCATTGGGCCTCAGAAAAGTAAAATCTTGATTGGTGCCAAAAACGCTAAATTTCATGAAACAATGCTTTCCGACTATAAGACAAAATGAAACGCATTATAACTGGAGATGAGACTTGGGTCTACGCTTACGACCCGGAAACAGCCGATCAATCGGGTGAACACCGTGCCGAAGATAAGCCGAGACCGAAAGAACCACGTCAAAGCAAGTCAAAAATCAAGGTCATGTTGACAGTTTTCTTCGATTATCGTAATGTGGTACATTATGAATTCCTTCAAACTAGCCAAACTGTCAACCAAGAATACTACTTGGGTGTTACGCATCGTTTGCGTAATGCTGTGCGTCAAAATAGAGAGAATTTGTGGAGAGACAATTCTTAGTGTTTGCATCACACTGTGCTCGTAATTCTTGATCATTTCGCCAAAAACACGACCTACATCAGTGATGTTAACATAATTTGTTGAAATTACTGTGTTGGGCACGAAAAATTACTGTTTTTGGTGCAAAATTACTGTGAATTGGAACTGTGTAATTACTTTAGAACAAAAACGAATAAAAAATCAATAAAAACGAAAATTTTTGTGTAATTGTTTTATTATACCAGCTGTCATAAGTCATAAAGCTATCATAAGAAAAAATTTAAAAGCATTATTATAAACGTTCAATAGCGTATAAAATGCTTCATAACTGAGATACTTTTAAAAATGTAAGTATGTAAAGCACAAATTTTGTCAAAATTATATAAAATTATTTCAAAATATATCAAAAACAAACAAAAAGTCAAAAAATGTTTGAAAATGTTTGTTTATAAAAGAGTGGATTTTGAAAATGGTTGAAACATGCTATAAGCTCCTTACAAAGCATTTCTAAAATTATTTGCTCTCATTTCAGCACAAATATTGTCAAAAATTTTTAAAATAATTCAAAAAAAGAAGGTTATAAAATTACATTTTTTTTTCAGTGCAGAGGATAGTTCCGAAAAACTTTTGATGCTTTAATATCAAAATGTTGACGAAATTTTGGCAAATAAAGAAAAAGTCATTGAATTTATTTAATACACAAACCATTCATTATTTACACTCATCCCACTTCAAATCGAAAGTGTTCCTATTTTAATTACAAAGCAGCTACAACATGTTTATGAATAAGAAAATTTTAAAAGACTTAACGAATGTGTTTGGATACTGAATACATTTAAAAAAATTAAGAATTTTAGATATTATTCATCTAAATGATCGTACATATGTAGGTCTTCCTTAAAGCGCAAAATAGTTTCTTTGGAATTGTACGGTTGTTGGAAGTTGGGAAGAGAGATGTTTCAAATGTGATTTTAGCAAATTTTTTCTAAATAAACTTAATATTTTTGTCCTGCCATTGAAATTACTTGATATTTCGAAAAATTACTGTCGTACTGTATGAGCAGTCAAATTCCTGTACAAAACAGTAATTACTGTGCCGTTAACATCAGTGACCTACATCAGTGGTGTTCAGACACATACTACTACTATTTTCGACTTTTGTGCTTGTGTTTGTAGCTCTCTCTCTCTCTCTCTCTCTCTCTCTCTCTCTCTGCACTGACAAAACTTGGTGTCCAGGTATTAAGCAAGATTTGTGTTATTATTATCATTATCATCATTATTATTATAATCAGTATAATTATCATTATCTCTATCATTATCAATGTCACTATCATTATCATTTTTATTATAATTCTGTAAATAACGCATTTTCATATGCCTCAAACATTTCGTGCAGTGCAAAACAGCTTGAAGTTTCAGCGCCAACTGATTGGGAGAACTTCGTGCTTTCGATCGTGTGTGCGTTTCGATTCTCGAATAGAGCTTTCGAGTCTCACTACGTGTTGTACTACTTGAACATCACTGACCTATGTATATCGTTCCGCAACCACTTTATTCGCCTGACTTAGCACCATGTGACACCTGGCTATTCGCTAAACTCAAGAGAGCTCCGCTCCGTGGACACCGTTTTGAATCGACAGAAGAGATAGAAATCAAAACGAAGGAATTGAAGGCTATACCGGAAGAGGACTTTGCAGCATGTTTTGAAAATAGGAAAAAACGTTGGCACAAGTTTATTGCATCCGGGGGGACGGACGGAATTTAGAAGAAGAAAGATTTTTTGGTTTATAAACAAATTCCCGATATTTTTTGCATACAGTATATATACGAAAAATGTTTAGATTTTCATTGAATACGGTCATATACGTATTTGGGTATTATCATTTACTTAACACCCACAATATTGCCTAATTTCGATAGACTGTCGTATGCGGTCTTAAAACCTGCAAAACATTTCTTGTTGAAAAAAAAAAAGAATGGGAGAGATGCGACATCGGCGACTGGCACCTTCCATACATTCTTAAAACCACAAAAACCATGCTTTTGTACTAATGGAAGCTAGGGTCTTAAAAAAGGTGTCGACTATAGCGATTATTACCAGGATTAATGATTAAGAAATTATGACTTACCGAAATTTTATATATATATATACATATTTTTTTTTTTTTATTTTACAACAAGGAAATTTCTGGAATAACAACCAGTGGTAATAAGATGGACTGTTAAGTTATTTTTAATAAAAAGATTTTTTAAAAATGCAATTTTAAAGTATATTTTCAAAAATTTATTGTACTAAGAATTTTCACAATTTTGAAGATATGTATGTGAATGTTTTTGGTTTAAATTAATTATGTTTGAGAAGTACTACAAAAGTTAGAAAACATAAAAATATATTGCTTATAGATAAATTTGAAAATATATTGGTTTATGGTTTATGTATCTCAAACTGTTAAGGATGGAATTAATTGTTGATGAATTAAGATGAAAAAAGTAAAGTAAACTGCTACTACTACTCTTAGGAGTTTAGTCATATACGAGGTGTGTTCCAAAAGTATCGGGAATATTGAAATTTCGTTGGCTGTCTTGGTCCAATTGGCACGAATTTTTTGATGTTGTTGTGTTGGCATTTACCGTAGCACCTCTACTGATGAAGTTTTCCATGCAGCAATATTGTATTTTTGTGTTTTTATCAGGGACATAACTGTAATGCGAATTTTTTTTAATTTGGTTAAGATTAATGATTAAAATCGATTAAAATGCATTTTAGTTATAAATTACTGTTATTTTTAAGAAAAAAATTTTGGTTGCCACATAACTTTTATTTTTGAGGAATAAATTTTCAGGTTGACTAATAACAGTTATTTTCTAAAACGAGATTTTTTTCGAGAGGTTATTAGTGTCAAATATCAATAAAAAGTACCGATTTCATCTTTTTTATTATTTTTTTAATGTATTTATGTTTCAATTGAGTTTTATAAACATTATATTTTTTAATGTCTATTCTGCAATATTAGATCGAAGGATTGCAACGTAGATCACTTAAAATAAGCTTTAAAGCTGAGAAAGATCGCTCCACAGTAATTTGGTATTGCATGGACAATGCTAGTTAGTTGCCATAAATTGGGTGAAGCATATTTTTGCTTACTTCAATATTCAAGAGGGTCAGCGTCAATGTGTATATTGCAGCTTTCGCCTTTCTACTTATGTCGTCATCTACATCGTCATCCAAAGACCCTTAAATTTCCAGTTCTCTTAAATACTCCCTTAGCAAAGATGTAGTGCTAAGGTTTGAGGACTCATCAACTAGAAAACTGGGAACTTAAGAAAGATCTGTATGAACCTAGATATTAACCTTAATAACATGTATTCTAAATTTGGTGATATTAGGTATTACCGTTCGTGAGATCTTAAGTACGCAACATAAGTACGACATGAGTATGCACCAACGATTTTATATGAACTCTTATACATACACTAAGGGAAAAAAATATTAAATTTATCCAAAAAATTTTTTAATTTATCCAAAAAGCGAGTAATTTTTGCACCAATAACGCATTTGAATAAATCGACTACGTAAATATTTAAAATTTATTTGAATACTTTTTTAATTAAATTAAATATATAAACCGAATTAATAAAAAATATATTAAAATTATGCACGAATTTTTTTAAAATATCTTTCAAATATTTACTATTTGAAAATAAACTATCGCATTTAAAGAAAATTTATGTAAAAATATTGAATTTAAAAAAAACATATTTAAATTGAATATGTTATTAATGGTTTTATGGTATTATTTTCTTCATATTGCGTTCATCAAATGCCACTGCCTGTATAATTTATTCTCGCTTCACTTTTTTCGTTCTCTAATTTATACTATTTTTGACAGTTGGTGCCCTAATATTGCACCAACTGACAAACATAGTATAAAATAGAAAACGAAAAAGTAATGTACAAAATAAATGTAGGTGGAAGCAAATTATGCAGGTAAATGACAACCGGTCCAAGATGTTCTTGAGAAAATACCGAGTTGTCACTCCACCCAACATAATTTAATTTCTTTGCCAAACATGCATACTATATTACTCTTGCAACAATAACTAAATGAGAACTATAAGAACTGCAAATGCAAGAAATAAACTGCAGGAACAGAATGCGATGCTGTTGCTGCTTGTCGGAGTATGTGTGTACGTGTGCGTTGCTGTTGCTGCTTGCTTGTATGGAATATGTGTGTACGTGTGTGGTATAAATAAAATTCAAATACGGAAAAAAAACGAGTTGTAAGGAAAACATTGGATTTATCCACGTAAATATTTGAATAAAATTTATACTCAGGCGTGGATAATGCTAATATACGTTATTTCCCTTAGTGTAGATAACGTTAGATGATTTCCCTATATCGACCACGGCTAAGAGGTGTGAGTCCATCCCAAAACAGAAAGCCAACTTTTTCTTAATTTTTGACACTAGTAACCGAAAAAATCTCATTTTAGAAAAAATTGTTCCTTAAAAATAAAAGTTATTCATAACGAATATTTTTATTGGTCAAAATTACCCAACTTTTTTGCTATGAAATATAAAATAACAATTTTTTTCAGTCCCTGGTTTTTATCAAGTGTTTTTTTACAAAAATAATCGCGAACTGGAACTACTTGTTCTTATGCCACACCCACAGGACTAATCGGCATGATCTCAAGAAGCTTAACACGGCATTATTTACACTCTGAGGGTTGCCCTTGCCTGCAGAGAGGTGATGGCCGATCAGAAAAATTAATTTCAATTGAAAAAATTTTCTGTGTCAGCTGGGGTTTAAATCTCGGACCTCGCGGTTCATAAAATTATCAACGCCATAATAAACTATTTCTATCATCCTAAAATAAAGACTAACGCTATTTTTTAAGCAAATTCAATTTTATATTTTTTTTTTTTATCATAAATGTGTTAAATTGTGGCTGAAAAGGTATCTTGAACTTTAAAAATACTTTAATAATTTTTTAACAAAAAACTATTTTTAATTATTTTGCCATCACAATGTAGAGTGGTTGTTTGACCTAGTTCTGTATATTTTATTTTGTTTTGACTTAAATTTTTAAGTTTTTTTTTTATTTAAAATTTTTTTGGCAGAGTCCAACATTCCATCTCATTAACAAAAATTTTAACTATAATGCACACAAATTAACGCAAACAAAAGTACTAACAACAACAACAACAACACCAACATCAAAATCACCGATGCACAACAACAGTAGCAACAGAAAACAAGAAATATTTTAAAATAATTCATTTATTAAGAAAAAAAAACCCCAATAAAACGAAACCAGTTGACCTTCGATATAAAATTCTTTTAATGGTGCAGAGCCACCATGCTTGGAGCTCTTCGCTAATTTAAGTTAGTAACAACAACTTAACAACAACTTGTTGTTACAACATGTATAGATGTATGTCTTAAGCAGATCGTTGTTAAATAAAAAGTCAAGAAAAGCTTTGAGTAAACAAAGCTTTTGCATAAAATTCATGTAGGTAGAAATACGTAAAAGTTTATGAATGTGGTATAGAAAAGAGCTGATCGGCTGAAGATAACAGAAACAACAACAACACAAAAACAACGAAATAGAAAAATACCAACAACAATTTATTGCTCACTGATCTGCTGCTGATTATATGATCATGGTTGAGGTGATGTATGTAGTATGCGATGTTACTGTTGTTGTTGTTTTTGTCATTTGTTGTTGCTGACGGCTACTCATAGTTTTCCGTATTCGTAACACTTGATGTATAGCAAAGTTCGTGTGAATATCGTGCGATTTTAAATTTTATACATATTTTTATTCGCCTTCTTTTTAAGTGCAAAAGATACATTTATATTTTACTACACCTGCATGTGAGTATGTCTGTGTTAACACGCTGCTAAATTGAGTTCGTAAAATATTTAAAACCGGTAAAGCTGGAACAAGTTGGTTTGAATTAGCTTGAATAACTCATAGCCTTAAATGTCAACGATATCAGATGAAGTTAAAAATATCTGCAAAAATTTGTCAAATCTTGCAAGCAACGCAAAATTCAGTAGCATCTGTAGCAGGTCGGTTGCGCGCCACGTGCTTTTTTAAAAATCTGCACAATTATTTTCTTAACCAACTCATCTGCCATTTGTTGAGCTGCTGTTATTGGTATCTTGCCGCCGTTTCCATCAACCGAAACCATTAACTCAAACTCGTGACTCGTGACCAGGAAAATGTTAGGAAAATTCAATTTTTAACCAGCAACTTGAACTTGCCAGCCAATGAGTGACGTTTTGGGTCTGCAGCCTTAGCGGCGACAACAACATCAGACGAGTTCATCTACAGGCCAAAACAAATAAATGAAAAAAAATCATCACCACCATTGTTGCTGCCGCATCAACATGCAACGGAAGAAAATCTTTAAGCATCCGCGCGCATGAAACTGAACAAAAAAACAAATAAAGACAATTGAAAAATGCAACTGTGGATACAGGTGAAGATGTTCGGGTGCTGCTAGCGCTGTGTCTGTAGTCTGAAGGTTAACAGCTACTGCTGCCAATGCGCTGCTCCTTTAAGCAGATAGCGATAGCGCCATGAAGTAAGACTCACGAATTGTTTTGTCTGCAGCTATTGTTAGCAGCAGCCATCCAAAGACACGATCGCGCCCAGCGGATCTTCTTTGGCTGTGTTGCAAGCGCGTGCCATCGCTTTTTTGGCAATTTTACTATTGTAAACAAATTGTTGCTGTTGGGTAATTTCAAGATTTTTTTGTTGTGTCTAGAAAAACTAATTTGCTTATCTTAAAGCTAGATGCAATTAAATTTAGGATGTTGTGTTTTTACAGACATTGTTAAGTACCTTTGATGTTGTAAAGGCTGTATCAACAAGAGGTATAGAGTTGCAAAGATGTATTTTTCACCAGTTGGTCGCTTGACAGTTGTTAAATATTGGCATTTATCATTTATGAACGCAGGAAATTAGCCATGTTATGCTACACAGCAATAGAAAGCACAAAATTTGTTGAATTTTGTAACGAAAATTCGCGTTCAATCGCAGTTGCGATGCGAAAAACTTGTGCAGATTATCCTCGTAATCATGTGCCTTCTGAGATATGTTCGCGCAACATAATCAAAACTTCTAAGAGACTAGCTCAGTTCAAGATGTGAAGACACCGAAACGATTGCGAAGGAAACTGTTGAAAATGACTCAGGTACCTTAATTCGTCACCGTGCCCAAGAACTCGACCTCTCCTCGACTGCTGCGCAAAATTGACGAAAGATTTTACTCTGCATGAGTACAAAGTCCAATTGACTCAAGAACAGAAACCGGCGGACAACCAGTAGCGTTGTGAATTTGCAAAAAAATAGTGTTTTCTATCGGAGCTCATTTCCACATTGACAGCTACGTTAGTAAGCAAAATTGCCCCATTTGGGGATCCGAAAACAAGAGCGTGATTCAGGAGATGACAATACACCCGCAACGAGTGACTATTTGGTGCGGATTGCAAGCTGTAGGCGTCATAGGGCCGTACTTTTTTGAAGATGTCAACGCAAGTGCTGTCAACAAGGTGTGTTCAGAAATATCGCGCCCTGCGTTGGTCCGATTGACACGATCTTTTTTTTGTTATTGTATTGGCAAACATGCATGGAATAACATTTATGTTAAGATGAAAAAATAAAATTATTTCCAAAAAATAAAAATTCCCGTTATTTTTTGAACACTCAATGTAGTGCGCTACAGATACATGATAAATAAATTTTTTCATTTTTGTCGGAGTCAACCTATAGGGTGCTGTGAGGTGAAGCGTTTCGGTGGGTGAAGCGTTTCACGTGTGAAATTTTGACAGCGCGCTTATATAACCAAGTGTCATACCGTCACGTGTTGCTTTCATTGCCCCACAGTTTTTCATGATACGGCGAAGCGTTCTGACATACATTGTGTTGCCCTTCCAAAACAGTGGTAAACATTTTTTTCCAAAGGTTTTTTTGATCGAGTGAATTTATCGTGTCATGCCAACTATACTCAACACAAATTCAAGGTAAATATATCAGTCGTGTTGGTTTAATATTGCCTTAAAAAATATCAAGTGTTTGTAAAATATCTATCCAGTGATTGTGTGATGCCAGCCGTGTTTTTAAATTAAACGTTTCACCGCACAAACTCTGTTTTAATGCGTATTTAGTGTTTTTGTGTGTGTTTAATTCGATTTTATTGGTTTTTTTGGCATTTTTCAATTTATTACAACAAATGTGACCGGCCATATCACTTGAAATGCGTCGACATGGACGATGAATAATAAATTGGGATTCGATGACTTTTATTCAGTATTTTGGTTTCTTGCTGACTTAGGAGCCTGCCCGAGGCCATTAAACCGATTTATGTTGATGTTTATACATGAAAACGGACAGATTCTTTGGTGAAACGCTTCACCCCACCATTTTTCAAAAATCGAAAAACGATAATTTTCGAAGTATGCCCATAATTTTTTGCCGAAGTCGAAAATGTTAAAATCCGAGCGCATAGAAATTAAGAAAAATGTTCATTCTTGCGATTCAAGCCAAAAACCATTCAAAAATTATTTTTTGGGGGTGCTGTGAGCCTCCAAGCCTCCTTGTTTCAAGGCAATGGTGCTATATACATATGCCATGCCAGTCGCGAAACAATCGCATCAGTTATTGCGCATGAAGTTTTCTGGTCGCGCTATTTCGCGGTTTTGAGACACCAATGGGCTTCAAAGATCGATGGTCGCCAAAAGGCAACTCCGCCTGGTGATGAACTTTACCAGCCTTCTCCAAGGCCAGGAAAAAGGAGAATGGTCTCAGGCAACGAGTTAGCCCTATCCTCAGTTAATGTCACAGACTACCCAGATCCTCGAGTTGGTTGCCCAATCTGGGAAGCAGGTGGGACTGTTGAAAGGTAGGGTTATTATGCCTGCAAGGAGTAGGAGTTTTCCATAATCAATTTGTTAGCACGTGGATAGTCTTTACCTTGGCTAAAACGAACACAATACCACTGGCTCATTAGCATATCGTTTAGTTGGGAATATGTATTTATTGATGGTGTAAAAATGGGACGGCAGTATAACTGCAAAACTTGTGTATTGCTTGAGTGCATTGAATGAAGACCAACTGAATGATTTCTGACGGCCTAGTTAAGATGGATGCGATGAAACAGAATAGCTCACTATCCCAGCAGAAAAGTGGACCAAATTTGAAATAGTTTTGAACTAGTTCCAAAAAGAATCAGGACTAGTTCCACTACAATACCTTTTAACATTGAAAGAACTGTCACTTTTTGCGGGTTGATGCCATAGGAAAAGACAATTGCCCCATAAATATTACTTTTTACCCATATTTGAACTAGTTGCATTAGGAACATTTTTAAACTGGTTGCTTTCGCAGTAGCCTGAAAGTGTTTCTTTTTTAACTAGTTTTAGAGTAAGTATTTTAAAAGTATAAAAATTTAGTGAACTGGAGCAAAGATTTGTACGAAGATTTGTACGATATTTTCAATCCACAATTATTTTTTCAGCAATACTTTTGAAAACAAAAGCAAAGTGAAGTAGTGTTCTGCACTGAACGGTATTTGTACTTTCTCAGAGTTACTTCGAACTAGGCTAGAAATGAACTAGTTCACTTTTTCAATTGACTCCAAAATAGCTGCTGGGTATAGTACTTTTGGAGTGTTGAGAGGATGCGATAAGATGAAATACCTTGCTATAGTACCTTCGGAGTATCAGAGAGAATGCGAAGAGATGAAATAGTTAGTTCTATAGCAAATAATTTCGGAGTATCAAAGAGATGTAGTCTACTGTTAGTATTGGACAAGAGACTGTAAGATGCTAAAAGGCTGTTGGATGTTGATTGGTGGCTCAAAATTGATCTTGGCTTAAAAGTTGCGAATTAAAAGTCGTTATACTCATGTGTGTCAAATATTGTCAGCGATTTTGATCGGTGTCGATTTCGCCCGATCATTAATGTGGATGGTGATCAACATTGCAATCCATAAAATTGGTACTGTTGCGTTCCAAGACTGGAAACAGTATATTTTTTAAATTAAATTTACATACACGGAGAAAATTTAAAGCCATAAAAACAAAAAAAAAATTTCTTGTAAATTTGTCACCAAAATATCTTTGCTACAAGGAAAAGATTATTGCACTAATGATTTATTCTTTAGTGCTGCATTTTCAAAACAAAAGACTGAAGTTCTTTGAAGCTAAATCAAAATAAAAATCTGGAGTCTGGAGTCATGGAAGTGTTGCCCAGGAGATGGTCGGAAGGACGGTTATAATAAATTCGCATGGCACGCCTCGAAGATCTATCTGTTAGGAATCAATTCCTTGAACCTCGACTTCTTACCAAGGGGCACCATAGAATTAAGACGACAAGGCAGGTGTCTACGATAAACATCAGAGAAGGTCTCTAATAGGCTATTTAACACCATTAGCCTTCTCCCTTTGGGACTATGTTTGAAATAAGATCAAAGTACACTAATCTATAAACAATACAAGTCTCAAAGGGAACATTGAAGTCTGACTGAGGCAGCCATTTGAAAGATATATTATTTAGTACATTATCTTCATGTGTCTACCCAAATGTGCCTGTTCTTGGTCACGAGATCACAACATAAGATCACAACAGTAGCTGATATGAGCGTGACATTATCTAGTATATATCTGGTATAAATTTTCAAACCAATATTAACCAAATTTAAACAAATTCTAAAACAACAAACGCAGAACTAGCAACAGAGCATGAGGTGCTAAATGAGGTTAAATAGATTTAAATTCATGGCAATTAAAAATGCTAAACTTTGAACTTTAATAGCTCAATTAAGTTAGGCTTTAAGATATGCGAGTATATATTTAAGCAGATAATTTTATAAAAACTTGTTTTAACAGAAGAAGCATGAATTTTTTGATGAAAAAATGTCTCTTTGACTACATGTTGCAGTTTGCCGTTGCAGCGGATTTCTGGTTGTGTTGTTATTTTTTTTTTTTTTTTTTTTTTTTTTTTTTGGGTCTTATGAGTTCATTGTCATTCAAGGTAGACTTGTTGTTGTCGTCTTTCGATGTGCGCCTCAACATTGACTGCGTAGGGCTACAATCAAAAGCCTACAATCAAAAAATAAATGTGCGCATGCGCAGCTTTTACCTGCTTTAATTAAGCTAGACGATTATTTCAGCTGCAATGCCTAAGGCTAAGGCTTTTTTGGTATTGTTGCCCCACCTCGACAACTACACAACAACAAAAACAACTACTTGAATGCAATTGTTTCAGGTTTGGTTGTTTTTTTTTTCTCTTTGCATTATTGTTGCATTTGCAATTAGCTGAAACTCCGGATTAAAATTGCGCATCTTTTAGAAATTAATGAACTAGCTTTCGGCTGGGTGGATTGCTTAACTCTTGTCTGCTTTTTTTAATTGTTCGGTTATAAAAGTAAATTATAAGTCTAGCTGCTGAATAACAATTAAAAGCGCCGAGTTTTCCGGTAATTTTTTATTTATATTTTTATTTGTTTTTTTGTTTGTTTGTTTAATTTGAAATAAAGAAAATTATTTTTCGTAATAATGTTGGTGTCGTTTGCCATAATCATTGAAACTGGCATATTTGTTTTCGAAAAAAAGATTTTCTTATTGAAATAAGAGATAAAAGAAAAGAGAGAAGGAAATGCTTCTTTTTGAAACAGTAGGATTCAGTTGGGATCTATATATCTCTCTATATATATTTATATTTTTTGTGAGTGGCTATATTTTGTGAGTGTAAAGAAAACTTGAAGAGATTGACTAAGTGGAAAATTAAAACGCGACGTAGCTGACTGTTTTTTTTAAAATCAATGTTCTCAACGCCATTTATTCAAGAATGATCTCTAAAACACTGATGACATGTACCTTACAGAATAAGCGGCCATCAGAGTAGGTTAAATGTAGATCCAAACGAAAGAGGAGGACACACGAAATAGAACGAAATTGCTTTTCATTATCGAATATTTAACAATTTATTCCGACAATGTATTGAAAAAATGTCGCTTCTGTTTTTTTACCAGGGGCGTCACTCATCTTAATATTTTTTTCGAATCGAATAAAATTTGTTTTTGAAAAATTAAAAAAAAAACATAATCGACTTAGTTAAAATTTCCAGAAATCAAAGAAGAGTTCTCCGAGTTCTGCATTTTATGAAGCTATTATTAAAATCTATTAAGAACAAGTAAATTTTTAGACTAGTATTTAGACTAGTATATTTCTCGATACTGGAACTCGAGAACTAAATGGACTTTATTATTAATTTTGTTTTCTTAATCCATTATGGATTTAGACTTCCACTACCAAAAAATAATTAGTTAACAAATATAAATTTAGTCCAATATTTTTAATCAAAAGTGTCGGATGAAGTTGAACTATGGGAAAGAGTTTTCAGAAAATAACTTCATCACACCAAAGATCATCGTTAAGGCGTTTAGAAACTTCGCTTCATACATAATAATCCAATACGTTATATTTTGTGGAGTTTATGAAGGTTTTTCGATTTTGATGACGCCAGTTTGTATGGGGAGTAGGAGTGGCTTCTATTCGATTTTGACAAATTTCAAAACAAAAGTGCCTGCAGAATTTCTAGTTGTTAAGTGATTATTTTTTGTGGAATTTTTGAAGTTTTTGCAATTTTGATGTCACTTCGTATGGGAGGTAGGCGTAGTTTTCGATTTTGAAAAATTTCAAACGTAGAATGTGTATTTAGAATCAATGCGTTTATGTAAAATTTCATGTGATCAAATAAATTTTTGTGGATATTTAAAGGATTTTACTATTTTGATGAGGTAACTTTGTATGGGAGATGGGCGTGATTTTAATTCGATTTTGACAAATTTTATATGTACAGTGCATTTTAGGAATAAAATTTATGTGCAAAATTTTAAAGTTTAAGATACATTTTTTTGGAAATAACCACTTTAGTAGTTATTTTGTATGGGGAGTAGGCGTGGTTTTTATCCTATTTGATGCCTTTTCGAACTTGATTCTTCTTTTTTTTAAAAAAAAAAGCAGATATATTAAATTCCATTACGAAAGCTTCAAAATAACGGCTGTTATCTTAATGACGGACAGTTGGTCAGACAGACGGACATCGCTAAATCGACTCTAGAAGTGATGGTGATCAAGAGCATATTTTTTTAGGGTCTTATACTTTTATACTTTTACTTTTATAATATACTAGCGATACCCGGCGCGCTTTGCTGCACCCGGAAAGTATATTGGAAATAATAAGAAAATTCAAAACTTTTATTAGTCCCTTAGTGTGACACCACGCTCATGTTCCACTGCCCGTTACAGATTCCCAGTAGCAGAACATCACTCCTAGGTGACAATTACATTATGAGTTTCAATGTCCTGTGATCTTAGCTTCCATAGCTATTCTGTATAGAGAATCAGGCCACACCCCCTTTTCCAATGCATATATCAGTTTTCCAGTAAAAAGACTTTGGCAATTAGTAACTCCATACTGAGTTTTATTGTCATGAGAAGTTTAGTTCCAAAGCTATTCAATATCAAAAATTTGACTCGTGTGGTCGAAGCCATAACCCCTTTTCTTATGCCCGTCCCAGTTATCTTCTTTATTTATAAAAAAACATATTGAAGCACACAATGTCAATTCTATAAAGTAAAAAGTCACCCGTTCCTTTTGTTCATTTATAAATTACAGGAAAACCACCGTCAAAACATGTGTAGAAAAGTTGCATGCAGCGAAACAAATAAACATACGTACATACAAACATACATGCATACATACATACATACATCAAGTCGGATTGAATCTCATTCTCATCAAAAAAATCCTCAACGTGAATCCCCTTTTAACAAAATTGTGTTAGATTAATTCTCCACATCAAAACTACTTTGAACATATTAGAATGTACTTCGATCCAATTAGCTTTTAGCGCAGCCAAGTATGTATGTATATTAGACCGGTTCAAAAATATATGAGGAAAATTATGGGTCTTTTGTTCTTCGGTGCGCGTCGATTTTCTGAAAGTTCCATTCCTAATGAGAACAAAAATGCCTTAAGACCCAAATAAATTTGACCTCTAGATATTGCTGAAATCGTTTAAAGGTCATTTTGAAGCTATTTACAACTTAGATCATACTGAATAATATATTGTCCAAACCGAAACACATGTTGAATATATTGTGATGAAGAATCATTTATAATAATCTAAGCTATTTTCGTTTTTTTTATTTTTTTAAAAAATGCATCTGATATTTTTTGCCGTAGCTGTGAAAATGCAATTTAACTCCTTAGTCAGAATTATAGTATTTCCACATAAAATTTTTTTCTTATTTTGTTCGAGTGACATTTTGTTTGTAATTTTGTATTTTTGTGCGGAGCTTAAGGTTTCTTGCTATATAACTTACTGCATAATTTTTGGACCATAACATGAAAAAAAGAATAAAAAACACGACAAACATTTGTTTTTCCTGAATTTATTTTTTAAAAATATGATTTTTTGTTATGTTTTTCAAATTTTTTCTATGGTTCACCGTTTTTAACGGTGAAAGGTGAACAAGTTAATTGCATTTTTTCTACTTAACTTTCTTGATATCACAATTTTTTTTAACGTAGAATACGTTATACGGGGGTGTTAATCTGGAGCACAAAATTTTGAGAAAATGTTTGTCACTTTCATTATAAGTTTTTAATACTTTATGCATGCATTGAAGAAAATTCAAGTATGGTGTAAACATATTTAATATGTCTTCTTTTGATTTGTATTTAAATAATCATATTGCTACATATAATTTTTTTGATTCTATAAGTAAATCAAAATTTAACTCCTTCAAATTTTGTATTAATTTTCATATGCTTTGTATTTTATGTATTATAACATCATGTGTAAGAGCAGTACGATTATCTGTGTGTTCATCACAGAACCAGTGTGAGAAAGAGAAGAAGTATAATGACCAAGTAGCGAACGACAACCATGATAAATACAACCATGATTTTTGTTTGTCTTTTCTTTTAATATCAAAGACATGCTCCATATGCGCCCTTTGCAGCATTTTTTTTATGCTGCGGCCATTGTAAATCCATAGGAATTCTTAATTTTTGTAGAGATTTTCTATAGTTCAGACACAAACCTTACAATCATAAAGCCTAGTATGCTGTAGAAACGAAAATTTCTTGGCATATAATTCTACACCCGAAATATTAGTGTAGAGTAAAAAATGTTTGTGTGGAGAAAAAAGCAACTACAGTACGACCTAGCTCAATGCAACTCATAGAAATTCGGCCAGTTGACGTAGTTAATGTTGAAGAAACGCAATTAAACTTCTAAACATAAAGCTTTATGGCTCTGAATCCTAGATATTGTAGTTTTATGTATTAAGATATGCACTTTGTTTCCTTAAATATTGCTTTAAGAGATTTTTCGTACATCAAAAATGTATTTTACAAGAAAAGAAGAACTCAAAGTAAATAATATAAAAGTTTATGGAAGTGTACGCAAATGGAAGTTGCGATAATTGTGCATTTTTTTTTTTAAGTTGTGTTTACTGAGTCAACAATGTAAATTTTTGAGTATTGCGATTATCGAGTGTTGCGTAAAGCGAGGTCGAACTGTTTTCTTATTGAAATGTCAAAATTCTGGTGCCAATTAAATGCCCGGACATATAATCGACAGCGAAATTTTGACATTTCAACTCTCCACATGGTTGTGGCGTCCGTGGCGTAGTTGGTTAAAGTGCGTGGCCGCTATGTCAACGAACTTTGGAGACCCAGGTTCGAACCCCAGCAGCGACGGAAAATTATTTAAATTAAAATAATTTTTCTGTACGGCCGCCACCTCTCTGCAGACAACGGCAAACCTCAGAGAGTAATCAAAATGCCATGTAAAGCTTCTTGAGAACGAGAACATTGCGTTCATCGCCGTTCGGAGTCGGCGTTAAGCATGTAGGTCCGGTTCTCGGTCAATTGTGTACAAACTTAATAACACGCACAACACAATTGATCATAAGAAGCTAGGTCAAAGTCCTTTCAAGGGCTGAAATGGCCAGTTATTTATTTATTTTTTTTTTTACATGGTTGTTGTACTTGCTAGCATTAAACAAATTTTTCACCTCTACAGCGTACTAAGTAGCGAAAAAAAATTCCGCTGCCTTTTCGCTGTCAAAAACTCAATGCATTCCATATGGAAAGTTTCTTTCCGCTTCTACAGCATACTGGGCTTAAGCAGAAAATGAAAAAATGTTTATGAATAACAATGTTAGCAAGGTTGCATAGAAGCTGCGTAAAGCCTTAAACAGTGCGTAACTAAACAAGCTTTTAAAGGTTGTTTAAGGAAATCTATTGAATAAGGCTGTTAATGACTAACGTATTCTACGTCTGACCTAAGCGCCCGTGTTATCTAACACAGGCTTGAGTTTTTTTTTTAATATAGGTACAAACGCCCCGTTATAGCAGAAATTGCATTAAAAAAATTTGAGCAACACTTATGGTATCTTGGTGAAGAGCTTGTAGGGTTATAATTTTTCGATAGGTCTTTAAGTATTGACACTCACTCATTCAAATGGCGGAATCAATACAAAATAAGCCAGGAACTGAAAAGTCGTTAAAAAAGGCTTCAAGTAAACCAACATATTTAAATGTTAATCTGCATGATTTTGTAGCAATCAACACTAGATTGTTGTTTTAAAAAACTGAATGTTTCTACTGAGTTTTTAAAACTTCACCCTGATGAGTGGCTTAATAACAGCGCATACGTTAGTGGTCTTCAAATGGTCACTCAGCTCATATTAATAACGATTCAGCAGAGAAAAGTGTAGCTTTAATAACTGAATTTAATAATTCAATTACGAAAAAACAATATTTGCTGCAAGTGGTACATAACCATAGAAAAAATTTGAAAAACATAAAAAAAATCATATTTTTAAAAAATAAATTCAGGAAAAACAAAAGTTTGTCGTGTTTTTTATTCTTTTTTTCCCTGGCATGGTCCAAAAATTATGCAGTAAGTTATATAGCAAGAAACCTTAAGCTCCGCACAAAAATACAAAATTACAAACAAAATGTCACTGGAACAAAATAAGAAAAAAATTTTATGTGGAAATACTATAATTTTGACTAAGGAGTTAAATTGCATTTTCAAAGCTCCGCCAAAAAATATCAGATGCATTTTTTAAAAAAATAAAAAAAATGAAAATAGCTTAGATTATTATAAATGATTCTTCATCACAATATATTCAACATGTGTTTCGGTTTGGACAACATATTATTCAGTATGATCTAAGTCGTAAAAAGCTCCAAAATGACCTTTAAACGATTTCTGGAATATCTAGAGGTCAAATTTTTTTGGGCCTTAAGGCATTTTTGTTCTCATTAGAAATGGAACTTTCGGAAAATGGACACGCACCGAAGTATTTTTACATTTTTGAAATGTGAACCGGTCTAATGTATATGTATTTGTTTGTTTGTTTTGTTGTTTTGTGCTTGCTGAGAACAAAAAGAGTATAGTAGAGAGCAACATGCAGTTTATTGAGGCTCTCGCAGCACAAACGCATAAAAAGCTAACGATCAAGCAATGCATGGCATTGTGGATGATTTTTTAAAAAACTTAACACTTTAATTAAAGATACTTATTATTGAAATTTTGAAAAGAAAATAACCAATGAACCTTTTGTAGCACAAATGTGATATTTTAAAACTTATTTCAAAAAAATCGTACCAGTACTTTTGGAGTTTTGCGGACACAAAAAATGTTCACTTTCATTTTATATAATAGTATAGAAGATAGATAGATATACTAATATATCGTATTAAATATATATTTTTCTATGTATTTAGTTGAAGTTTTATGGAATTTTAAGAGATTTTACCATTTTGATATAGTCACTCTGTATTGGAGGTATGCACGGTTTTTTTTCTGACTTTACCAAATTTCAAACTAAGAGTGGGTGTTTGGAATCGAAGCTCATTTTCATGAATGTAGATAAATGTTTGTAGAAATGTTAGGGATTTTCACTTTTCACTTTAGGAATCACTTGATATAGTTCAATTGTATGGGAGGTAGGCGTGATTTTCACCATATTTGGGTCAAAATAACCTTTTTATAAGATTTCATTAGATGTCTTCATGATTATGGCTGTAATCATGATGACTGACAGACGAACAGACAGACGTTCGTGCCTAAATCGATTCATTTGGTGAAATGGCTGATCAAGAATAAAGGTATAAGGGGTTATACCTCTTTATAGGTGTAACCCCTTACACGGTAAGTATAAAGGTGTAAAAATAGTGATCATATTGGATCCGCTATTTAGAATTTTTTCCGTTATTTTGAATACTGGCATCAGAAAAGTAATCAGCGACCTCAAAGGTCCCAAGAACTTTTCGAGGAAGGAAAAAATAACAAAGAAATACCAAGAATTATTAAAAACGCAATAAAAATATTTAGAAAAATTGTCATTTTATTCCAGTCGAATGTCGAAAAAAATGAGGGTAGCTGCAAAGTATTCCGAAGTTAATGGAACTTTAACGGGTTGTTTGGGGGTACACTAGGTAGACTTTCCTGAGTTTTCGACCTCCAGGACCCTTTGCTGACTTAAGGGGGGATGAAAAACATCAAAATATTCTGACTATTTTCATTTTTTTGCTTATATCTCTTAAACGAAGTACCATAGGAACCAACATGGCAGGAAGTGGCCACCCATGGAACTCATTACAAGGTGAAAACTCCCAAGCTTGAAGACCACGTTGCCAAAGTCAGGAACACAGGCAAGAATATCTCGAGCCTTACAGAACAACGGCTGGTCGAACAATAAATCATTTACAATGATATCAAAGACAGATAAATCGTAGCAATGATGGTAATGCTATTTCTTACATTTTAAAAAACTTTGTTTTTCTTTTAGTTGGCTGTGTATCCGTTAATATTGGGCCTACAAATCTGGTTCACTAGCAAATCTTTTAGAAAATTTAATGCTTTTCAACTTTGTCATGAAATATGGAGCACAAAATGTACTTCGTTTAAGAGATATAAGAGATATAAACTGAAAAAGTCCGAAAATTTTTACATTATTGGCCTCCCTTAAGTCACCACAGGGCTCTCGAGGTTGAAAACATAGGAAGGTCTTCCTAGTGTACCTCCAAACAATCCGTTACAGTTCCATCGACTTCGGAATACTTTGCAGACATAAGTACATAACTGCTTTATTAAATTCACAATTTTTGATGTTGTTATTCTGGAACCAGAATCGTAATCAATGACCTCGACATCTCCCGAAAATGCAGTTCGTTGTAAAGATCGATTTACAAATTTCGATAACTAATTTCCTAATACTAACTAATGGGCCTTAAAAGATTAAGTGTAAGAGGTAAGGAGGTTGAAATTTTACATAAACTTTTAAACAACAAAGACTCTGCTATAGCAAAAATAACTCAAAAGCTACAATAACTCCAAGGGTTTCGCCTTTCGTTCGATTTAAAGGGTGTTTTTTTTAGGGGTTTGTTTTTCGAATAGAGATAAAACTGGCATTTTGTGGTCAAATCTGGCAACTCTAATGTCATTTATGTTCAGTTTGGTTTGCCATTTCATCATGAACAGGTTGACAAAAGAACAACGCTTGCAAATCGTGCAAATTTATTTCGAAAATAATGGTTCAGTTCGCGAAGTTTACCGCAAGCTCCGTCCATTTTATGGTCGACATAATCGTCCATCAGAGCAATTAATTCGGTTAACCATGGGTCGTTTTCGCACTACGTTTACTCTATGTGATAATACGCATCCGCAGAGACGTCGAACAGTGCGCACCGAAGAAACAATTGCCGCTGTAGAGCAAAATGATGAAGAGGACCCGAATGAATCGATTCGCCACCGTGCACAGCAATTGGAGCTTTGTCCATCAACTTTATGGAAGATTTTGCGCAAAGATCTTGGCTTGCGACCTTACAAGATCCAGCTTGTGCAAGAATTAAAGCCGCGAGACCATGCAATGCGTCGTGATTTTGGTGTATGGGCCGAAAATGAGATTGATCTCGATGCTGATTTTCATCGCAAAATTCTGTTCAGTGATGAGGCTCATTTTTGGTTGAATGGCTACGTCAACAAGCAAAATTGCCGCATTTGGAGTGAAGAGAATCCACATGAGATCCTTGAGACGCCATTACATCCACAAAAACTGACTGTTTGGTGTGCTCTATGGGCTGGTGGAGTCATTGGGCCATACTTCTTCCGAAATAATGCTGGAGAGTCAGTTAACGTTAATGGAGACCAGTATAGAGCCATGATAACCGACTATTTTGTTCCCGAATTGGATGGCATGAATGTGGATGAGTTGTGGTTCCAACAAGACGGCGCTACATGCCACAAAGCGCACGTCACAATCGATTTATTGAAGGAAACATTCGATGAGCGCATAATTTCGCGGAATGGACCTGTCAATTGGCCACCAATATCGTGTGATTTGACACCATTGGATTATTTTCTTTGGGGATATGTGAAGTCGCTCGTCTACACCAACAAACCAGAAACGTTAGGGGACTTGGAGGCCGACATACGGCCCCATATGCTCGAAAAAGTGGTTGAAAATTGGACCTGTAGAATTGGCTTTATTCGAGCCAGCCGCGGCGGCCACATGCCCGAAATCATATTTAAACATTAATGGCATAAAATTATCCTTCCAATAAAGCCAAATTGATGGACATTAAAACAATTTTCTTGTGTTTTATTTCAATTCGAAGTTCTATACCTCTAAAAAAAACACCCTTTACTTTAATGTTTCGAATTTTAACAAAAAAAAGGCCGACTTGGTAATCTTCGAACCGAAAATTATTGTTTATTATGCTTAGTAGTATGATTCTCATGAGAATTATCTGTATAAAAGTGATACTTCAACTTTGAAAATAGCATATAGCGATATTTGATCATAACTCATCTGTCATTTCAGAGCTACTTTTGATACTTCAGGTTTCTAGCGCGACTATATTTTTACTTCTTAATATAACAATTCAACTTCCTTCTATTGTCAAATGAATGTGCCGCATGTGGCTTTAATACTATAGTCTTTGTCTTCGGTATAAAAATCCAAGTTAACTTTTTTTTCATTTGGCTATTTTTAAATGTTGTTGTTACCACAGTAACGCAGATAATTAAAATAAAATTCTCACAATCAAATGGACTTAAAAATATTAACGTATTACTTGTTACTACCCAAGTAACACAGATGGTCCAAGACAAAGAACACTATTAAAAAAAAATACATCTTGGCATTTTAAATTATCATAATTGCCGGATTAGCAAGATTTCATGGGCTTATTTTCTCCAATATCCTACAAAACTAAGATAAAATATTCATCAATTCGTTTCTTAATATTATTATTATCTTGCGAAATTCATTTCCTTTTATTTTTTTCCTGTTAAATAAGGAAACTATTATCTTTATTAACTACCTAAACCTACCTAGAAAAATTCTTCCTAAGCCAATTCGTTGTGAAATCTTAAAAATCAAACTATTTGATCTTGATCTTTCAATCACAAGAGTTATAAAGACATTTTTTGGCAAGGAACATAGAACAATTTACATGTATAAGACTCTCTTTGCATAAATTAACAACCAGTTTTTAATTAATATTCAACATTTTAACACACTTTCAATTTCTGATATGAAAAGTAATAATTAGAAGCGAAAAATTACCGGTATTATACCCAGAACGCTGATGAGCAAGAAGCGAGAACAAGAATGTCTATAGCTACAGGAATTGAAATATATTTATATTCAAACTGCTAAAATATTCAACCAAAATTTGCAATGACTGGCAAAGAATAGGCGAACTGATTCTTATTAATTTTGCATAAAATAGCGGATCTACATTTTTGTGCAGGAATAAATGAGGAAAAATTAGCATTTTTACAATTTTTTAACCATAAAATTTTGAAGAAAAAAAATTATGAATAAATTTAAATGTTTCCGCTTGTTATTTAAAGCGTTATTTTTAAGACGTCATACTAGATTAATAAAGATAAAATAGTAAAAAATTTTATAGATTTTGCTAAAAACGAAAGTAAAAGTTTCAACAGTTTCATGACATGCGGAACACATCTTCGTTACTAAACGCTGTAAAATTGAAATGCTTTGAGCCTTAATTTAAAGTCACGATTTGACGCTGTGAATCACTTAAAATAAGCCATTAATTGAACAAGCTCTGCATTTATTGTATGAAGCGCACTCAATAAAATTAACAATTTCTTTTAGCTAATATTTTGTATGAAAAACCGCCATTAAAACTAAATAACTTTTACTTTTTACCCCAAGATACAATTTATACTCTTATATATTTAGCTTAACTTTTTCTATTGATTGTAAATAATAAATCAATTGTTGGGTATATTGATTAATTTCGATTCATCACTTTATTTGACTTCATTTTTAAAACCAAAACAAAAACAAAAATAACTTTTTAAATTGACTCCAATTTTCTTAGACCTAAGCTACTTATGATTAGACTTAGTTTTAGTTCATTAGTTTTAAAGCTATAACAAGAGCGACAAATTGTAAGCTTACGATTGCTACTTATCTCTGGCGTTGGTGTTGCTCATCTTGTCGTAGAAGTTTTTGAAAATTTTTGATGAATCATCTACTTATTCACTATGAAAAAAACTATTCACGCTTGTATTTATGATAAGATTATGTTATTCAGGTGGGGGGGGGGGGGAAATAAAAGCAATTTCTTGTAGCATAAGTATTTATCCGTTTGTATAGTATTTTATTTAAAGATTTACTACAAAAAGTTCCCCAAAGTTGTTTTACTTTACGCTTAACAGTAAAAAATGTGTGTTACAGAGTATTCAAGAAGACCGTGTCCGATCTATTACATCGAAATATTGGAGATATCAAAAACAGTGGTTACATGATTATTCGTTACTCTATTGTGAATTGCACACAGTGAAATTCAATTGTAAATCGCAAGCATATTCAATAAAAAAAAATCTTGTTGAGCATGATGAGCCTCCCGTTCGCAAAACATTTTGAAGCAGTGTTTCTCTGCAGTCATCCAAAAGCACCCAAAATGTCATTTCTGAAAGCAGTAAATTACATAAAAAAAATATAGAAGAATTTTGTTAAGAAGTGGAATCAGCATTATGCAAATAATCGAAATGTTCAAAAAAAGACGATTTGGAGTTCAAGCGACTTTTCGAAGCCAACCCGACCATATCGTTTCGGAAGGCTCGAGAAAAGTTAACAAGAAAAAGGGATAAGCGTACTTGGTTCGCTGTCTAAATCACCGGATGCGAATCCAATAGAAAATATTTCGGCAATAATTAAGATAAATAAAAAAAAAATATGTGAGTGGCTACCATGAACTATAGAAGTGAAACTTTAACCCAAAAAATTGATTTTTAAGTGGTTAAATGAGTTACTCTGTAATATAGTCTTACTAAAAAAGTCCCATTTCAAGACTTATTAAAGACAATGGCAAGAGTAAATTAAATCTGTTTTAATCAGGGATCGTAATTATTATAAGCGATATCCAAAAACTACAAGTTTAATTATTATTTTTAGAGTTTTGTTTTATTGCTTAAAAATAAAAAACTATCTTACAATTTCTAATATTTTGAATACGGCCTTTCATTACCCAGCAGTTATTTTGGAGTCAATTGAAAAAGTGAACTAGTTCATTTCTAGCCCAGTTCGCAGTAACTCTGAAAAAGTACAAAAGGCGTTCAGTGTAGAACAGTTATCTTTGCTTTTGTTTTCAAAAATATTGCTGACAAAAATAAATGCGTTCTGGGTACTTTTTAAAATTTGCTGCGCACAAGAAAAAATAATAAAAAAGAAATGTTTATAGACAAAATGTTTTCTGGATTGTGGATGGAAAAGATGGTACAAATGAGATCTTTAGGACCTTTCCATTGCACTAAATTCTTACACTTTTGATATGTTCACTTTAAAACTAGTTAAAAAAGAACCACTTTCAGGCTACTGCGAAAGCAACCAGTTTAAAAATGTTCCTAATGCAACTAGTTCAAATATAGGGAAAAAATAGTGTTTCTGGGGACAATTGTCTTTTCCTATGACATCAACCCGCAAAAAGCGTCAGTTCGTTCAATGTTAAAGGGTATTGTAGTGGAACTAGTACTGGTCCTTTTTGGAACTAGTTCAGAACTATTTCAAATTTGGTCCACTTTTCTGCTGGGTATTTATATTGAAAACAAATTTGAGCTTTAGGCCAAGCATGTTGACAACAAGACAACATGAAGACTAAGAAGGCAACAACAACAACAACGGCTCTGTATAGAGCAAAACACACAGCTTGACTATACAGACTGTTTCATTGGCCGCTACAACAACTCTTCAGTAGTCTTGTATGAATTGAATCTTCGGTTTGTCCAAGCGAACTACAATACCTAACGAACTACAAGAACGAACGAACTAAAAGAACTAACGAACTTAAAGAACGAACGAAGTAAAACATGCAACGAACAAAAAGAACGAACGAACGAAAAGAACTAAATGAACGAACTACACCTTTTCAAGTTGTAGTTCAGAAAACGTAAATTTTATTTCAGATTAATAAGTTTTATTTCAGAAAGCGTTATTTGTATTTCAGAACTGCGAAATGTTCTTCAGAATCCGTAAATTGTATTACAGAAAAGTGAATTGTAGTTTAGAATAGTAAGATCGAATTCAGAAATCGTAAGTTGTATTTCAGAATAGAAAATTGTAGTTCAGAATAGCAAATTGTATTTCAGAAAAGTAAATTGTAGTTCAGAATAGAAAGTTGAAATTCAGAATTCGTAAATTGTATTTCAGATTAGTTAAATGTAGTTCAGAATAGTGAGTTGAAATTTAGAAAGCGTAAATTGTATTTCAGAATTGTAAAATGTAGTTCAGAAACCGTCAATTGTATTTCAGAAATATTAATTGTAGTTCAGAAACTGTAACATGAATTTCAGAACATATAAAATGTAGTTTAGAATTTAACTTACTTTCTAAACTACATTTACTTAATCTGAAATACAGTTAACGAATTCTAAATTTCAACTTGCTATTCTGAACTTTAATTTACTTTTCTGAAATACAATTTGCTATTCTGAACTTCAATTTTCTATTCTGAAATACAACTTACGATTTCTGAATTTGAACTTACTATTCTGAACTACAATTCACTTTTCTGAAATACAATTTACGGATTCTGAACTTCATTTCATAATTCTGAACTACAATTCATATTTCTGAAATAAAGTTTACGTTTTCTGAACTACAACTTCAAAAGGTGTAGTTCATTACGTACAACTGAACTAAAAACAACGATCTTTGCGGTAAACTAAAATGCCCAAGCCTAGTATTGGCTACATATCCTTCATATCTTACAATAACTATTAGCCAATACACAATATTCACTAAGGATTGTGTATTGGATGTTGTTTCTACTTGCTACTAGAGGTCGTAAGAACCAGTAAGTTGATAAAATTGTAACAAATTTAATGATTTTGGTATATTTAGTCCGTACAACTGAACAAGGGGATTTAAGAGAGGGCCGGAGAGGGTTAATATGTATGGTCAACCCCCATTATTTTCGTAAAAGGAACATTTTTCCCTTGAGGTCCTATCCCCTCCAACCACTCCTTACAGGTGCTCCCATACAAAAACGTAAAAGTGGTATATTGATTTTGTCCCACCGTTTATAATGTCCATAAGGAGGCGTGGTAGATATAGAAAACTATACATATTCTTGATCACCATCACCACCCTAGTCGATTTAGCCATGTCTGTCTATCTGTCTGTATGTACCTTATAAGTATTTACATAAAAAGAACAAATTGAGTACTCTCGAGTTGCTTCCCAGCAGAAAAGAGGACCAAATTTGAAATAGTTCTGAACTAGTTCCAAAAAGGACCAGTACTAGTTCCACTACAATACCCTTTAACATTGAACGAACTGACACTTTTTGCGGGTTGATGGCAAAGGAAAAGACAATTGCCCCCAGAAACACTCCTTTTTCCCTATATTTGAACTAGTTGCATTAGGGACATTTTTAAACTGGTTGCTTTCGCAGTAGCCTGAAAGTGGTTCTTTTTTAACTAGTTTTAAAGTGAACATATCAAAAGTGTAAGAATTTAGTGCAATTGTACCATCTTTTTCATCCACAATCCAGAAAACATTTTGTCTATAAACATTTTTTTTTTATTATTTTTTCTTGTGCGCAGCAAATTTTAAAAAGTAGCCAGAACGCGTTTATTTTTGTCAGCAATACTTTTGAAAACAAAAGCAAAGATAACTGTTCTACACTGAACGCCTTTTGTACTTTTTCAGAGCTACTGCGAACTGCGCTAGAAATGAACTAGTTCACTTTTTCAATTGACTCCAAAATAACTGCTGGGTTATTACTTAAAAAAATACGAACTCTTCATACTACACGATCTTTAATTATGTTGTTGGTACATGGTGCTCTTTTTTTTGTTTTTTTGTTTTTGCATAGCGCGAAGGAATAATGACAAGTGCGTTTTCTAAGTGACAGAAATATTAATGAAATATAATAAAACTTACTGGTGTAAAAATAAACGTGTGTTTTTTAGTTTACTTTGTTATTTTAAAGTTTTAAATTTAAAAATTATTTTAATCGAAAAAAGCCATTAAATTATCAAATCTATGATATTGCGAAAATGCTTCGATTCTCCCTTGTGTCCAGTGACGCACCTGTGTTTTTTTTGTTTTATTGCGTGTTCGATCAATAAAAAATAGCCATCGTGTCCATGATCAATTTTTATTGTTTGAACTTATATTTTGAAACTATAACTAGATCACATAAATAATCTTCAACTATAAAACTGAAAGAGACCTTTAATTATAGATTCAGCAGCAAAAATCAATGTTCCGTTCGTTCAAAAAAAAAAAAAAAAAAAAACAAAAACGCATTCACAAAAAACATGGTTGCTATTGCGATCAAGGAAACGTTAAATAAAGCGGCGGCGGCATAGTAAGCATAAAATACGTTTTAAACAATACCAGCCAATAAAGAGAATACCTTGAAAAGATAAAGTAGCGCATTCATTATATTTCCAGTTATAAATAACTATATTAATAAGTATGCTTGTAATTCGGCTACAAGGACGTCTGCAAGAATATCCTGCATTAAAGATTTATTTTTAGAACTTAATGAAAGGAAACTGATAGAGCACAGTTGCTACAACTGAATTCCGGTTTTAACCAGGCTCAGGAGAGATAAGGAAATTTTTATTATTTTTAAGTTATTTAAGTTATTTTAATAACAACTTGAGGCTTAAGGCCTAAAATGAACTGAAAAGAGTCTTTATTTCATACCTATTTTTCCATCAATTTGCACTTCATCTCAACTCATGCTAAATGCATTCGATGCAAGGCAACAGCAGCAGCAGAAAATGAAAGTGTTGCTTAACACTAACAAAGCCACTTATAAACTATGCTTAAAACGATTTCAAGGAGAATGCATTGCAAAAAAAAAATTAAAAATAAAAATAAATAAAAAATTTGTATCTCACAGATGCGAGCAGTTACAAGTTACACTTCATGCACTTGTTGAGCTGAACGCAACAGCAACCACTGGCTTGGCAACAAAAACACAACAACAACACAAGCCTTCAATCGCTGATTTTGTTACAATTTCTATCTCAAACAACTGAAACATTCAGTTAACAGTTAGCAGGAAAAAAGTCATAATTTGTTAAAAAAAAAACGCAAAAAAAAAATAAAAACAGAAAAGATTCTTTTTGTGCATTATTTGGTGTTTTTTCTTTTTTCTATAATTGTCATCTATTGAACACTTTTTCCAAATTGTCAATAAATAATCATGGCTATGTCAACTCTAATTCACATCCATGTAATTTTGTTAATTATTAGTTATAATGAAAAAAAAACACAAAAACAAAAACTTACCGGAAGCATTTTGCAGCTTTTTATTAAAAGTTTTTCTGCTCTCGAACGTCGACTGCCGAACGAACGCAACTTTTAACGAATTGCAGTTGCGATAAACGTTATGTTAAAAGTTTGTGGTCACTACAGCAGCTGTTGCGTATGTGTGTGTGTATTTGTGATGTAATCCAAAAGATACACTCCGGTCATGCAGCAAAAAACTTGCAAGATAAAATTCAAAAATTTTATTAAACTTCGATTGGCATGAATTGGTGAAAATAATATTTTTTTTTTGTTTTATATACTTAGTAAGCTTTTAGTTAAGCTTGTTTTTTCATAATTTAAAAAATAGCTGCCTTAACTTATGAATGAAAATATAAAAATATAATATTTGATTTTAAGAATTTATGGTGTAGGGCCATTATTTATTTCATTATACTATAAATTATAAAAAATTTGAGTTTTCGATGCATTTCGAACGACGCATATGCCATGTCTTTACATAGAGTTAAGTTTATTAACCGCATTTTTTAACCGAAGTTGCCAACACCGGGTTTTGACATCAAAATTGAAACGGTTTGAAAATGTTACGATCCTATGCTTATAAATACATTCCTAACTCTAACTACTAAAGGAGAGAATATGCATATTATTTCACTTAAATGGCAAATTCGTTTTATAATCAACTTTACATGATATAGTGTTGCAACCGAATCTAGAAGAATGCTTCAACAGTAAAATTATGTTTTTGGTTTTTTCACACATTCAATAGTCGATAAGCTTTGGCGGCTTTATTGTGAATGCTCAGTAGGAAAAATGTTAACTTTATTAATAATATTGAAAGGCATATAACGCCCTAAACAATATTTTTTTAATCCTTACACAGCTTTCTTCATTTACCTCTCACCTGGCTCAATAAATCTAGCAAAAGCCTTACACTCACTCTAACTCGAAGTCAAACTCTAACTCAGACTCAGACTCAGCCTCTAACTCCAACTTTAACTACTGTAACTCTGACTCTAACTCTAACTCTAACTCTAACTCTAACTCTGACTCTAACTCTAACTCTAACTCTAACTCTAACTCTAACTCTAACTCTAACTCTAACTCTAACTCTAACTCTAACTCTAACTCTAACTCTAACTCTAACTCTAACTCTAACTCTAACTCTAACTCTAACTCTAACTCTAACTCTAACTCTAACTCTAACTCTAACTCTAACTCTAACTCTAACTCTAACTCTAACTCTAACTCTAACTCTAACTCTAACTCTAACTCTAACTCTAACTCTAACTCTAACTCTAACTCTAACTCTAACTCTAACTCTAACTCTAACTCTAACTCTAACTCTAACTCTAACTCTAACTCTAACTCTAACTCTAACTCTAACTCTAACTCTAACTCTAACTCTAACTCTAACTCTAACTCTAACTCTAACTCTAACTCTAACTCTAACTCTAACTCTAACTCTAACTCTAACTCTAACTCTAACTCTAACTCTAACTCTAACTCTAACTCTAACTCTAACTCTAACTCTAACTCTAACTCTAACTCTAACTCTAACTCTAACTCTAACTCTAACTCTAACTCTAACTCTAACTCTAACTCTTACTCTAACTCTAACTCTAACTCTAACTGTAATCTAACTCTAACTCTAACTCTAACTCTAACTCTAACTCTAACTCTAACTCTAACTCTAACTCTAACTCTAACTCTAACTCTAACTCTAACTCTAACTCTAACTCTAACTCTAACTCTAACTCTAACTCTAACTCTAACTCTAACTCTAACTCTAACTCTAACTCTAACTCTAACTCTAACTCTAACTCTAACTCTAACTCTAACTCTAACTCTAACTCTAACTCTAACTCTAACTCTAACTCTAACTCTAACTCTAACTCTAACTCTAACTCTAACTCTAACTCTAACTCTAACTCTAACTCTAACTCTAACTCTTACTCTAACTCTAACTCTAACTGTAATCTAACTCTAACTCTAACTCTAACTCTAACTCTAACTCTAACTCTAACTCTAACTCTAACTCTAACTCTAACTCTAACTCTAACTCTAACTCTAACTCTAACTCTAACTCTAACTCTAACTCTAACTCTAACTCTAACTCTAACTCTAACTCTAACTCTAACTCTAACTCTAACTCTAACTCTAAATCTAACTCTAACTCTAACTCTAACTCTAACTCTAACTCTAACTCTAACTCTAACTCTAACTCTAACTCTAACTCTAACTCTAACTCTAACTCTAACTCTAACTCTAACTCTAACTCTAACTCTAACTCTAACTCTAACTCTAACTCTAACTCTAACTCTAACTCTAACTCTAACTCTAACTCTAACTCTAACTCTAACTCTAACTCTAACTCTAACTCTAACTCTAACTCTAACTCTAACTCTAACTCTAACTGTAACTCTAACTCTAACTCTAACTCTAACTCTAACTCTAACTCTAACTCTAACTCTTACTCTAACTCTAACTCTAACTCTAACTCTAACTCTAACTCTAACTCTAACTCTAACTCTAACTCTAATTCTAACTCTAACTCTAACTCTAATTCTAACTCTAACTCTTAATCTAACCTCCTAGTTTAATGGCTTAACTCAGCAATGGTAACAATTCAAACTTTGTATTTTTTGTAGACATGACATTTAATGCAGAACAATTTTTTATTCTATTATATTTCATTTGCAAATCTGTATAATTTTAGAAACTTTTGAGTTAAAGTTAGAAAAAACTTGTTAGTAAGCTGAGTTAAGTCATGTGTTTGCGTAACTCAGATTTACTCTGCTGTGTATTTGTAACTCAAATTAAACTCTGTGGACATGACATTCATTGTTAAAAAGAATTTTGACATATTTTCAATTACGTTAATTTGACATGAGTTTGAAATGACTTGTTAAACTTAACTTTGTTTGTAGACATGGCACTCAGTAAAGAAAAACCTTCATATTTTTTGTAAAATTGTCAAAATGAATCAAATAATAATTCATAAAAAAATACTTTTATATGAATTAATAAGTTAACTCATTATATTTGAGTTAACAGTTTTTAACCTGCCACAGATTTATTTAAAAAATTTGAATGAGTGTTTATTTATTTTTACAATATTTTTAAATTTTTTTTTAGTTTCGTAAAAATTTAAAAAATATTTATATTTATTTAAAATTAATATTATTTAATAAAAACTTTTTATATTAAGATCTAATGCTAAGTTTTATTCCAAATCGATTTATTAATTTTATTTTAACTCATAATTTTAACACAACATATTTTTTAAACCTCTTCACATTAAATTTAAGAATATGTCTTAGTTGTTCCCTAATTTTTTTTATTTTTAGTTTTTTCATTTTCTGCTTTCTTAATAAAATACTTTTCAATATTTTAATAATATAAATGAAATATATTTTTCCATTTTTTTTAATATTACTGAAGAAATAAAATAGTTTTCAAACAATTTATATATTTATATTTTTTTTTATCCAACAAAAAAATTTTTATTTTAAATTTAACTAGAAATCACGGAATTATTTTTCATGCTTTTGATTTTTAAAATTTTGAACTTCTATCAATGGGATGGTTTTTTTTTTTAATTGCTTTATTTAATGAATATTTTTTTTTAATTGAATGTTTAATTAAGTACTATTTTTAAATAATTTTTTTTATATACTTTTTAAATATCAATTTTTTTTAAAAACTTAAAATAAGAGATAATTTACCTGAATATTCAAAAAATCACCACTGAATGAATACCAATGAATAAAACAAAATTTTAACTTTTCTTTATAAAACTATATTAATTTTTGGATAATTAATAATAATATAATATTTTTATTAACTTATGAAAAAATTTTTATAAAATGTTGTAATTTTAATAAAGTATATTCAAAACAAAATGATGATTTTTTTATCAAATTATATTTAAAATTTATTTTTCTAATTTGTATGGATATCCATCCCACAAATACCTATATGAAAAATTCTTATAAAAAAAAAATTTTTTAATATATGAAATTTCTTAATATTTTTTAGTACCTATTTTTGATTTTAAGTTTATTAAAACTAATATTTGTTTACTAACTTGTCAGAAAATAAAAAAATACAAATTTTTTAATATTTTATGAACAAAAAATCTGTAATCAAAACCATTTACTTTTCATCAATACAAATTTTTTTTAATATTTTATCCAACTTTGAAGGAATCTCTATAACTATTTTAGTTTAAAAATTTTATTTTTATATTATAATTGTTATTTTAGAAGATATCTGCCTTAAAATGCTATTTGATACAAAAAGATAAAAATGTTTTTGAAAAATACTTAAAAATTCTTCTAAAATAACTGTTTTTCTTGAAGGGAAAATTTCGTTATGATAATATTTTTCAATTCTTTTTTTTTATATTTTATATATTTTATAAGTCTTATATTTTTTTTATTTGATATTCTTATATTTAGCACCGATGTCCATTAAATTGTTAAGTCTTGTATGTTTTTTTCTATTTATTTTCATTGTTTTTTTAATTTTTTAGCAGCTGCAAATATTGCAGCTCAAAGTTCTTGCATTCATTGATTTTAAACTTCATAAAATATTCCATTCAATTAGCAGTAATTTGTAGTTTATTTCTTTTTTTTTTCTTCTTCATAAAACATTTGCTGCCACACACACAAAATACTCGCACAGACGCAAGCTCACTGGCAAGCAACGTTTACGCAACTCTTGCTTTCAACCCAGGCCATCACGCATGCGCAGCTTTAGGTGTTAAAAAATGTTTTTTAATTTTATTAAATTTTTAAAATTCCATCAAAATTCCTTTAATATTGCTAAGGTTTCTTAGTAAAACGCTTCTGTTTTCAACTAAAGCTGTTTTGCACTTAAAAAAATACATATTTTTTATAAATTTTTTTGCTATTACTTCACACTTAATAAGTTGCCACTCCTTTTTTTCAGCAATATAAATGCTGCTGCCTTATTTCTAATCAATTGTCACTTTTTTCACCGTCACTTTTTGTTGCCGTTTAGTTGCTGTATTCCGTTTACCGTTTCAGTCAACAACACCGTTCAAGAGTCGCCGTTGCACTGATTTTGCTTGTTGCCAACACGAAGGTTGCTAGTCAGTCATCAGCAAGCAGCACCATCAGCAAGCGGCCATAAAGCTAGCCAAACGTGTTCGCTGTTGGACTCACTTTTATTTGAGTCAATTTAACACAAGAAAAGACAGACAAAAACAACAACAGCAACAACAATGAGCTGCACAAAGCATAGCAAAGCCTAGCAGCAGCAGAGAAGTGGACGCAGTGAAGTAAAAAGCCGGTTCAGCCGCACCAATAACAGCAGCCACTAGTTTGGCTTGTTGGTTTTTGTGCTCTGGCCATGTTAATGTGAGCCAACAGCGCTGACTTGGTACGTAGTACATAGCAGTTGAGTACGCGTTCCACAACTTTTGGAACATATTGGCTTGCATAGAAAATGAATTAAGCGTTACTCATACGTCATGGTGAACAATTTTGTTATGTTTTCTTGAATTAGTATAAAAACATCATCGAAGGGATTCAAATTAAATCAATTAAATTTGTAAAAAATTAATTGTGTGTTTTTTATAATTTTATTTTATTAGTTGGTTTTTATGCGCAAACTCTTCACGCGATTTTGTTTTTTATAATTTTTTTTTATTAGTTGGTTTTTATGCGCAAACTCTTCACGCGATCACAAAAAGGCGACATGCGGCAAAACGACTTTTATGCAGCATTTGTAATTTAACGAGATATTCTTATCATCTGTAGCGTTTGCACTCCTTATTAGGTTGTGAGTAAATCTGGCTTGCTTAGTAATGATGATTTTTTTTATCCATTTAAAATAGACAAGCGCATTTGAAATTTTGTCCTTAGGCACGTTAAATTTTTTATTTATCTTTGTCGTTACAAATTAAAAAAAAAATAAAAAATAATGAAAGTAATAATTAATATGTAGATTATATAGGGTGTTTTTAAGTCATTTTTAATATCAGCCAAATATATCTGCTCAAGCAGCTATCATATTGCAAACTGTCTGTGTAATTTTTATAAAATTTTTATCCATAACATCATTACATCCCGGCAAATGCACAGATTGGAAGGTGTGGTCTCTCTGTAAAAACTGAAGTGGGCCCTTAAGCCACACCATGTTCCACAGAAGTGTAATCAAAAGTCTACCAATAAAATTATGCCCTAAAGATTGTTTCAGTGCAACAAAAGTATCCGTATTCAAATATTAAAATAAAAAATTAATTTTTTGTGGAGTCGAAATGTTCGAAAATAGAAAATAAATAAAGAATAAATGAATATAAGTAAATAAATAAAGATAAAAATTATAGAAGAATATAACATCTAAATTCCAATTTGAGCTGCAAACAATTTTTCGTAATGATTTTGACCTAGGACCATATGACAAAAAAAAAATAGCAAAAAATTCAAATAAATTCAAAAATTTGTTAAAGAATTTATTTGTTTACAATAAAAACGTCAAATTAAAAAGCTCTTTTCAGATTTGGCTGCGTTAAGAAAGCAAAAAAAGCTTTTCTGACGTTAGAAAAAACACAAACCAGTAATTTAACGAGTTTCGAAACGTGTTAAAGCATTTAACACGTTAAATTTCCAACAACAATTGTACGCATATAACTTCATTAGAACTTCATTTGAGAACTCATTTTTCGATTTAACTTCATTAACTTGATTTAACATAATTAAATGCTCGGTTTGAACATGCTATAAGATTCAGTTGGTGTAAGAATTAAAGTTGAATGACCATCGTTTACGCCCTAAGTGCGGTTAATGGACTGAAAATGGCCTGGAAGTCAACACACTGTTTTATCGTAATATTCTGTTCAGTTATTTTTATATTTTTTGATTGATTTTTGAAGCTTGACAGTTTGACAAAAATTTAACTAAGCAAAAAAACAAAAAAATAGACATCTTTCAAAATTCATCTTTCACCTTTCACCTATGCACCAAATAATTAGAACTTGAGAAAGCTCGTTGCTAGAAGGCTTAGGGTAGATCTATACCATGTCTTAAATCAACCGTACCCACAAAAGTTATTTTAAAGTTACGACAATAATTTCATAAAAGGCCAATATCAACAAGAAGGCGCGGAATCCGTAAAATTACCAGGTACCGAAAATAACTATTATGTTCTCTTTCTGATCTCAAAAACGGCAGGCTTGGCTGTTAAGTTTTTGACTTTAAGAATGCTATCAACAGAAAAATCTTGCAAGCTGCGATCGCCCATAAACGGCAGAAAAAAATTTTTAATGTTTTTACCTTTCGCGGCACAGTTCACATCAGGCTGGGAAAAAATGAGACGAGCCTTCGCATTTGCAGCTTGGATGAATTGCAAAATGCAGTTTGCAGAGTCGCCGGAGGTCCAGAATCTTGCATTGACTAATTGGACTTCTTATATAATATCCATTTTATTTCATTTGTTTATTAATTCATATTTGTTAAATTTTAAAATATTTTATCACTTCTCGGTACCCAAATTCTTAATTCTCTTCTGCTACACTTATTTCTTATACCACACTTTTCTTTCTTCTTTTCATATTTTTCCTCTTTTAATCTCTACCAAATTAACTTTTTTAACTTCTACAGCTTATTGTGTTGGCGTTTTCATAAGCCTCAATGGTTGGGAATAACAACCGCCTTGACGCTAATGGAAATCATAAGATAATGATTGATATACTATGCAAACAGCAATCCGGATTAAAAATAGCTCATTTTAATGCAAGAAGTCTAAATGACTTCAAATTAGATTGTGCCAAATATATTTTTGCAGACTCCTCCGTAGACATAATTTGCATCACTGAAACCTGGTTATGTAATAGTATAAAGGATTCAGTAGTAAAAATAAACAACTATAATCTGTTCCGCCATGATAGACAGAGCAAAAGGGGAGGAGGTATTGCAATATATTGCAAAACTAACTTAAATTTTAAATTTTTGAGTAAATCTAGTGGATCAGATGTTGAGTTTCTAAATATCGAAATTCATGACTGCAGAGTTAAAGCTTTTCTATCATGTGTCTACAATCCTAACCGCAGTCATAGCCTCGACCCGTTATTTTCCTCTATATCCAGCTGTCTAATCGACTTTGACCATCTCATATTGTGTGGTGACTTCAATATTAATCTGCTTGTCAAAGATAATTTAACAAAAAAATTTCTTGATGATCTGTCTGCAGTCGGTCTTTCTGTTGTCAATCCTGAGGAGCCAACTCGTTTTGGCAGCAATGTTACCCCAAGTCTACTTGATCTGTATGCAGTGTCTGATACTTCGACGGTCCTTTTGTTTGATCAGATATCCTTTATCTCCGATCATGACCTAATTTTTTGCACTTTGGATATACATCTTACGCGTGTCGATACAAGCAGAATATTTATGTTTCGTGACTACAAATCAATTCGCTTTGATGCTCTCTATGCTGATCTTTCTAGAGTGAATTGGGAAGAATGTTGGTATCTTTATTCTGTTGATGATAAATTAAACTTTTTTCTAAGAAAAATTTCATCTATCTTTGACATTCACGTCCCCTTGCGTTCATCTAGAATTATCAACAGCGCATGTCCATGGTTCACGAATTCCATAAAACAAGCTTTGAAAAAACGCCATAAAGCCTATTCTAGATGGTAGCGCAATCCAACTGAGATCAATCGGGAAGAGTATAGAAGGGCTAGAAATTATGCTACATCTGCAGTTAAGCTATCTAAAAAAGGTTTTTTTTCTCTTAGCTAAGCACGTCGCTGCCATCGAAGAAACTTTGGAATAACTTGAAGGAAATTGGAATAGGAAACAAGAATAAAGTTGGAGGATGTGTATTAGACCCAGATCTCCTTAATACTTATTTCGTATCTAGTCCTCTGACAGAAACCACCAACTCTAGCACCTACATTAATAATTCTACTCCCAATCTGCTTCAAAAATTCCAGTTTACCGCTGTAAATGAGTCAGATGTTATGCGATGTATCTCAAGGATAAAATCAAATGCTATTGGCGAAGACGGAATTGAAATCAAATTTATTAAGCTTATTCTACCCTTTATTATTAGCCCTCTCGTTCACATATTCAACCACTGCCTTACAAGTTCAACGTTTCCTTCAATCTGGAAAATCACCACGATTATACCTATTGGAAAAAAGCCAATGGCAGCTGCACCCAGTGATTTCCGTCCAATAAGCCTTCTCTCGTCCTTGTCAAAGGTGCTCGAATCCCTTATTGCTGAACAGATTTCCAAGTATCTTAGTGTACACAATCTCTTGTCTCCTCTTCAGTCTGGCTTTCGCACTGGCCATAGCTGCTCCACCGCTGTAGTAAAAATTCTGGACGATATCAGAACTTATTTTGACAAAGGCGACCTCACCTTAGTCTGTCTCTTGAACTTTTCTAAAGCGTTCGATAGTGTAAGCCATATAATGCTCTGCAAAAAGTTGGAAATCTACTTCAGCATCTCGGTTCCTGCTGTACATTTTTTGAAAAGCTATTTGGTTGGAAGAAAACAAAGGGTCAAGGTAGGGAATAAATACTCAAGCTACAGTACTATTGGCAGCGGGGTACCTCAAGGCTCAGTACTTGGACCACTTCTGTTTACAATGTTCCTTAACGACATCTTTTCTTTATGTAAGAATGTAACAATGCATGCATATGCGGATGACCTGCAACTCTATCTCTCCCGACCCACATGCCTCATTGAAGATCTATCTGCAAGAATTAATGAGGACTTGGCTGCAATCAGCAGATGGGCTGGGGAAAATAAATTAAGGTTGAATCCTCTAAAATCGCATGTCTTACCAGTAGTCAAATCTAGACTTCCTCTGAATGATCTGCCTCCTATTTTCCTAAGTGGTACAAAGCTCGACTTTGTAAATAAAGTAGTAAATTTAGGATTCGTTATGAACTCTTCACTCACGTGTGAAGACCATATTAATAGTATGGTTAGAAAAGTTTACTATTCCCTACGAAATTTAAGGAAATCTGCCCCGTTTGTTCCCACAGAAACTAGACGTAAATTGGTAATACAATTAATTTTACCTCTAATAACATATTCCGACGTTGTCTATTGTAAGCTCGACTCAAGGTCATCGCATAAACTTCTAGTGGTATATAATAATGCAGCTAGATACGTGTACGGTATTCGAAGGTTTGACCATATATCTGCGTTTAGTAATCGCATACTTGGCTGCAGTATCACACATTATCTCAATGCAAGAATCTGTATTTTTCTGCATAGACTTATAACTTTAAAAAGGCCAAACTATTTGTTCGAAAAACTTCAATTCTGTAGATCCACTAGAAACTTATTTATCATAGTTCCCCATTTTAGGTACAACGAATCAAGTAGACTATTTTTCACTAGCGCTATGAGACTATGGAATTCCCTACCAAATCATATAAAACGCATTAACAACACAACAAAATTTAAACACTTAATTTATGAACATTTCTCTTAACTCTTCTTTAAATTTCTCTCTAATTCTCAAAATAAATTCTCTAATTTAATCTTTCTTATTCTACAACGGATACACATCTTTTAAATTTAATTCAATTTCAAATCATATCGCTTTGCTGATTTCTTTTATGTTATTTAAACTATAAAATGTAATTCTAATATGTTCTTAACTTTAAATAATTATTGCTTAAGCCCTATTTTTAATATGTTGTTATCCCAATTGTTATTATTAATTATCCGAATTGTTGCATTTAAAAGATTAAATCTTGTATGCTAATAATTACTACAAATAAATTAAATTAAAATTAAATAAAAGGCAACATTTAACTGGTACTTTCTGCCGTTTATTTTTTTTTTTAAAGGAAATAATTATTTTCAGCTGGATATTTTTTGGATAGTTTGTTATATTGTGAAAACTATGGATGCTAGGACCATGAAATTTGGTATATAGGGGCATAGCATTAAGACATATCGTCGTTCGTAAATTATTGTGTTCTATAACACAAAATTGAAAAAATTGAGATAAGACTGGTATATAGGCAATTTTTTCGAGATCTATCGATCTGTGTCATCAGTTTGCTTTTATCTTTTATAGTTTTCGAAATATGAGACATCGACTTTGTGCTATACAACACTGTTGTGACAAGTCTCGTAACCTATTGTGTTCTATATGCAAAAAATCGTGCATATAGAACAAAAACGAAGCAAAAATACTAAGTAAAAAAAATATTTTTTTATTTTGTTCTATATGCAAGTCTAAATAAAGTTATTAAAGTTATTATTTGGAGGTCTTTGTATTTTGCTTTTTTTTTTTGTTTTTTTCTGGTTTTTTTCTTAGCTTCACATTGCACTTGGCAAATGAAATGAAACAAAAAAGAAAAAATCCCGTTTTAGATTGCAGTTGGTAAATAAAATGAAACAAAACCGAAAAGAAAATACCCATCATAAATAACATAAGGTTAGAAGTTAAATTTTACAACAACGTTTAAAAAAAGCTTAATACTAAGAATAAGAATAGATAAGCAATAGATAAGAAGATATCATTGGAGAAAGTAAATGATGTGAAAAGTTTATAAGACTTTTTATCACTTGATGCAGTGGCATACTACAATATGGGTATTCACGGGTTGATGCGAATTGCAAGAATGCGAAAATGCAACATATTTTTCGCACTAACGCGTGAACATCAATATAGTAACTTTACGATAGCGGAAAGAAATATATTGCCACCTTATTTCAAAATAACAAAAACTTATTTAAATCAACGTACAAACTTAGCCTTTTTTAAGTTTTACCCAGATGGCAACTATGCTTGAAAACACCCATAACATGAATCATCTGTTTCGCATCACTGTTTGTGCGCTTTCGCAATAGGTTTGAGCAGTGCGTAATTCAAGAAGAGTCCCAAAATTGCTTCTAATGTGTTTGTTGTTGGAATGAAGCAAAAATTCGCAATCTTGCATTTTCGCATCGTCGCAACTGTGTTTCGCATCAACCCGTGAATACCCATAATAATTTGTTTAATACAATTTAAAATATAGGTACAACTTTTTGTCTTCGTTTTTTTAACAAACTTGCTTCAATTAAAAAATCTCCATAAATCAAGCATGAACTTCGTGGAATCGAAGTCAAATAAATTTGGTTAATTTTTTACTTGATTTTGTAGTCGAAACTTACCTTTTAAGAAATTAACAGGTATTGATTTAAGTGGACTCATAAGAACATATGTATAGGATTAAGTTTAAAATTAAGTTAATATTATAATATATAAAATAAAGTTTTTATTGAGTGAAATCACATTGCTTTTCATTTCTCCAATACATATTACATTTTGTTCTATATGCTATAAAACAAGAATAGTTTCGTAAATAAGTGCATATAGAACAAATTAGTTTTTTTTAAACGCATTTTACTCTAAAAAACGCTTCCAAGGATGAACATTTTTTTTGACAGAAAAAACCACAAACTCTTGAACTTTCATTGGTAAGAAAATCGCGGCAGATTTTTCGGTTCAGTTTTTTACTAAACTTTAAACTTGATTTACCAAAAAAACATTTTTGTCATATAGAACACAATAATTTGCGAACGACGATATGTATTTATTTTGGAAATGTGGGCAGACCACGCCCCGTTTTAAGGATAGTTACAATATCTCATCATCACGACACCCAATGATTATGGAATTTAGTATGTGGGTGCTAAGCATGAAGATCTATGCCTTTGGAAAAGGTGGGTGGACTTCGCCTCTTTTAAGGAAAAATAACAATATCTAATGACCACGACACGCAATAATTATGAAATTTGGTACGTGGGGGATATGCATGAAGATTAATTTTTTTTTGGAAAAGATGGGCGGACCACGCCCCGTTTTAAGGATAATTATAATATTTCATGATCATGGCACCATGGAATGTGGGGGCCATATTTCCATATATTTAGTAATAAACTTAGTGCGTCTCCATGTAAAAATGTTTGCTGAATACAATTTGTTTTTAAATTAAATCAAGACAATTACTTAAAATAGTTAAGGGGGCATATAGGTTACAAATTATAGGTCGGTTTAGTGTAAAAAGTGTGGCCGCATAATTATTGTTTTATTTTTTATGCAAATTTTGTATTGCATTTCTTTTAAGCTAACACCCCTATTTCTTTCTATCTGCGTCGTCGTGGAACAAGCATGTGTTCCAAATTTCATTTTCCGAGCTTCTCGAAAACAAGGAGTCAATCTGGAATTTTTCCTAAAAAGAGGCGTGGTTCACCCACCTTTCCACAAAAAAAAAAAAAATCTTCATGCTTAGCCCCCACATGCCAAATTTCATAATCATTGAGCATTGTGGTCATGAGATATTTTAATTTTTCCTAAAAAGGGGCGTGGTCCGCCCACATTTCCAAAATAAATTCATATGTCTTAATGCTACGCTCCATATACCAAATTTCATGGTCCTAGCATCCATAGGTTTCACTAAATAACAAACTGCTGGATATTTTTGCTGGAAAAAATATTCAACAGAAAATAATCATTATTTCTTGTCAAAAAAAATAAACGGCAGAAAGTACCAGTTAAATTTTGTGTAAAAAATTACAAAATAGAAAATAACTATTACTTTCTGATTTTTTTGGAAACGGTCCTTGAAAATTACCTACAATCAAAGACACATAAAACCAACAATACAAATAGGATTTGAGCAGTGGTCGCTGCATTTATCAACAACGAGAAGGATATAAAACAACAACATCTAGCATCGGTGATAGCCGCGATCGCACACAAAAACAACAAGCGATACTGCATCGATCGATAATGCGTACATGCAACAATGAAGCATTAAGGTTAATATACGTGTAAATTTTTCGAAAAAAAATTTTTTTTTTAATGTGTTCTTTATAGTTTTAAGAATATACATACACATTTTTAAATCGATATTTAAAAAAAACAGAAGTTCCCAATAAACCAAACGGATTCGTTTCGATTTCGAGGTGAAACCGAGATCTCGTGCATTTAGTTCGAAAACGAAATTCGTTCTATTTTCGTTTTCGAATCCGCGAGAGGAAGAAATTCACACTTTGTTTTCGAAACAAGATTTTTAGAATAATCGAATCGTTTTAGAAGAAACGAGATTTTTAAAATAATCGCATCGTTTTCGAAACGAGATTTTTGGAACAATCGATTCATTTTCGAAACGAGATTTTTTAAATTTTCTTATATTCTCAAATCTTATGATTTCAAAATTCTTCTTATGAAACCAATGAATTCAAAATAAAAATTTTGAATTATAACTTCATTTCAGCTTATAAAATTCTTTTTGTATTCAAAAATTTTTGTAAGAGAAGCCGTACTCTAAAGGGAAAATTCCCTACTGCAGTTCACGGCCGTGACGGAAGGTGCTGGACCAAAAGTTTATCTAATTGCAAAAAAATATGTAGATATATCCTATCTCGTTGACATATTGTGCATCCATTTTTTTTAAATTAATTTTCCTTTTGCTTCTACAGAGGAACTTCTTGCGTCCAACAGCTTCAAGTTTCCGGCCGTGAGGAACTTCAGTAAGATATATACCCCTCTACCGGATGGATTCTCTTAACCTATTTAATCTATTTAAACTCTTTATTTATACTTTACCTGGAGTGGTGTAGCTCCCTGATGAGGAGAAGTCACTTAAAATTCTCATAAGATTCATTTTATTAAAAATAAACTTGAAAAATGTCAAAATGAGAACTTTTTTGAAAGCTTATACAACGAGTAGCCATGATACAATTATACAAGGTAGGAGTGACAGTTCTTTCGTCTTGCGCTAACTGTCAAAAGTAGTATAAATTAGAGAACGAAAAAAGAAGAAAAGAAAATAGAAAACAAAATATACAGGCAATTGACAATCGGTGCAAGGTACTGGTGAGAAAAAAGTAAGTTGTCACTCCTACCTTGTATAATTGTATCATGCGAGTAGCAAGTGATTTGTTTTTGACATTTAAGTCTATAGTTGCCACGGTTTTCCTTTTTTATTTTCCTTTAAATTTGAGAAGTGCAATTTGAAAGTGCTCGAAGTGCTTTGTAAACACATTGTAGGAGATATTAAAAAGTTTTAAAAATTAGGTCAAGAATTGTATTTTATTCCTTTTGTACATTAAAATCGCATAAATAAAAAAACAAAATTTAAAAATTGTTTTTTTTTTTCAATACTCTCCACAAGATAGACAAATTTCATAATATAAAATATTTGCTTTTTTAATATTCTCGGAATCATCTCGAATTCTAATAGAAAGCGAGTACTCAGATCCGAGATCTCGGCTCCGTTTCAAATTCGAAACGAATGCGAGTCCGCTCTGTCGTTTATTGGGTTATAACGAGTTTTCTTAACCTATGTCTAAACTTCATACAACGTAAACAAAAAAACTTTAAAAACGATTTCCTCGAAACTAGATTTTAGAAAACGGTTCGATAGATAACTCGAAATCTATTGGTTCAATTTCAATGATTGTTTTTTGCATTTCGTTCATTATTTTGTCTATTTAAGCATCCCCCCTAAATTCAAGCATCTATTTTTGTTTTTGTTTTTTTTATAAACAAAACAGCGAACGAAAATGTAACTATTTTCTTAACTTTTTACTTCAACTTCCGCCACAATAAAAAAAAAGAAACCCCGGAGGTCCTGCGTAGGGGGATGCTTAATATATGGTCTATGCTTTAAAATATCATTTCATTTTTTTGTTTCCGATACATGGGAAAGGCCATATCCATCGAACCGTTTTGGATGTCTTTTTTTTCAATGGCATTTTCAGCGCCCTCTATATAAAAACTAGAACTGTATTTAAAAAAAGGAAATATTTTTATAAAGTATTTTTTATGTACAATAGTCTGTATAAATTAAAAAAAATAATAATAACTTCTTATATGTAAAAAAATTTTTGAAAACAGCTCCTGTTTTTGGTTGTTACACGTATATCATACCTTAAGACACAAGGGTGCAGTTGCAAACTGAATTCAGCGAATAACAACAAACATTAAAATATCGAAGTTGCTGTAAAGAGTGAATAGATTTAGGCGCTGGGCATCCCTGCCTTAATTGACATATCGCTCTTTCCGGATGTTCCGGCTCTAATATAGCACTCGAAGTCGTTCTCTTGTACGTAAGTATGCGAGAGTTGCTACATATATTTCGGGAACAAATATAAAGACCGAATTTCTTTCATTGAAAATAGAAAAAATTGTTTTACGAAATATTTTCTTGCATAATTAATATTCATTCCTTTTAACCCATTCCGCTTGAGAAACCTCCAAAACATAATTTTCGAACGCGTCAACGTCTTCTTCCTGTGTCGAAAATCGTTGTCCAGGTAGTTTGTCCTTGTTGTGCGGAATCAAAAAGAAGTCAGAAGACCATTTGCTTCGCAGTACTTCGAGTTCAATACAACTTTGGTTGAATTTGGTTCATCTTGAAATTGGACTGTATGGGTCAGTCGACTGCTGTTTACTTGATCCATGATTCGTCAAAATGAATTTTTTCAAAATTAATCGGCGTTGCATGGAATTGTTACTCGCTGAATATAAGAGCTATGATTAAAAAAAAAGTACAACCGTAAAGGTTAATTCTTTAACTGCATTATAAAAACAAAACAAAAATTCAAAACATCATCGGGATGCGGTGGGAGCTGCTCAAGCAACGCAACTGAAAATTTGTTACATGGAACTATTACTCGCTGAGTATTAGTGCTACGATTAAAAATATGATAGACCAATAAAGGACTGTTCTAAGTCCTTCAATAAAAGTAGACAAAAAATGTCTGACGTCATGGGGACATAGAGGGAACCACTCACAGATCGACAATGCAGCATTTATGCAGCGGCGTTGCATTGAATTTTTACTCGGTGAGTATATAAGCTACGATAAATGTTTATAAAGGAAAATGAAGAATTTGTACTTGGCCTTACGACAAAAATAAAAAACAAAATTCTGATGTCACCAGGTCGTGAATATAGCAGCATATGTAACAGAAATGTAATATCGTTACATGGAATTATTACTCACTCAGGTGACGTGCTGCAGTAAATTTTGTTTTACGACAGCATAGATGTGTTAATACGCCTCACAACTAAATTAAAAAAAAAAAATTCTTATCGTCATGATTTCAGGGTGGCAACCACTGAATGCAGTAAAAATGCTACAACAATGAAAAAACGTTGCATGGAATTTTAACTCTGTTACTACTGACGAAACGGTAAATTTTAAGGAACGAGAATGAAAGTGAGGACTTTGGGCACATGATAAAATAACAAAAAAATTGACGGCGTCATGAGGCGCCTCAGGGAACTACCTAATGTGACGCATATGCATCACTTTGGCTGGATTAATTCATGCAGCTAAGGCAAAGTTAATGCACCAAGGAAAAGCACAACAACAACAACAACAACAACAACAAAAACAGCTAAAATCTAGTTAGTAATGATTTCAACATTTTTTTCGTGGCAACCAACAATGCTCACAAACAACAAAATGAAACCGGACCATGAAACCGGAAAAGGAATATGAATTACATGAATTAGGATAGATTAGGACAAAAATCAAAACACTCCTAAAACACACCATTCCAAACTAGGAAAGGGATTTGGTATATTTCATTCAAGAATCACTCAAGAATTTGGTCATGGATTAAAACAAGAGTTTAGACATGAAATAGGAGTATAAAGAACACGGATGTGTCCGCGACACAGCCAACTCCTTTTTTTTTAGCGAAAAAATCTTTTTCACAACTATGTGTTCAGGTTAAATAGTATATGTGGTAGAGATAATGCCCAGGGAGCCTCAATTTCATGGTATATCACATGAAGATCAAGGATTATCAGTTCGCGCACAGTATTAATATTTTGTGGCACAACGACATATTTTAGACGTCCTTCATGAAATTCGTCAGTACGGCTTCGGAGGTTTTTGATGGTTCATCATCGCCAAAAGTCGAATTGGGTTCATTGATGCACTCTTGTTGAGATAATTCACGTCGAAAGTTGTAAAAATAATCGAACGAAAATGTTCACATGTTAATTCCATTTTTTGCTAAAATACAATTTTAAAAGCGTTGTAAACAACATAATAAGTGCACGTACACCAAAACGTTGGAACAATTATAAGCTAAAAATGTCAAACTTTCCAAAGGAAACGTCAGTTTGAATGGAATATCATTAACGTTGCCGCATATTTGCCTACGTATTTCCTTGATTTTGTGGCGTCCGTGGCGTAGTTGGTTAAAGTGCGTGGCCGCTATGTCAAAGAACCTTGGAGACCCAGGTTCGAACCCCAGCAGCGACAGAAAATTATTTGAATTAAAATAATTTTTCTGTACGGCCGCCACCTCTCTGCAGACAATGGCAAACCTCAGAGAGTAATAAAAATGCCATGTAAAACTTCTTGAGAATAAGAACATTCCGTTCATCGCCGTTCGGAGTCGGCGTTAAGCCTGTAGGTCCATTTCTCGGTCAATTGTGTCCAAACTTAATAACACGCACAACACAATTGATCATAAGAAGCTAGGTCAAAGTCCTTTCAAGGGCTGAAATGGCCAGTTATTTATTTTTTTTTTTTATTTCCTTGATTTTAGTTGAACTTCTAAGCAGAATATTCGAAAATTAATATTGAAGATCTGTCAAAAAAGAAAAACGAAAAAAAGATACAGTAGTTTCGACTATGTCGTAACAAAAGACGTAGAATTATTCAATTCGCTTTTGATGACATCTTTTTTAAAAAATATTTAGCAAAATATTAATTCCGTACACCTGAGCATATGACCTTGGTTAATATGTATGACCGAACCCCATTACTTTTGCATAAGGAATATTTTTGCTTTAGACAACTATTCCCTCCGACCACTCCTTAGGGGGCTCCCATACAAATTGTATGGTTTTTGTGCCAAAAAGGGTTAATATGTATCACCGTTCCCCATTACTTTTGCAAAAGGAGCATTTTTGCGTTTGACACCTATCTCTCCGACCACTCCTTAGGGGGGCTCCCATACAAATTGTATGGTTTTTGTGCCGGAAAGGGTTAATATGTATCACCGACCGCCATTACTTTTGCAAAAGGAACATTTTTGCCTTTGACACCTATTCCCTCCGACCACTCCTTAGGGTGGCTCCCATACAAATTTTATTGTGTTTGTGCCGGAAAGGGTTAATATGTATCACCGTTCCCGCATTACTTATGCAAAAGGAACATTTTTTCCTTTGACACCTATTCCCTCCGACCACTCCTTAGGGGGGCTCCCATACAAATTTTATGGCTTATGTTTATTTATTCCATACACCTGAGCATATTACCTGTAAGAGAGTGCCGGAGAGGGTTAATGTGTATGACCGACCGCCATTACTTTTGCAAAAGGAACATTTTTGCCTTTGACACCTATTCCCTCCGACCACTCCTTAGGGGGGCTCGCATACAAATTTTATTGTGTTTGTGCCGGAAAGGGTTAATATGTATCACCGACCCCCATTACTTTTGCAAAAGGAACATTTTTGCATTTAACACCTATTTCATCCGACCACTCCTTGGGGGGGCTCCCATACAAATTTTATGGTTTTTGTTTATTTATTCCATACACCTGAGCATATGACCTTTAAGAGAGTGCCGGAGAGGGTTAATGTGTATGACCGACCCCCCTTACTTTTGCAAAAGGAACATTTTTGCCTTTGACATCTATTCCCTCCGACCACTCCTTAGGGGGTTCCCATACAAATTTTATGGTTTTGTCGATAAAACCGGAAACTGTCGATAAATAGGTAGCAAGTTTAAGCAAACAAAAACATCAAATGTTGGCTTTATATTTCATGTAATTGTGTAAAATTTATATAAGTTAGAGAGTTCTAACATGAATTTTTGTCACATTGAGGATCAAGCAGACCAACAAGTGCTAACATCAACATTGAACGATCTGTACGTTAGGCCCACCAAAGGCTCAAAAAGTGATATAAATACCGACACCTGATCACTATCAACCACCCTATTTACCTCCGAGAATGACGTATTCTACGTCAAAAATGTTATTCCATAAAAAACCGTTAGTCATTCCCTAAGCTCAAAAAAAGGAAAATGCCACTTTTTACAGCAATAGCTCAGTTCTTACATTTTTTCAAGACTATTGCAGTATTTTTTGGAGCCGATACATTGTGGGTGACTTGCATGTAGTTGCTGGTTAAACATGGTGATATTAGGAGAGTTTTTATGTGGCTAGTGGGGGGAGAATGGTGAACCATACCTTTGTAGTTGTGACAAATGCACTCCGACCAGAGTATGTGCAGCATGTACGATGACACATTATATCCGTCTGAAACCTTTGCATAGGGATTGAAACAACTGCAACGACATGGCAATACGAACGACAAACGTAATGTTGATGTGTACGACACGTGCTCGGCATACCTAGAAGAATAAACGAAACACGTAGCTGCCATTTGCGGGCTGCTTTGGTACAAAATGATTGACTTCAGACTCATAACAAATAGCTTAGGTGGATTGAAGTTGAATTGACAGCATATTTTAAGAGAGCGAAATATGTTAAACATTTAAATGAAAATTACGATTTGGAAAAAATATTTTAAAAAATTTTTAGCTTTTATTTTTTTTTTAATAGTCAAAGTAAATATTTCATCAATTAAAACTAATTTTTAATATAAGCCATCGTTAAGCTATATTAACCTACTTTTGACAGACTTATTTATAGCGGTTACATCGGTCACTAGAGACAGAGAGAGAGAGAGAGAGACTCGCGTCACCGGAGAGTCATTTTTAGTAACGTTAGCTAGTAAAAATTTAAAAAAAAAAAAAATTTTTTTAAATTTAAAACGCATTTCTATGCTAATTATTAAACCCCTCTCATAAAAGCTTTTCGGTGGACAGCGCTTTACACAATTTGCCTGCTCAAACTGATCATATCACCGATTGCAATCGTCGCTAGAGTCAAGTTGTTGTAAACGATCAAATCGTTCGGTCGTAACGTTGTAAACAATTTTTTTTATTTTAGTCAATATTTAACGTGCTAAGACAGCTTTTGCACAATTCCCTACAAAGTAAAGCTTTAGTTGCTAACCGGTTTGTAATAACTGCATTTTTAGATGTCTTTGTTTTTGTTTTGATTTATTTATTTATTATATTTTTTTATTTTTGGTTTTTCTGGGGCACTTAAGGTGTTGTTGCATCTCCTCTCTTGAGACATACTTGTCTGCTCTGGTATTTTTTTTTTTAAGCTATATATGTAAGTTAAGCTTCTGTTGGTTTCGACAGTTTGCAAAACCTTAACTGGTCACTTGGGTGTGACAGTATTTGTTGTTATTATGCGGATACTGGATGATATTTTCACTTTCGTTTGCGTTGCTTCCAAATTTGCATATCTTACATTCGAGTTGTTGTTGTTGTTGTTGTTGTTGTTGTTGTTGTTGTTGTTGTTATTGTTTAATTTCTTCCACCTTGATCACTGCCTTAACGCGCTGATCAGCATTAGTCATGGCACCTGATGTTTTCGTTATTTTTATTAGCTCACAAAAAATAAATCTTCTTTGGACTATTTTTTATCTGAGATGTGAACGTGTGCAGAGTTTTGGGTTCAGTTTTTTTTTTTTTTGTCTCTTTTAATGGATAACATTTATGTTGCCTATAAACTTTGAACGGAATTTGGACGATCAGTCACCAAGTGTTGCCTGGTATGTTGATCGGGTTTCAACCTGCTTCCCAGAAGTTGTTTTTCTTTATTTTTTTTTTTTAATATATGGAAGATTTGTTCATATTTAAATTTATAGCTTTTGTTAAAAAGTGCGTTAATTGTGGCATTTATTGTTTTTGTTGTTGTGTTGGTTTATAATGGATGCTAATTTTGAAATCGAATTGCTAACAAATCTTATTTCTCAATATTTTTCTCTTTCATCAGTTTTTGTTTATTTTTAATGAGATTATTATTTTTTTTTTAAAGTTCGTTTTGCATGAAAATATTTAATGCGCAGTGATATAAGAGATAATTTTAATCAATTGGAGCAGCGTTTGAAAGACGTCCATTTTTATAGGCTTTGACACAATTTTAGCAAAAAATTAGTCTTAACACATATTGGCTACAATAAAATTCATTAATTGGTTTAGATAACTGCGTTTTCGACTTTGTGGTCTTCTTCTTGTGATAGTAAAATTTTACGATCTTTTGATGATCTTCATCAAAGGTTGGAATTTTTTGAAATTACTCATCTTTATAAAGAGCGTTAATCCCGGATAGACCCAGTTATACAATATGCAGTAAGATCTATACTAATCTAATAGATATACAGCCTTTTTCTGAAATCCGGTTTGGTCGGAATCGGAATTGATTTCGATATAAGGTGCTCTGAATTTATTTGTTTACATCCATGCTTATTGCGTTAGGACTATATTAAGTTTGAAATGCTCAAAAAGAGGCATGGTATAGCTACCAGAAAGGTATATTCTTGATCAGCATCACCTCCTGAATCGATTTAACTATGTCCATTTGTCTGTTCGTCTGTACTCACGATACCAGCTATAGTTTTCAAGTATTGAATCGTAATGAAATTTAATATTTCTTTTTCGCCATTCATTGGGTTTCTTCATTGGGTTTCGCCATTTCAAATTATTTGCACGCAAATGATTACGAATAGTTACGTGCGATATATTGAGACCTTTTTGCCTCAATTTCGCTTGCCTTTGATGCAAGCTTAAACCAGGATTCCGTGAAAACAAACTCACTGTAATTTTTTTCATTCTTCTTGGTCACGTTCCCTGTTGAGACACGATCGGGAAGATCATCGACGTTTTTAGATTCCTTAAAGCATTGCACCTACTTCTGGACAAAAGCCTTTGACTTTTTCAAATACTTTGCCGCTGCCTCGAAGCGTTCTGCGTATGCACCACTCATTATGCCTTACACACTTTTCTGGCAAAGTTTCGACCACCAATTTAACTTTTTTACTAGTGCGTCAAGGGCAGTAGACAAAACTACTTGTTGAGAAAATTTCAGGGTTGCACTATTTACCGACTACGAATAATGCCGTACACGCTCTTACTTAACAGACGTACATTTTTTTAACATTTTATTAATCCCAATATTGCCCATTTTCGTTAAATAAGAATAGTAATGGGACAAGGGTAAATACCCAAATGGTAAATTGGGTGTTTAAATGTAAATACCTAGGTATTTACCCAAGCACCTGGGTATTTACCCAAAATGTGGGTATAAATCAGAATAAAGAAAAATTTAAATAAATTAAAAGAATTTAATTTTTTATTATGAGTTATGAGGCTCAGGCTGGGTTTCAAAATTTTAATCTTTCTAGTTGATTTAGCATTGTTGTTGCCATCGCTCCCACTCATTACATTGAATTGCCATAAGCACGCTGATTAGCGGTTCTTATTAAGAATTGTTGTTGTGTTTGATGCAGTCAAAACTGCCTTATCTGAGCAAAACGCATCAAGAAATGTATAAACAAAATACACTTAAACAAAATATGTTCAAAATAAATTCGAAAATGTTCACATTTCTCTTACTCTACGTAACAACGAGTGTTTGTTATTCAAATGAGTATTTACCCGAAATTAGATAAATACCCGGGTATGAAAGTGGGTATAAATAGGTAAATACCCAGGCCTAAACCCATCTCTAAATAAGAACATGAATCATGATTCCTGTATTGTAGAATTCTGGAACTTTTGGAATTTTGGAATTTTTGAAAATTGATGCAAGCGCCTTTCGCAGTCGTCTTTTAAGTCCAATCTAACGATGCAATATCAAGGCTATACGTATAAAGTTTTCTTTCCATTTATCGAAGCCAAAGCTATTAAGATGTAAAAACATGTGTGCAATATGCATGGCATTGTGGATGATTTTTTTGAAAACTTTACACTTTAATTAAAAATACTAATTACTAAAATTTTGTTAAGAAAATACCCCTATATCCTTTTGTAGCACAAATGTGATATTTTAAAACTTATTTCATAAGAGTCGGACCAGTACTTTTGGAATTTAGCGGCAACAAAAAATGTTCATTTTATTTTTATATAAAAGTATATGTAGATGTAATATTTTTTTCGCAGAGTTTAGGCCAAAGATAACAGGACTATAAGATTAAGAGATGTTTAAATTATCATCTATACTTTTCTGGATTTCCTCAATAGAAATCATATAAGATCTATTTTTTTTTTAATTATAAGATCTGTTTAGGATAAACATAGTCAACGTGTGGGCAGTGTTATTAACCAGTTCAGAGCCCTCCTGAGCCACTATATCTGCAATTTCGTTTTCCTTTATGTCGCGATGACCTGGGACCTTTTGACTCTACGGGCATAAGTAATTTGTAGGATAGCTTGACAACAGTTCCAATCCGATTTCGATTTGATCACCTCGCTGGTAGAGCGCTTTTATTGCCAAGTCCGCATGAGAGATATATTTTTGGGTGTTTTTTAGGGGTTTGTTTTTCGAATAGAGATAAAACACAAGAAAATCGTTTTAATGTCCATCAATTTGGCTTTATTGGAAGGATAATTTTATGCCATTAATGTTTAAATATGATTTCGGGCATGTGGCCGCCGCGGCTGGCTCGAATAAAGCCAATTCTACAGGTCCAATTTTCAACCACTTTTTCGAGCATATGGGGCCGTATGTCGGCAATAACGCCACGAATGTTGGCCTCCAAGTCCCCTAACGTTTCTGGTTTGTTGGCGTAGACGAGCGACTTCACATATCCCCAAAGAAAATAATCCAATGGTGTCAAATCACACGATCTTGGTGGCCAATTGACAGGTCCATTCCGCGAAATTATGCGCTCATCGAATGTTTCCTTCAATAAATCGATTGTGACGTGCGCTGTGTAGCATGTAGCGCCGTCTTGTTGGAACCACAACTCATCGGGAACAAAATAGTCGGTTATCATGGCTCTATACCGGTCTCCATTAACGGTAACTGACTCTCCAGCATTATTTCGGAAGAAGTATGGCCCAATGACTCCACCAGCCCATAGAGCACACCAAACAGTCAGTTTTTGTGGATGTAATGGCGTCTCAAGGATCTCATGTGGATTCTCTTCACTCCAAATGCGGCAATTTTTCTTGTTGACGTAGCCGTTCAACCAAAAATGAGCCTCATCACTGAACAAAATTTTGCGATGAAAATCAGCATCGAGATCAATCTCATTTTCGGCCCATTTGCAAGCGTTGTTCTTTTGTGAACCTGTTCATGATGAAATGGCAAACCAAACTGAACATAAATGACATTAGAGTTGCTAGATTTGACCACAAAATGCCAGTTTTATCTCTATTCGAAAAACAAACCCCTAAAAAAAACACCCTGTATTTGCTGTGGATTATAGTAGGGTAAACTGGGATACATTTGACTTTGGGGCACATTTGACTTTGGCATTTTCGGTGATAACGCAGCATTATGCTTCAAAACTTAATTTGAGGAAATTGGCAGCATTGTATTTAACTAAACACTACGAAGTGTCACAGTTTTTGTAAAACTAATATAAATGCAACATGTGTTTTTGTGTTCGGGAGTGAGTAACTGCAATTTTTCGGCACTTATGTCTAAGAAGATTGTAATGGAATTTTAATTGATATTTGAAAGTGTGTTTTAAAAAAGGAAAGCATGATTCTTTATTTATTTGAAACCCTAAAGGAGTTTGATTAAAAGTAAATAAAATGCAAAATTATAAAGAAAAAAAGCTGCCAAGAGCATATGGGGTACATTTTTACACTTTTGAAAGGGGCACTTTTCACATATGTCAATTTTATATTTACATATATAATATACACCAAATATATTTTTAATGTTGATTTTAGAAATTATTATGTAGAATAACTTAAAAATATGAAAGCTGAGTGTTCCGAAAAAGCTCAGTTGTATCGATCTGATCTCAACAGTATTTATTTTTTTTTAACACTATTGAATTTTTTCATTGCAATTTATCGAATTTTATAATTTTTGTTTTGCGGTATTGCACTCTTATCATACACAAATAAATGATATATTGAATTTTAGTATTAATAATGCTGGTATTTTGATCACTCAAAGAGAATAAATATTTATGTCAAATGTTCCCCTTCAAAAGTCAAAGGTGCCCCAGGGTAGGGGCACATTTGACAAAACGACTTTTTTTAGAAAATGTTTAAAAAATATATTTTAGGGTTTTTATAATACAATATCCTTCGAACGTTTTAAAGTCAAAAAATCAACCTTTATAGGGAAGTAAAATATTTTAAAATCGGTTAACAATTTTCGGAGTACTAACACTTTAAAAAAAAGTGTCAAAGCTACCCCAACTTACCCTACACTTCGGCTCCCGTGCTGTTCTCCATTTCGGATCTATCAGTGAAGATCCGGATGTTATATTTAATCAAATGGGTGATTCCATCCTCGCTATTGGGAAAGAAGACGAACAGGTTCTGCTGAAAATCGTTTATTGGGATTTTATAATAAAGATAAAAAGGTCTTTATAGAAGTATGTATGTCCATGAGTCAAATGCCTTTAAAATTTTGATTTTGTCCCTCGGTGTTCATGAATTCGTTCAGGAGGAAAATTTTCAGTAGATCCTGCCTTGCTTCAGACGTTGATCGCTGTGCTCTTGTTATTGCTACACAAACCAATCTCTGGACTTTAGAGATTGCTAGAGATTAAGACAGCTTGTTTTCTATGTGGGTCTCTACCATTCAATCGAACCATGTCTTCTCGAAACGAATCTTAATACTCTCTTCTGTCTTGCTCTTCCAAATGAGTGAAGAGTTTAGGATTGTTATTATCCAACTATTATAGACGTTTATCATTCTTATTGATCGCAAAAAATATAGTTTCTCTTTTCTTAAATTATTTGATAGTATTGCCGCTGGAAGCACATTGTGGTGTATCCAAAAACATGATCTAAGGTTTTTAGAAAAAAAAAAAAAAACCATTTTCAATTGTAATTCAGAAATAAACTATTGAAATTCAGAAAAGATCAATTAAAATTCAGAAATTCCATTTGAATTTCAGAAAAGATCAATTGAAATTGAGAAACTCCATTCGGAATTTAGAAAAGATCAATTGAATTTCAGAAACTTAATTTGAAATTCAGAAAAAAATCATATGAAATTCAGAAAAGATCGATTGAAATTCAAAAATTCTATTTGAAATTCAGAAATAATTAATTGAAATTCAGAAATTCCATTTGAAATTCAAAAAAAAACAATTGATGTTCAGAAACTTGATTTGAAATTCAAAAAAGATGAAATTTCTGATTTTCAGTTGATTGTTTCTGAATTTTAAATGGAATTTCTGAATTTTAATTGCTCAATTGATTACAAATGATTTTTTCTGATTTTCAAATTAAATTTTTAAATTTCATATGGTTTTGAAAAAAGAACAAGCATTGCTCCGCCCGACATCGTGTGAAAAGTACGAAAGCGATTTAAAATTTTTAGAGATTTTCAAAGGTGAAAACTTGTATTGAACTCATTTTTAATGAATTTTCATGATTCAATCAAGTTTCCAAACATATCGTGAATACACAAATTCTTTTTTATGGTTTTCAAAACGCGGTTAGAACTGTAGGTTGAACACCTTAAGACTTGTAGGTTGGACACCTATTTTTTTTTTTTTTTTTAATTTTGTTCTCATACAACAATTGTTTGCAAATCTAATTTCAATAGGTTTTGGAAATCTACCTTTTTTTAGTAATAATTTTCAACATGTTTAGCGATTTTTTTAGGGAGTATCCAACCTACAAACAAAAATTCCAAATAATTTGAATCCCTTTAAAAAAAATTACTCAAGAAGTTTTTATTACAACAACAAATCTGATCATTTTATGTTTTTTTTACATAGTTTTAACAATTGAGATCTTTTTCGAATGGCATGTTTATATCTGCAAAATATAAATTCTGCGCCAATCTATGATCATAAAAGTTAGGGTGTTCAACCTACAAACCTCTCCCCTAATAAAAATTATTCAAAATTATTAACAATTGCAACAAAAGCAACAAAATTAAATAACTCTCGATTTTTACCACTTTGTTTTTACCATTTAGACTGCAATTAAATTTGTGATTGTTTTTCCTCATTTCTTGTTATATATGTATATCGTTGACATTATTACCTCCAAAAAGACTTAAATTTTATCTCTTTTGCAGGTTGAAAGCAGGTTTGGCAGTGAGACCGAGCAGAGTTTTGCACTCTAAGTAATTGTATTGCTCATTATAAACCTCATTATAAACCTAAAGTACCGTACAAGTAATGATCTGTAATTAAAATTACAGATAAAACAAAAGCAATAAGTTTTTGTCAATGTAACAATTTTGCCAAAAGTCAAAATATAAGCATTTCAATATAAAATGTAAGTAATATTGTTAACCACATCTTAGCTGGTCTCATTATATATGACTTTATATTTTATACCTTTAACACTCCATACCTTCAACACTCATACTTCGACAATCGAATGGTTTGATCAATAAACATTTAATAACTTGGTGAATTGTTTGGTTTTTTTTTTTTGCGATTATTAAAAGACATGATAGTGAAAGTGAAGCAACGCGCGTCAACTAACTATTACTAACGTAGTCAGTCACAAGCTCGTGTTCCCCTTACCGGTTACTATTCCACTACCAAGCCCAACGAATGTTTGACTAAACCACAATCACTGCAATCCGATACACTTGCGCTCTAGCGACGTTTAAGCCATGTTTCTATTTCTTCTTTATGCTGGCTAACAATGAATGCATTATTATAAGCTATGATTACCGCATAAATTGAATGCATTACAAATACAAATAGAAATACAAATACAAAAAATAAGGAAAATACAGACATTTGGATGAAATAGGCTGGTAAAGAAGATATGTATAAGACGACAGGAAATATCAAACGAACCCAGTAGCCTATATTAAGGCGATGCGTTTAAAACAACATGAGTTATTATTGTTGTTTTTGTTGTTATTGCTCTTTATATGCAAGCATAAAGAAAACATGCTGTAATATAACCCAACTAATAAAAAAACAAGCTATTTTGTAGCTAACTGCTTTGATCTAATAAAGCATTTGATGATGTGATGACTTTTGAAAGCTGTGCATTGTGTGTTGGTTGAATGATAATTTAAAGGCGTTGAAGAAGCTCGTTATACAGCTTAAGTGGTTAGCAATTTCGTTTTTAATGCGTGCAGTAGGTTGGAATATATTTCGTTTGCAAAAAAAAAAATAAGCAAATGTATATCATTAGATATTGTGCACATGTGTACAACAATTGCTTTGATTGGAAAGTGCAAATATCTTGGGTGCTTTCAAATTAAATTCGCCGTATGTCAATAGTTTACTTTATGCAAATTAATTCATTCAGGTGAATGTAGTTTTTACAAAACCATTAAGGACTGCGTTTGTCTTGTTTGTTTAAATCTATTTGTTTGATCATGTTCATATCATCATTATTGTTTTCGCTGAAAGATTTCTTCAAGTGGCAACAATTATCTTGAATAAGAAAGAGAAAGCATTAAAATTGATAACTTATACAATTGATATGAAATTATATGAAATTATATGAAATTAAATACCTTTCAATATTTGCGATCATCTAAAGTTCCTAATAACATAATTGTCCAAAGACAGGTCATGGCCAAAAAGTTTAAACGACATTGAAACTAAAACATTGCATAGGTACTTTTTCTTCTCGTTTAAAAGGGTTAACATTATTAATAGTAAGCAAGTAAATATTTTAAGTAACATCAGTATAACTAGAACTAGGGCTTGTAATCCCGGGATTCTAGGATCCGTACATTTTTACCTTCTTCCATCCATTTGTATTCTTGTTAGGTGGACCATGGCTATTCAGCGACTCCGCCAGCTGCCTCCACTTTGCCTCGATTTCCACTCGGTCTCCCTTTGTGTGACCTCTTGCCATGTCTGGATGCTGCTCCATGAACACAAGCATGGCGGAGTTTTGGGCAGTATTTTTATGCTTTCCCCTACGATAAATTTAAATTATTCATTAAAATAAATAAGAAATTAGTCCATTTCCTTTCATGTTTAAACAAACCAGAATTTAATCGAAATGAAAATGTTTGCCAAACAGCTGATCGGATTGAAACCGGTTGCAAATTCGATTTATCGGAATGCAAAACAGGTCAATTCCGACATTTCTAGCAATTCTGATTCGAAGTTAAATATCGGATTGCAGAACACCTACGATAGGAATCAATTCAGATTCCGATCGAAATCGGATTTCAGAACAGGGCAAAATTACTAATTTTATACAATGTTAATACTCACTTAGCTAGTGTTTCAACCGAAAATCGGATTTGGTCTCATCTAAGAGTTTACGCAAGCTCCTTTTGTTGTGCATGGGCGCCTGTTGAAAATTTCAAACTTCATCAGGTTCTCCAATATTTGGTACTTTCTATGGAGATTTGAATCCTCTCTCTTCGTTGGCCGCTTCCAGGTACCAAATCGAATATTTTTCGCTTGAGCGTCGTCTTTCGTCCGTTACCATCAATAATATGGAGTCTCCGAGACATCGTTTCTACAGTCGAGACTGTTGTAGGTGGAGATATTCAGTAAACTTGTGAAATGTTCCCTCCACAACTCCACTGTAATCTTTATATGACTCTCAGTTTCCGTTTTCGTTCTTTTAGGAGGGATCCCGTTAATAAACTTATAAAACTCTTATAACCCCCATTCCTGTCACCATGACTTTCATCACCTCACATACTTTCAGTGTAAATTTTTAACTTCAACTAATACAACAGCGTAGAATTACATTTTTCGACTTAAAAGGCCTTTAAAGACATTGACTCATTACTAAATACATTACTCTACAATAGGTTAAGAAAACATTTCATTCATGTACCACATTTTAATTTGCCAATTTTAAAATTGTAGTGATGAACAAATCACTTCATTTTAGTGAGCCCACATGTTTGGTTTGGTGTCAAACAGTTATTTTTCCATGCTTCCAAATAGGTCTGTGAATAAAAACAAAGATGAAGAGTTTTAAGATAATCATGATTTTTTTAAATAAAGGGTAAACTTACTCTAACTCATCTGATCTAATTAAGACAAAACTTATTTGAGAATTTCTTCGGCTTTAAAATTATTATCACCAGTTCGAATGTTTTACCAAACTAATCTTTAAAGGTTCCAGCATATTGAATTGAATGCTTTTATAAATTAAATGTCTCTAACTTTTGATTTTAATAATTTTTTATTATAAATAGCAAAAATATAACTGAAAAAGTAGCAAATATTTCCAAGATAAATTAATAAATGCGTTCATGCTTAAAAAAAAAAACAACGTTACTACAAAATAACAAAAATAATTAGACACCAAATTTTATGCACTTATAATCTCGCCCAGTTTGGCTAAAAGTTGCTCCCAGGAAAACTCAAGTTTACCCTCCTCCAGTTTAAGTTTGCAGTAACTTGGAATGCGTGCCAGGAGCGCGCTAAAAGGCGTATATTGCTGCAGACAAACCGAATCACCTACGAGAATAAGTTTGTGCTTAGAACGCGTGATGGCTACTGTTAGACGGCGTTTATCCTCAAGGATTTCGGCTTCACGTGAACGCTCCATGTCGCTAGCAGCAGCTCCAGTCTTGGTGCAAGAATAAATAATGATATCTTTATCGCGACCCTGATACTGATCGACAGTGTTGACCTCAATTTGTGTGAAATGCAGCGTTTTGTAGAAGTCAGCATGTTGCTCCACCAGTTTACGAAGTAGTTCTACTTGTGCGCGATATGGGGCAATGATGCCGATGCGTTCTGCATCACAGCCAACGCTTAGCAAATACTTAACGGTATGTAGAATAATAGCAGCATCGCAATAATTGGTATATTTCGAAAAACGTTTGCGGGACTTCGGTTTGGCCGGACTGGCAGTGATTGTGTCCTCTGCAGGTCTCAGATCGTCAGCAAAGGTCAGCTCAATAGCTTCACAGGTGGCACTATGTTTGGAGCTGGCAAAATTATAGCTACGTTCACTGCAATCACCGGTATCCAGAAAAAAGACGGCCTGATCAACGTGCGTGTGCAGGGCACGCTGAAGCCATTTTTCTGCGTCACCAACCTCCGCTGGTTTGGATGGCAATTTCATATTTGCAGCTTCAACGTCTTTGCTAGCGCACTGAAGATTTCCCGCATAGGTTAGATGATTGGCTAGTTTTGTGATGGTTCTATTCATGCGATACTGCAGTGTGAGTACTTTTGTGGCCACCGGCGAATCCAGACGATGAAACAGACTTTCATCGGCACCACGTAGACGTGCCTCCTTAGAGCGTATAAGCGGCGGCAGCTGATCGGGATCACCTACCAGAATGAACTGCTGGCAGAAGAATAAGGGACGTAAGACGGTGCACTGCATCACTTGCGTTGCCTCATCCACAATGCAAAAGTCGAACTTTCTATGCAGGAATATACTGTGCGCCGAACCCAGACAGGTAACACCAACAATATTGTAGGCAGCATAGACATTGGCGAAATCAGTTTCTGTGCGACAAGCGGCAGTGAGCTCAGATTCAGCGAATTCACGCAGCTGTGGATTGATGCGCGAGCCTGAGCCCAAACGCAGCATAGGCAGTGAATGGGTTTTTAAACGTATCAAGAGATTATCCACAGCGGAATGTGTATGACTGGTAATAAGCACCGATTTCCCCATTAGATGCAACAGGCGGACAATGGCCACCAGAGTTTGTGTTTTGCCTGGGGAGAGGAGAAAGAGCTACGTTTATATACAAAAAATTTGCTTATTGTTTATGTTTAAAATAATATCTGCTGCGCAATAGGAAAAAAATTCTTGTAATGGTAAGATTTTTATGAACCCAGAAGGCTTTGGAGAGCTGTTTAAAGGCTTTGCGAGGGCTCCTTTTGCAATATGAAGCGCTCCGTCTATATTCCTATCTACATTGTAATTTTAACATAACATGTCATTGGAAGGGAGCACTACTTCTCCATTGGTGCTTCAAACTACAGTGAAAGTATAGCACTCTATAGACCCAGAAGACTAAGACCGTGCTAAAGGACAATTTGGTCCTTTGTGAGTGAAAGTACGTCATTGACAAGTTCCAATAAACTTTCCTTTTGAGAGGTGTAGGAGGACATTAGAGGTGTGTGTTATTTATCTTTTACTTTTTTCTTAATTTCCAAATATCTGTCAACCACGTTCAAGACACGAATCAATTTTTCCTTTAAAAATAACGTTAACCATCGTTATTTTAAGATTAAGGAACCTTTCCACTGTTTTTGTTCGAAAACATTTTATAGCAGACATTGTGAAATTTTTTTGCAAACAATGGAGTCAACAGGTTTACTTATCACCCAAATCTTGGAAAACTTATGATTTTGACTGAAAGGAATTACCAACAGCTTTTGCTCTTTTTTTTTTTTGATTTACGTGAAGAAACTTTTGTCGTGCTTAAGCTGCGTTACAGGAATTTCTAGTCTTAATACGTAGTCTTTAAGTATGAGCATTCTTGTGAGAACGCCAATTTGCCTCTTCAGTAAACAAAACTATCCTTTTTGAGGTTTAAGAAGTACAGTTTCGGTTAAAATATAAATAGGAACGAAAAATACGCACTGAGACATGCGTTGATTCCCATAACATAATTTTCATGTTGCTAAGTCAGAAAAAGGTCTAAAACTTTTTGGCTCTGCAGACCAACACACGCCAGATCTGTAGTACCAGATAAAAGAGAAAGCACAAACATTTACATCAGCAACATAACTTTTTAAACGAAATAAAATTTCCTCATGCAATATAGTTCTTACCAGTGCCTGGAAGTCCCTTTATTAGCATAAAACTCTCCGTAGTCAAAGCTTTGAGAACAGCTGAGCGTTGTATAGAATTGAGTTGTTTTAAAATCTCTGCGCCTTGAGTGGCGATAATCTTTGGCAAGACCTCTGAGAAGCTTGGTTGCTCCAGATGTACTATAATAGAGCGTAATGCAGTTGCACGCTCATCATTGTCCAAGAGCAGGCCCAAATTTGTAAAGTTGAATACGTTGCCAGACTGCGATTCATGTTTGTCCACAATGAAGCGATGGTTGGCATAGTTTTGAAGTAAATTGCGCTCCAAGCTTATTGATATCGTACTGTTGGTAAGATTGCAAACGCAACCGGCCGCAATACCCAGGCGCTTTAATGAGCTGACAATAACGTATTCACCCAGTGAAAACTGGAAAACAAGAATCAACAATAAATTAAATGCACTTCAAAAATATGTACGCACTCACGCCACTTAAAGTAAAATCCAGTACGTGCTCATGTTCCTCTTCCTCATGCTCAGTCTTTGCCAACTGGAAAGTGTGTATATAACGCGATTCCCTGGACTCCGTGTTGCCTTGTATCTGAAGATTGCTTATGGCGCGTCCATTACGCACGCGAACCTCAGGCTTCTCCGTCCACAAGGATCGCTGATAGTTTGACTTTTTTGCCTCCTGCTCTTCGAGTGTGAGCAACTCACACCAACGTATAAAATATTCATAATCGGCCGGCTGCAAGTGCTCTGTCGACTCGGCCATAACCTTGAGAAGTGGATGACCTTGACGCAGCTGGTACGCACGATCCGTTTTAACAAAACTACAACAGATGGTGTTATAGGCACAGTTGCCACAGGCGCTATGATGTGAGATAGGTTCGGGCAATTCAAACGGTTGCACAAATTTGCCATCGCCTGTTGAGATCGGTGCAGATGACGCTATAGCTGCAGGCTGCTGCGATAAATAGTGGCTCAGATTATTGCGCAGCACAATCAGATCACGTTGTTCGTTGCGTGCTCCTTTAATTTCACGCAGGATGCCTTCGCGTAAATAAAGCAAGAGACCGGACTGAGTTTCCTTACCAGCTGCTGTAAGCATCATTTGGTAGAGTATCACCTGGCCCTTATGTTCCATTGAAAAGGAAGCTCTGCCGGTCTTGAGTTCGAGCGGCAAAGTATTTGCATTAATTGATGGAAAGTTAATGCCATGTCCTCGCTGGCGACGAACGCGTACAGACACATCTACTTTACCTTTGAGACCCATCTGTGGCACCCAGAGATTCTCCTCGATATCTTGTATTTCAGAGATTGTGCCTTGGAATTCGCTCTGTAATCGGCATAATAAGCAAAAGATTTTATTGTGTTACAAAAATTTTGCAAAAATTGTATGTCACTCACCTTAGCAACAGGACCGCAGCCCACCACGTATTGCTCCACAAAATTCACTATATTTGGGACAAATTTCTGTATCTCAAGCGCAGTTTCCTCGCGTGTCATAAGACTAGCATACAGCGTGGAGGCAGTTTGTTGCGATTCTATTAGTTCCTTAGCGACTGCATTAATAGCCTGATAGTCCTGCAGACCTTTGGCAAGCACGGTTTGTAGCAGCTCATGTACAAGCGAACCGATAACCATCTGTTAAAAAAATCATATTTAGCAATTAATTAACATTTACCTAGCAAACTCACAATTTTGTTGTTTGGATCCACACCCTTGAAGCGATCCGCTAGCACAGCTTTCCGGGGACAAAACAATGAACCAACTACGGTTGTACCCGATATCAACGTGTCAGGATTGGTAACACAGAAGCCTGCGTCTTTATTCACTAGGTACGATTGTAGGTGCTCATCCCATACTGCTATAATGCTCACCAGATCATTCACCTCAATACGTGTTTGGCTCCAAGGCCCTTGCAAGCGACATGTCGTTTGCTGCTGTCGATCTTCTCCAGTCTCCTCCTCATGTTTCGGTTCATCCTCTGCTGTAAGCTTCAACACCAAATCAAAGGTTTTACGTTCACGCTCCACCTCATTGATCATACAACGTTTCCAAACACTTAAGTCTAGGTGTTTTACTGTCTTCTCCTTCTCCTTTAGCGCAGCTGCTTCAATTGCACCCAAATCAAAGTCAGCATCATCTTCAAATAGAAAATCGTAGTTTTCCACTTCTGCCTGCGCAGAAGTTTGTTTAAGGAGCACGTCCCGGTTCAAGTTATCCGTGAAATCCTCCTCCAGCAAACGATGCTTTTTTAAAACTCCTTCCTGCTGACACTTCATGGGTGACAGTTGCCGCTTGTGTGCGCTCATAGTTCTTTAAACTGTGCTTTTCAAAGTTGTGCTCCTCATTTGTGTTTCAAGTGGTTTAATTTTATATATTTTATTTATTTAATTTATAAATGCGCAATTCTTGAGGAATCTGTAACTTTGCGCCAAAAGGTTGACGTTTATTTAATGGTTCATTCACAAATGTCACATAGGGTAAAGAAATATTTTATGCTCAAATTGTAGAAGTCAGAGTTACCAACTCATTTTCATTAACGATTTTGTTACAAAAAATTGCTTACGATTTATTTTTTTCAAATCTATTTTTATAGTACGTTTACATATGAGGATTAAGAGAAAGAAGATAAGCCTAATCTCCTACTGAAATTTCAACCGTTTACATTAGCGTGATCGAGATTAACTTTGACATTTCGTTGCTTAATTTTGTTTTATGTATTTACTTTCAACCATGTTTTTATGTATTTGTTGTTGCAGACATTTTCCTTCACCAGACAATTATTTCCCATTTTATTTTATTACTTCTTTATAGTGTTGAATTTATTAAGGAATTATCGCTGTTCACAGCGTTGCAAACCTTTTTTTAGGAGATTAGCAAGTAGATTAATTTGTAATCTCGTTCTGAGGGGATTAACTTTTGTATGGCTAATCTCGTCAAATTCAACAAGATTAGCGAGTTAATCTCCTCAAAGGGCTTAATCTCGATTTAATCTCGATATGCAAACGTACTATTAGCTTAGAAACACATTTAAAAGTGTATTCAAATGACCGATTTCATTTAGTGGAAGAAAGGTCAGGTGTATTAAAACAGTTTTCACAAAATTTAATGGGTAGTTTTTAAAAAGTTTGAATTGACTTGACTTGTATGCATACAGTAAACATGGTTGTTCTCCAAAAAGTGCTGCGAATAAGTTATGTAGAATACCACTTTCTGGATCTGGTAATAGTGTTTCTATCGGCGACTATGAGCTAAGTGGCTAAAACTATCTTTTCTTAGCTAAGCATTTTTTGTATGAAAAAATATTGTTAAGCGATAAAAAGATCTATACATGAATCAAGAATAAGCCTAAACAGGCCGTCTTCACGAGGCATAGCACATGCCATCAAATATATCAAGACATCTAAAAATCTAGTGGAAACCGCATACGCCATGGCATATCTTATGCCCTGTGATAAATACCATGATTTATTTCATGGCATTTATCTAATGGCATATGCTGCACTGTATACCAGAATTCCAATGGAAATGAAACATTTTCAATTTTACGCGCTTCCAATTACAATTTAGATCACTTTTAATACAATTAAAAATGGATTCTAAAATGCATTGGAATGATGTAATTAAATTAATAAATAATTTCAACTAACATGCCATTGCATAAAATCTCCACCAAGCAAATACTGTTATACATTTTGACAGCTGGCGCTCAAACCTTGATGTATGGGATGGCATGGATTATTTCTCGTGCAGACGGCCTGTTATAGAGAAAATATATCGGTAAGTTTAAAAGATATATTTAATTTTAAATTTAATTTTTGAATTATTTGAATTACTTTCCTTATATTTTTAACTTCCTTATTAAAAAGATATATACATACAAATTTAATGCATAAAAAAATTAAATGTGTTTTGATCAGGGACCGAAAACAACTGTTATTTTCGAAATTTCAATTCAAAAAGTCAGGCGAAAAAATTTGTCTTTTCGATATTTAAATAAAACAGTGCGATGCTTGTTAGCTAAGGAACAATAATCTTAAAAGATTTTTATTTATTTGACTTTTTTAAAAAAGTCAAAAAATGATAGTTACTTTTTGATCAATTTTTTTTTGGTCAAAAATAAAAGTAGAAATTTGACTTTTATTTTTACGGTCAAAAATAACAGTTAGAATTTTACTTTTATTTTTTCGGTCAAAAATAAAAGTTAAAATATGACTTTTACTTTTTCGGTCAAAAATAAAAGTTGACAAAAACAAAAGTTTAAATTCTATTCATACTACTCTTCTCTACCTTTGTTTTGCTTATAACTACACATTGCGCTCTCTGTCACTGTTGTTTGTCATATCACTACACATCAGAGACCTGCAATAAGTATCCGACAGAAATCGGATACTCAAATCATACCCGAGTTACTTGTTGTTCTCTACCGTATCCATACTCAATGAAATATGTAAAATACTTATACTCATTAGGCTCATTAGCATATTTTCGGGTGCAAAAAAACGTGTACCGGGTTAGCTAGTAATTAATATAGGATATCACTGTCAAATTTTTAACCGTTACTTTTAATAGAAAAAATAAAACTACAATTTTAACTCTTATTTTTGACTCAAAAATAAAAGTAAAATTTTAACTTATATTTTTAGCCGGAAAAATAAAAGTCAAATTTTAACTTTTATTTTTGACCGAAGAAATAAAAGTCATGTTTTAACTTATATTTTCGACCGAAAAAAAGCCAAATTTTAACTTTTATTTTTGACCAAAAAACTAAGAGTCAAATTTTAACTTTCATTTTAGACCAAAAAAAAATCGGTCAAAAAAGAACTATTGTTTATTGACTTTTTTAAAAAAGGCATAACAGTTACGGTCCCTGTTTTTAATTTTATGGTCGAAGTCAGAATCGAAGTCGAAGTTGGAGTCGGAGTTGGTGGTTCAATATTTGGCGGAGTCGGAGTCATGATTTTTCGAACCAAACTCATAAACGCTAAATAGCGATAAAACCCTCTTTTTAATCATAAATGAGAGAAGTTCAAAAATAGTTGAAATCTTCTATAAGCACTTGATTAAGCAAATTAAAATTATTTACAATTATTTCAAAAAGAAACACAATATCAAAATATGTTTTGATATAAGATAAACAAAACATTTTATAAAAGTTTTATAAATGAGAGAGTTTAATAAAAATGCTTTATACGTGTTGTAAATTTTTGATAAAGCAATATTAAGGTTTTAAACTGAATATGCAAATATTAAGTATATTCACTTCAACGCTGAAACTTCCGAAATGCTGAAATTAACGAAAACTTCAGTACAGTTGTTGTTGTTTTGTTTTTTTTGGTTGTTGGTTGTAATTGATAACTATATAATAAATAAAAATTAAAAAAAATAATATTTTTGCACATATTAAAAACAAATGTTCTCTTTCTGCCATTGCTTTTGGACGGTCTATACCAGAAAGACCGTTACCAAGTGATAACGAAATTTAGAATTTACCGCCTCTGAGTTTCATCTCTATTGTGAATAGCTTAAATCTATTACAATTTCTGCAAAGTCAGACTTGAACATTCAAATTGGGCAGTTTACAAAATTGTTTTTTTTCCTTAACGCTGTCGCCGCAGGTGTTTGTTTTTAATAATTTATTTATTTATGTTACACTTTTGTATAACAAAACAAATAGTATAAATCAAGTGTCGTTATAGCAACAGAAAAACGGGAACAGACAAAAACAAAAGAACTGGGAAGAAAAAAATTAACGTGAAATGCTGATATAAAAAAGTCTTCTGCTAAATTTACTAAAATACAAAGCAAAATTATTTAACATAGTAATTAAATTAGTGCTTGATAGAGAAGAAACAGAAAAACACAGCAGTGAAGATTCACCGTTTGTTCAAAGCGAAGAGTGCAGCACAGAAGAAAATATCAAAATTAATTGAATGGACATTTTGCTGAGTATGGAACAAACAACAACTGCTGCTAGACTTTTCATGCTGTCGCCAACGTTGAACAGGCCGAATTACATTTCCATGTTCCGCATCGATGGAGTGCCGATACTACCGCCACTGGTGGGTTCAGATTGGAGCAGCAAGCGCTCAAGCGCAACCAGTGTGGAAGAAATTAATAGTTTGTATTTATTTTTTTAGATGACAAACGAGAAACGCAAACAAATGAAGAAACTCAAGGAAAAAGCCATAGAACTGGAAAAAACTCTGGAAGCAAAGCGACGTCAAAGAACAACGAATGATTTAAGAGAGGAGGGAGAGGATGGTGGTGTGCCATACTCGCCGCCTTTCTTAGAAAAGTGTCCAAGTGCGCGCAGCAATTTTAGCACCGTCTCACAATGTTCCAGTGATGTAGCGGCACCCGTACAAGACTCTTACCTGTTGCTCTCGAACATCATGAACTCTGCACAAGAACGCCGCGAATTCAAAGATTCCAGCACTTGCACACTAGGTGCTGATAATGATGCGGAAGTCCTGCTTCTGGAGAAGGCGCGACAGCTAAAGGCACGCATGCAGAAGTTGCAAAAGTCTGAGACCTTGATCTACGATAATTGCTCCAATACCATCATTATGCCTATCAGCAGTCAGCAGAGTGTAGCAGCAAAGCAGCAAGACAACGATTATGAATTAAAGCAAGTTTTGGAACATCCCAATATCGATTATCGTACGCTTGAGCAACAAATTCCAGTAATTTGCGTTAATCCACCAACACCAATGATGTCAACGCGCACCTTCTGCGAAAAGCTAAACACCTCTGTGGATAGCCTTACCGGTGACCTGCTTAGACGAGAGACGTCCGATGAGCCTAGCACCGACGAAAGCGGCAACTTTAACTCCTCAACACATGGTCTAAAGTCACACAAAAAAGTTACAAATATAACGGCGAAAATCATTCAATTCGAGACGTTTTGCGATGGTGGATCCGGTGTTCTCGAGCGCTTGGAGCCACCCTGCATGAAGCCTCCGCTGCGTTCGGCTACAAGTCCCTCTCTCAAGCCACCGAACCTCAGCCCCAACAGCACAAAAATAATTCCCCATAAAAATAGCGCTGTTGATAGTCACTCGGACAATCCGTTAGTGCGTTCCAACTCTTTCACACTGGACGGTCCATCCAAAGCGCTGCTTGATCACATACGTCAGCAGAAAATTGCAGTGACTGGGTCGAACCACAATCAAAACGCCAAACGCAGCTGTTATCCCTCAGCCAGTGCCACACGCGACACCGTTGAATCCAAAGCTAAACGTGTCCAGAAGGTTGAGCTCAAACAACGACCACAAACTATGCGCAATGCTGCTAAATCAACTGTCTTATCTCCATATACCGCCAACTCAAGCAACTCCAAAAAACAACGTTCTCCCTATGAGCTCAAATCTGGACATAAAACAAAAGTTTTGCGTCCACTTAAGGCAACAACAACAACGTCCCCATCAAGTACTGGCTTAACTACTCTGCGTCAAGTAAAGCCAAAAAATTCGCTAACTACGTTGACGGCCAGAACCGGCAGCAATCACAACAAAAACAACAGTGCCTCCAAAGTGTTGCAGCCGGAACTCTTGTCCGAGATTGAGGCAGAACATCGTCAGAAATTTGTGCAGCTTGTAGCTCAACAGAATGAAGAAAAGAAGAGACTGCAGCTGGCCTTCGAGGCTCAACAAGAACTATTGCTCGAGCAGATTTCCGTGGATATGGATAAAGTACAATTTTGCAAGCGTTCGGCTGCAGCTGCTGCTAATGTGCTCATACCCTCTTCACAGGAGGTTTCACCCATATCCGGTTCGGAACTGAGCGATCATGCGCACAAGCTGTCGTCCCCTCTAAGTTTAAGCAGCTCGGCGAATTCATACTCTGTGATTTCCAGCACAATATGTGATCTGAACGCTTCGGCAGAGGATCAGGCATCTTTGGAATCCACCATAACCACCACAACGACGACGCTGACTAGCAATCGTCGCTGCACGCCACGCCGGCGCCTCTTCTCACGCGAACATTCGCCAACGTTATCAACTACAAATATGCTAGCGTCAACAGCAGCAGCGACAGCAACATCGGCAGCCAATAAACGCGTAAGTTGGTGGCAGTTTTTTAGATTTTTTTTTATCCTAACATATCTAAATAATGTGCAAAAAGTTAGCAGCGCTAAAAACAACTTTTTTATATTTAATTAAAAAAACATATGCTGTAATGTGCATTTAAAGCCTCGGTTATCATTTTTGCAGATATTGTGTTCAATGTGCTACCCTTGTGCTGCAATGTCCCAAATAAAGATTGAAAAAATTAGAATATTTCAAAATTCTCTAAAAGTCACCTTCGCCTTTTATTCTTTTTAAAAGTCAGTAATTGTGCTGTAATGTGCTGCCTGTGCTGCAATGAGACAGAAAAAAAATGAGCAAATTTGCATTTTTATGATTTCCAACAGACTTGTCAAACACCAAAAACGTTGAACGCACGGTATCTTACTAACTCTTGGGCCATAGCATCTAGAAATATTCATCTTTGAACTTCAAATGAGGAGAAGCTCAGTACGTTGCAAACTTACGATTGCAAAGAGAAAAACAATGCAACAACTGGCTTTTATCCTTTGAAAATGTGTAAAAAATAGTACCCTAAGAATACTTTGTTTTCCAGTAGGGCACATGATAGCATACATGAGCACAGAAGCACATAAAATTTTTTTCGTTAAAAGTCTAAAATGATGCTGCTAACTATATGCACTGTAAGCATTAGAAAAAACTACTTGTAGATAATCTAAGTTCGTATACTTAATAATTTTAAACTAACTCTTAAACTATCTCTTGCTATTCACTTTTCTCTCTCTCAAGCTTATCACTTATAATTAGAGGATTTTAAGCCACTCTTAGTAGCAGCAGCAGCAACAAAATGGCGTACATGGATTTCTTGCCATGGAACCAAAACTCTTCATCACCGATCTAGCCTCTAGTCTAGTGCCTTAAATATTTACACTTTCTATCAAACTTTTGTAATAACTAAAATCTTTTATGATAAGATCTTTTATGATCTTTTATGATACTGATAAAATTGTTGTTGTTGTTGGCTTTAGCTCTATTGTAGTATAGTATTAAAATTTTGTAATCATTGCAATTATAACTGGGCGCCGTTGCAATTTAAGGCCATTTTAAATGACTTTGTATTTCTAAGCAACAAATTGCCAAGTAATTGGGTAAATATCTTGAAGATAGACCTTTATCTTCTCCACTTTTACATGGTAAATTTGTTGCTATAGTGTACACAGTAGTTTAAAATTCTTGTGAATTCAACAGCTTCAGTTTTTCCACCTCAGTTAACGAATTTTTAAATTCTTTTCCAATTCGTTAAATTATTTGTTTATTTTTTAAATCTTATGTCATTAAAATTTCTATTATAACCATTAAAAATTGATAATAGTTAAAAACTAATTAAAAAATAAACTGTACAAAGCTTTTAAGCGTTATATCGTTGAAACGAACTTTATAAAAAGAAAGCAAGAACATTTTCAGAAAAACAAATTGAGTCTGAAACCCAACTTAAGCTTGAGTAAGGATGATAATTCCTAGTTAAACTTTCTTTTAAAATATGTTGCTAAAATTTGTTAAAAAATTCTGCACACAAAAACCATCCCCATCTTCTTGTTTCACGAATAACTGCAAAGCATAGCGTGAAAATTTAATTACATTTCAACTCAATTAAACAAATTAAGAAACTTAATTGAGATTATATCATAATTTTATTTTGTCATAGAAACGTTGCACACGTCTGAAGAACAGACGATGTCTTCATCAACATACCATTAGAAAGATTATATTTTCAGATTTTATTTGCGGTTTTGGGCAATTTTTAATCAATAAAAACTTTCTTATGAAAATTTAGAAAATTTAAATTAGAACGAATTCTTATGAGAATTTTGCAAGCTTCATTTATACATTTTTTATCTCTCCGAATATAATTTACTTGGTTTGTCTATGTAGTATAATTGAGAAAAAAAAAAAAACAGAAAACATAAAGCATTGCAAAGGTTTGTTTCCCAACAAGTTTCATGTTAATATGTTTACTTTAAAAGTCACTGTAAATTATATATTAAAAGTGGTGACAAAAAAAAAAATAAAATTGTAATATGTTTTATGTTTTGTGGAACAACTGCCTCATTTGGGCGTCCTGAACGTTCAGCATCATTTCTGTCTATACGACCAAGTTTAAACTCAGCATACCATCGGCAAATGGTTACTTTTGACGGAGCAGAGTCTTATAACACTTTCGAAGCCATTACTCACCTTGCACGGTATTTGTTTCCCATAAAAAAACAGTGATAAATTATCACACGGAATTGTGTTGAATCCATTATTTTGAAAATATCACCAGTAGCGTCACTTAAATCACTGCAACTTCTGAACTAAACGTTAGATTGTCATGAAATTTTTACACGTATTATTTGAAGGTTAGAACTATCGGAATATTATAGGGGAGGATACCCACCTGCTGAACAGGCCCACCTACTGAACACTGTCAGTTGTGACGTCTATATAGGTGACAGCGCCAATGTATAGTGTCGCAGTAACATCTCATTGAATGTTCACTTTTGATAAATCATTGAGTTAAATGCGCGCGCTGCTTTAGCCCCACGGCCGTTAAGACATAAAATATTCGAATAAAATTAAGCTGAACAAAAATAGTTCATCTCTATTAAGTGAATTTTCAAGTGTTTTTTATCGATAAAAAAGGGTGCTTATGAGTGGAATTCATAGTTTAATATTTATTTTTCACAATTCGACGAGTACTCGAACAATATTGTGAAATGGGAAAAAAATATTTAACATCATGTTATGATGGCGTCACTGCCCACCTACTGAACAGATTTTCAGACATCGTGCATGCATAAAATTGTCATTTATACGATTGCAAATAGTGTTTCTTTAGAATTTAATTGATATTTTTGTGATTTTCGCCCACATTCAGATAAAATTTCTGAATGCAGTCGCCGAAAAAAAGTGAAAAACAGAATGAATATAGATCCTGATGCGATGGCTGCAGCCTTCAAAGAAGTTAAAATCGACCCTAAACCACTCTATTGTTTAAAGTTTAGTGAGTCTCTGTCAGGGGCGAAACTATTGGGGGATAAGGGGCGTAGGCTACCCCCTTATTTTTTTTAGAGTCCGCCTGTTATTTTTTACTGAAATTTGTTTAAAATATTGATTTTTATTAACAATAAGTATGAACGCATCAAAGTACCTTTTATAGCCATTTTCATAACAAAAACCAACTTTAGTCGTCTATTTCATTTTAAGTCATACCCAAAACTATCTTCAGTCGACCAATTCTCTTTCAGTCGTACCTTAAACCAACTTCAGTATGCCAAATCACTTTCCCTTAAGATTTATTTATATTGATCGAACGGATGAGTAACTTTAGTTAATTCAGCTATGTTGAATTTTTAAAAAAAGTCGGGACTTAAGAGCATCCAGTCGGCCGAAATACCTTGCTACCCCCCTCGGTACGCCCTTGGTCACCGTGAACCATTGAAAGAATAAACTTTTCAAAATCACTCAAAAAATTAATTTTCTAATTTTTACAGCAGTTTATTTCAGGTGTTCAGTATGTTAGCAGAGCCGATTTTTTGGATGTCGATTTTCGAGACTTTTGCTAGATCCACGGCCAAAATTGTATTTTTCGGAATTTTTGTTCTGAAAAATTATGTTTTAAACCAAAATTATGGCCTCCAAACAAAACGTGTTCAGTAGGTGGGAATCCTCCCCTATCGATATTTCGTTAGAAGTGCCACCTAGTAGTTAGTCTCGGGACTTATTGGACCATATGTTATGTATTACATATGCATAATATACTCGCATTGTATATGGAAGTAGCGAAAAAAAAAGAATGCACAGAATGCACACAGTGCAAGTAGCAAAAAATATACAGTGGAGCAGATGGCATGAATTTTACATAAAAAAGTTAAATGAACAAATTAATAAGAAAATGTGAAATATCAAATTGAAAAATATTGTATGAAGGTTTGTTTTAAGGTTCTGCTGGAACACTAACAGTTTTAATAATTGATTTTTGTTTTTTTTTTTTTAATTCATAAATAATGACTGGAATTGTTTTTGGAGTCGTCTCGGTGTCAATTTAGTTGACTACCTAGATCAAAATCAAAATTTAAACCACATGAATCTAGTAAAATTGCGTTTAACGGATTCTAATCTGTTAGAATTTATGTTGATAAGACGTATTCCAGACCACAGAACAATATTCCTAAGGTGGTCTAACTAAAGAGGTGTAAAGTGTTTGGAGAGTATAGGAATCTGCGAACTCAGCCGAGTTTATTTCCAAGAATCCTAACATTAAATAGCTTTAGCCCCTATTAGTTCGATGCGATGTATAAAGTTAAGTTTAGAATCAAGAAAAAATCTTAAGTCTGTTTTCTTAGAAGCTCTATTCAAAAGAGTAGAATTAATGAAATAACTCTAGAAAGTAGGTAAAAATTATCTAGAAAATGTGAGGTACTAGCATTTCGATATATTCAGAGACGTCGAATACCAATTTGCAATAGAATATGATAATTTTGAAGAAAACTGGAATCATTTACAGACTCAATCTGCCAAAATAATTTTAGATCATCAGCAAAAAAGTAGTCATCACGAGTTTTTTTATAACCAGTGGGCAGATTGTTAATAAAAAGAAGCAAAAGTAACGAGCCAAGATGATTGCCTTGACGTACACCTGACGAAACTTTAATGAGGATGGATAAACACTTGTTGATTTTAATCATTTAATAGCGGTTATGGGAATAAAATCTAAATAACTGCATTTTCATGGAGATTTCAGTGACAATCTAATGCAGAAATTTTTAAAGAGTAAAAATTTAAAACATCATGATAAATAGTCATGTTGATTGCTAGAAATTAAATTTTTTGCACATAAGGATAATTTATCATAGATATTTTCTCGAAAATTTAAGGGAGATATAAGATTTTACTAATCGTTCTATAGTTGCAGACATCTTGCTTCAGACCACCCGATTTACGGATTGGAATAATATAGGAAAATTTGCATTCATCTAAGAAGATACTAGTTGATAAGGATTTATTGAATATTATGGTTAGAGGACAACCTATTAAACTAGCACATTTTTATAGCAAAATTCTAGTGATACTATCAGGACCAACCGTTGACATGGATTTAAGGTTCAATAGAGCACTTTGAACATTTTAAACTTATAATGTGGTATTGCTTAAATTTAGAGAGGTATAAGGGTCAGAGATACTATTTAGTTAATGAAGATGGTGCTGACGAGAAAACAGATTTGAAATAATCTGCAAAAAAAAAATACAATTCATTTGTGTATCTTCAGAAGTCGAACCCTTATAAAACATGGAGTTCGGAATACCACTTGATTTTCTTTTCATGTTTATTTAAGACCACAAAAATTTATTGTTTTCTTTTAGCTTATCTTTAACAGTCAGAATATGTGATTTAAAAAGAAATTCGTTTAGAATTTAAAGATTAAACTAAATATGCTGATTGACATTTAAACTTCTTAACCTCTTATAAGCTTTATTCATGCTGTTTTTTTAAGTTACATAGCCTTTTGTTAAAACAGATGAGATTATTAGAGCTCTGAGAGCGTTTTTTATGAACATAAATACTAAGTCGTTAAGGTTGAATACATCTCCATCAATTCCATCTCTCAAAAAGCACTGACCCACGGATACGATTCAAGATCAGCTTTGATCATGTTTAAAAAAAAAAAATATTGAAAAATTTTTTTAATTTTCATTATTCGTCTTAATAAATATCATATATTTTTTGTTGTTTTAGTATGTAAAACGAGAAAATTATTTATAAATCTAAAACTGTACATATCTTTAAAAAAAAAAATAAATCTGCAGATAATTTTTAAGTAGTATTCTTTTCATAGCAATATAAAACCTCTGTGAACCAATTTTATTTAAACTCTAGTTAGTAAATTTTAATTATAAAATAATATCAAATTTTATGGTAATAAAAAGTAATGTAATATTTAAAATCTATGCACTCATTTACAACTTTTTACTAACGTTTGAAAAAGAAAATACTAACATTTACTAATAAAAAATGATCATATTTTTAAAAAGTAAAACAAGTAATTCTATGTTATTTCTACCAAAATTTTCCCTTAGCAGCGTGAGTATCATTATGAAAATCAGCGACGCTACGAAGCAGCTACTAAAATCTGCGCATGTGCGCGCGGTTTCCTCACACGTCGTCTCTTCCAGACAGAACAAATACAACGCATCGTACAAACTATACGCGATACGTTGATATTTGTGCTCAACTTGCACTTGGAGTCCACAGAGTGTCCTGAAGAGGCCAACACAGCAGCTAATATTAAATTGAAAGCGCGACTACTACAACAGGTACCACCACTCTTAAGCTTAATCTCACATGCACATTATTAAACCAAAGTTTTTCTTTAGCTTTCCTCGGCCAGTCGCACTCTTCATCTAGTCTTCTTTCAAACCACTGTCAAAGAACGCATGGATATCATAGCGCGTGATCGCAAACGCATTAAGACCAAGTTGAATATGAAACGGTACTCTGAAATGTTTATTGTATTAATTTCTTTATTGATTGATTTGCTTTGTTTACAGTTCACCAAGAATTGCGACATAACAAGGAAACAATGAAAATAAAAAAAATTAATTATTTACTACAGGAAGGTGCTGCTGCACGAAAAGATATGAATTCCTTCAGGCTGCTAGCACAACAAAACAATAAAATTGCATTTAAATATTACTAATTCATGGGTTCTACTACTAAAAGTATTAAAAATTGAAATTCTGCGGAACAAAATTTGTTTTTTTCTCTGGTTTTCTTCACGCTGTTGTCAATGAAACAAATGGATCAGCATCATTTAATTCAAAGGCGGCGCTGAAAAACGATTTAAATTTTTCAACTCATTCATGCTATAACGCAGTTTGGCTGATGCAGTCATGGAGACGCAGTCCTCATTAGCTGCGTCACCTGCCTGCTCCTTGGCAGTGCCCTCATTTGGTTTTTTAAAGCAAGGCACCGGACACTGCGGTTCGCACAGCTTTTTATTCTCATTCTTGGTGGCCGCTACCAAGATCTCTGTGATCTTTAGACAATTTTCAAGTATTTGTTCTTTATCGCTACTAAGTGGCTTTGCTGGTTTCGGTTCTACTTTGCAGCTGGCACCGGTACCAACATTTACATGCGACACCAAATGCCGTGGCAGCGGCTTGCTACCTTCATCGCAATCAATTTTATTGTCGCGCTTGTACTGCTGCACCACCTTAACAAATGGCTGCAGCGGACGATCCTTACGCTGTGCATCCTCCATCAGATTCTTGGCATATTCGAAGAAGAATTTATCATCCTTATCGTAACGTTGTTGCTGGCAATCGATGTTGATCTTTTGCTTTTCGGCATTTTCAGCTTTTGTCTTCTCCTCGACCTGTTGCTTGAATTGCGCGCGCACCTCCTGCACCTTGCGTTCACGCTCTTCTTTGGCGGCTTGCTCGAACAGACAGTTGACCTCGTTGTTCTTAAAACGTTGGGCCACATCAAAGAGTTTCTCTTCTTCGAGCCGTCGTTTAGCTTCCTTGGATTGCTGCAGCTCACGCATGTAGGCTTCGATACGCGCCTGCTTCGCTGCCTTGTCCTTGCGCTTTTTCTCCGCTTCTTCGGCGGTAAATTTAAGCTGCATGCAGTTTATGTCACGCTTAATGCGTTCAGATTCTAAAGCCTGCACATTCGGCATGGTAGCTAAATGTTTTGCGGTGACATCAATCATTTGGGCACGTTCAGCCTGTTGCTGTTTGGCATTATCTGCTTTCATGGTATCCAGCTGACGCTTGCCAACATTATAGACGCAGCACAGCCGATCCTCAATTTCCTCAGTCATGCGTTCGCCTGAAAAAAAAGCAAAAAAATAGTTTGGAATATCACATTAATACACCAGGTTACGTACGCATTCGACGCTGCTCCACCATCTTCATTGCTTCCAGAGCATTCTTGCGCAATGCCGCACGTTTCTTCTCCATGATTGCCTTTTCCTTCTCAATCTGTGCCTTGATCTCCAGATCCACAGCATCGCGTGTAGCTTGTTGCTCCTTGATCAGCTGCTTCTTGTAGTCGTTGCGTTGTTTATTATTCTCATTAATGGTCTGCATTAGCTCCTGTTTGTACTTGTTGGTGCGTTGTTGACGTTCATCGAGTCTTTGTTGTTCCTCCTGGATCCAAGGCATGGCTTGTTTTTCGCAGTTGATCTTTTCATCGATCTCATTCTGTTTTATGGCGCGTTCAAACTCTGCATTGATATTGCGCTGCACGTTACGAGCGCGCAGCACCTCGCTCTGAAGTGCAGCGGTGTGGAGCTCGCGCGGACCTGGTTTAAGCTTTTCAATAAGCTGCTGCGCCTTGACGATGCGTTCACGACGCAGCTGTTCGTCGTTTTCCTTGGTCTGATTGATGCTGTTGCGCACTGCGTGGTAAAGCAAAACATTTCATTTATAAAAATAAATCATTCCTGCTGCGTCGACTTACCTTGGTTCATGTCGGCCTGTACCTTCAATCTTTCCAACTTTTCCGCTTCCGAGCGACTGATATTCACTCCAAAGTGTTTGACCAGCTCATCGGAACCTTTCTTTAGATACTCACGGTATTTTTGTTCTTCTTCTACCTCCTTTTGAGCTTGTCCTTTTTCGCTACTGAAAGCATTTGTCAGGATTCGTTCGTAGCGTTGTGTACTAAGCACAACCGGCTTTTGTGCGATTTTTTTGCAAGCCGTTGTCTCAGCCGTTGCTGGCTTACTGCTAAGCATTTCCTCCGGAAGTGGTTTGTTGGCTACACAATTAAACATTGCCGCACCGTTAATTTATTCGTAAGGTTTATTACAAAAAAAAAAGATAAATTTGGTCAAATGCGGACGTAGTGAAAAAAAATTCCGCGTTCCAAACAAAACTCGTTCGTCTTGAAAATTTTTAAAATTATTTGAAGATAAACAAACGGCCTGCTTCGTGTGCGTTGCCTAGCAAAATGAGCGCCTTAAATTAAGTGCTTTTATTTTGTTCGGTTGATGAAGAAAGGTTAGTGGATACTTTGTCCAGTCGTTTGCATTGTAATATGCGAAGGTTCCCAGTCCCTTACACAGGAGAAGTTTTCAAATTATTTTTGAAGGTGCCGGTGGAAGAAAAATTAAAATCGTATCTTCATATTTAAAGAACCTACAATAAAATTTGCTTGTATAGGGAAGTTCGAATAAATAAATAATTTGAGAATTCTCTTAAGTATTGGAGGATTTTGCCTTTAGGTTCGATTAAAATTAATCTAAAATTGATGAAAGTCTTTTTTATCCGAATTAAATTTATTAAGTGATAACGGCTTTAACAAGTTCTTAAAACTATTAAAAAGGACTATGGCAACCCTATTACTCTATGTAATTTAACCGCATGTTCAGATGAAAAACTCTTCGTTCATTCGGTCGGTCTGAAAACCAACTCCCATTTCATACATGCGGCGTACGATGGGGTATTTTATGCCAAAAGTGACGATTAATTGAAAAAAAAACTTTCAAGGTACAAAGTGATGTTAGGTACCCGATGAAAGAAGATAAAATTCTGCATCACTAGGTGAAAGAATAGTTGAAAAATATTCTACCGTTTACCCGCAATGCAGTTTGCATGGTATAATAATACAAGGTAGCATTGACAACTGCTTATTTTCTCTTCTACAAGAAAACATCTCCTGTCAAAAACAACTGCTTGTGCAAATGCATCTGCAGCTCCTGTGGTTGTTGTTTTTTTTCACTTCAAAATTTTCAACATTGTTTGTGTTTTCAATGCCCGATTGTGAGCGCTCTCTTTTTGAGTATATTTTTTGACAGGAGATGTTTTCCCAGCCAACTGTCAATGCTACCTTGTATTATTATACCATGGCAGTTTGAAAGTCATAATTTTTTTTCTCTTTGAGTATGCACAGTGACAAACGTGTTTATTAGAAATTTCAAGTTTTTTTTGTGTATTATTTGTTAAAAATTACAAAAAATTACGATGGAACCTTCTGGTTCAGGTACTTAAGCAATACAAAATTTAATTTTTTTTATGAAATAGTGTTTCTATACAGTGAGACCTCGATTTTCCGTGATTCGATTAACCGGCAACATCAATCATCCGCGAAAGAAAAAGGCAATTTTTTTTTTGCTTCGATTTAATTTTTTTTTTTGCATCGTTTAACCGTGATTACCTTTAGTATCCGGAATTATAAGCACAATTGTTTTTTCGATTTCTTTCATTGCATGATTTTTTTTTAAAAATTACTTAACAATAAATTCTTATGCTTGCTTTTTTCTGGCAAAATACTTTTTTTTTCTTATATTATTTAAACATGTACATTAAATGCTTGAATTTGTTACTGTAAAACTTTGTAGAACAATATTCCTTTATCAATTAAAAAAAAATATATAAAAAAAACTACTAAAATTTGTTACTCAATTAACCGGGAAAATCGATTATCCAGAATGCTTCCGGTCCCGACCATTACGGATAATCGAGGCCTCACTGTATATATTAATTTATTTATTTTAATTTTACCTTAAAAAGTTGGATTTTTCGATATGTAACCAGAGATATAGTTGTGTGTTGAGTGGAATTAAGAAAAACTGTTTTGATTTTCGTAAGCTATGAACATTCAAGCTATATTCTATAAAAAAAAAGTTGCGTCAATGCTGCGCACTTTCGCGGTATTTCGATTTTCGAGATTCTGCCGAAAAAAAACAAAATAGCGGTCATTTCAAGAAAAAGTCTATTTTCGAGGTTACAAAATCGGTCGCCATTTTGTTTTTTCGGCGACAAAAAATTATCCTAGTTCAGGCGATAGCCACTTCAACAAGGATTAATTTGGTTTTTTATCCTCAGATGTTCCAGGCTGGTGATATCCTGCACACCGTCAATTTTTTGGCATTTTTTTTTTAAAAAATTTAAATAACGTCAAAAACCACTTCAAAAATTCTGAGACAAATTTATCAATTTATAAAGAAGACATCATCAATTTTAAAATCTTGTACAGTTGAAAAAGATTAATTGTGTATTTTAATGACCTTTTATATTGTTTTAAATAAAAATTAGTCAGCGGGCTTGAGGTCAATTTTTAATAATTTATTTACTAACTCCAATATTTCGAACTCCGTCGGAGTTCATTATCAAGGACTAAAATAAATATACATATAATATAACAATTTTGCACAATGACAATAAATATTACTCACAATTATAAATTATTTTATTAAATTAGAACATTAAACATTAAAAAACCACAACGAACAAAACCAAGTTATACATTGAACAACAAAATATATTTTTTCAAAAATTTTTGTTGTTCAATGTATAACTTGGTTTTGTTCGTTGTGGTTTTTTAATGTTTAATGTTCTAATTTAATAAAATAATTTATAATTGTGAGTAATATTTATGGTCATTGTGCAAAATTGTTATATTATATGTATATTTATTTTAGTCCTTGATAATGAACTCCGACGGAGTTCGAAATATTGGAGTTAATAAATAAATTATTAAAAATTGACCTCAAGCCCGCTGACTAATTTTTGTTGAAAAAGATTTTTATTGAATTCTTGACGCGTTCAGCAAAACAGCTCCAACGTTATTGAATTTTTTTAATACTATGTTTAATACTACTATGCCGCTTTTTAGTTGAAAAATCTCTTTTCAGAAAAAGGTGTTCACACTTTAAAAGCAGCTTTTCATTTGACAGACTTAAGTTATATGTTTGTTTTTAATGCGTTTTCTTTCATTCTTCTCAGAAAATAAGATATTCCTATTGGCTACAAGTATACACATAAAAAAAACATACAAATGAAATGTCAAACATCAGTGCCAGCCTAGATTTTGGTAATAGATTATGATTTTACTTAAAAAATAGATTTACTTTTGATTTGACATTTTTTTTTTATGGCGAAAAACTTTATATCATGTAGCTTTTCAGCTGAAAAGTCATTAATGTCTGAAAAGCGGCTTTTCGTCATCAGTGTGAACATATAATAAAATAACGTTTATGTTCTCCTTACATGGCAATCTTAAACAAGGATCCGAACTATCTTTTTCTCAATTTAGAGAGAGATGCTTACTGTCAACTGTATTCTTTATTTTATATGCTTTGGAAGGATTAAAACAAAAGCATAAAAATATAAGCTAATTCATTCAACTAAAAATTCTGTTTTTACTTCACCATTTCCTCCGGTTGTTATAGAAATTCATCAAATCGAAATTAACAGTACGCAAGGATTGTGTATTTTATGGAATTTAATTCAGAGTATTCAGAGTTTATTTTTTAATTTTGATGTAATTTTCATTAAAAATAATTTGATGATTAATGTTCAGTTGAGAGATTAAAAGGTAAAATTACGTTTCATTTAACTGTCAGTCAAATATATACTTTAATACGAATACTAGCGAGTTCGAACAACTTTTTAAACGGAATGGAAATAAAGCACCATTCTCCTAAAGAGTAAAAAAGTACAGATTTTGTTTACGAGTTCGCTTTCTATAAGGATTTAAATGCAACATTGTCATAGAATTTGCAGTGTGCAGAAATTCGTCTGCAAAATTTTACAAGCCAACAGCAACAAGTGGCTGCCCAGCCGGACACCTAACTGTTATAGCTGAATTACAATTCTGCGTTAGGTCGGTCGGCCTTTGACCGTACTTTGGTCTCCGTTGGAAAAACTTTACGATATAAGCTGTCAAAACGGACGACCTCAAACTTTGCAAAACTAAATGTTGCGTTGACAGATCGTGCGTCTATCATTTTGGTGATGCCAATAAAAGCAGCTATACTAAAAATCCCCCAAAACGTCCCTTTTTCCGAAATCATGCAATTATAATTTTAATCAATAAAAAATTAAAAGATGTTGTCATAAAATCATTAAGAACCATAAAACCTACTTTAGAAAGCTAAGATCTTTTTATTAAGTGTAATATAATCTGCGAAATAATGAAAAATGTCACATATTAACGTGAAAATTCGGACTAGAAGCTTCAAAATAAATGAACGCTTTCCAATTTAATGATAAAATGTTTTTTTTTTTTTTTAGATTTGAACCAAGGATTTCAGGTGGAGTACCTATTCAGTCAAGTCTGCCTTGGTTCGAAATGGGGTGATAGATTAGTGGGAAGGAAAGATCAATCAGGTGAAACACGTGTAGGATGTTCTAAGCGTGGTGGAAAGCCAAAGAAACATGTGAATTTGAATCAGAGGCAAGTGTTATGCCTTTACCTCAGTCAATTCAAGTTATAAGGCAATCTCATCCACAAACTTCTCTTCCATCAACTACAACTTCAAGTCGTAAATATTGATGAATTTTCAATTTCAGTTGATTAGAAAAGAGGATAGAAAATTGCAAATGCGAAAGGTTTTAAAGCGTAGGACCATGGCCTGGCCGGGAATCGAACCCGGGACCTCTGGGGTAGCAGTCGAGCACGCTACCTACTCGACTACCGAGGCCGCCTCGGTCAAAATCACTGCTATTTATTATAATTATTACTGTTAATTTTTGCCGAGATTTTTGCAAATTTTGAGAGCAAAATGTAGGAAATTCGTCAACGAAAGCAAGTTGGAAATATTCATGTAAATTTGTGTATGGAAGTTTTTTGGTACAGTGCGTGTTTTGGGGCAATTTCAATCAATTTCTTTCCACCTTGAACACCAGAGGGCACTTAAGTACAAATTTAAAGAAATTCGGTATATAGTGGTTTTCATGTACGCTGAGTATTTGGCTGATATCTTTTTTGAACCATATTGAACACCAGAGGGCGCTGTAGTACAATTCTTTATGCGATTAGAATGAAAATTGGTATATTGTGGTTTTGAGGTACGGTGAGTATTTTGGCGCTATCTTCTTTGATCCAACTTGGACACCAGTTGGTGCTGTAGTACAAACTTTTTACAAAATCGCCTAAAACTACAATATGCCTACCATAGGCGTAGAAGGATATCACCAAGTGGTACTCCATTGTGAGTTTCAATGTTATGCGACTTTAATTTCCATGTATGGGCGGAGCCACACCCCCTTGACCAATGCCTGTCCAAATTTTTTAGAAGAAATGCATCACCAAATAGTAGTTCTATTCTAAAATCCAACGTTTTGTGACTTACTTTCATAGGCTATTCGATATCAAAAATTGTAATTGTATGGGTGGAGCCACACCCCCTTGTACAATGCTCGTCTCGGTTTTCTAGTAGATGGACATTACCAAGTAGCAACTCCATATCGAGTTTCATTATTATGCGGCATTTAACTCCAAAGCTATTTGATACCATAAGTTTGACTTATATGGGCGATGCCATGCCCCCTTGTCCAATGCTCACTCAATTTTTCCAGTCAAAGGACAAGACTAAATAGTACATTCTTACCGAGTTTCATTGATGTGTGACTAATAGTTCGAAAGTTATACCCACAATTTGGTAAGCCGAAAAAGTGCCACACCCTTTTCCCAACGCCCATAAAATTTTACCAGTGGAACGGCACATGTAAATCGAGGCCGAACACCTAATTCCAATGTTGTGCGACCTATAATTCCAAAGTTATTCAATATTGCAGATTCGAGCTGCCACGCCCCCTCTTACAATGCTCGCTGAATCACTTGTAATTAGTGAGTACTTGGGTACAACTTTACAAAAACAAAGTGAACGGCATTTGCCAATCTACCTTACCACAACATTCCTTTGTGTGTTATATTATTCAAACAATGATATTAAGGGTATTCGTCCTCAACCAACCTCATTAAAATATCTAATTGACCAATATATAAGTTTGCCATTTTGCATGAATACCCTTATAATAATATTTATAATATACTAAAAAATGCATAAATTTTAATATGAAATACAATTGAATAATATTAATATCATGCTAAATTCATCAAAATCATTTTTATACTACTTAAGCAGCATGATAATTTAAAAAATTTGATCAATTTAAAAAAAACTCGCATCAAAATATAAATTCCCACGATAATCCTATGAAAATCTGAGTTTTCCATCGGAATCCAAGAATACCCACATTTTAGCATTGCTCAACGAAAATGCAACCCAGCGTTAATATGGAATGTCAAAAGCACGACCTAGCTTGAGCATGTCGCTACTCATAGCGTTGATCGTACGTCACCCCCTCAAATTCATATTTACGGGATGAGGTCGACGCAATGCATGAGGTCATATTTTGTGTTGCTTCATAAGAACCCATTGTTTCTAGTCGAGCTGTCAAAGGCCGACCGACCTAACGCAGTATTGTAATTCAGCCATTAGATATGCCATATATATGGCATATACCCATGGTATAATAACCCAGGTAGACTTATTAGAGTTGAGTTCCTAGAATTCGACCTGCCTTTGCTGTCAAACTCTGCGCTGATATTGCCACATCCTGAATTTTGTGGGAAAAAGTAATTGGATTGGGATTTTATAATGGGCTAAAGGGATAAAAATAATATTATAACAGAGAAACCTTAATTTTTTTTTATTTTTGATAATTAACTAAACTAAATTTTTAGATTCCAATAATATGTTATATAACAAAGCATCATTGCAATATTTTGACACAAATACTAAATATGGTTTTATTAGCACGCTTTGATATTCATACATACCGCACTTGTATACAACGTAATAATAAAGAAATTCAATGAACAGAAGGAATTACTAAACTGTACTAAATTACTAAATTAAACGCTTAATTCATTTAAATTTATTGTACTATTTTTTGTTCTTAATTTATATATATTATAATTCCATATAATATTAAGACATTTTCTTCTGAAAACTCGGATTTTTGCTTAAAGATATGGCAGCACCGTATTTTGACAGCAAAGGTATGCCAACTTTTGCTGTCATTCTAATAAGTCTACCTGGGTTATTTTACCATGCATATACCTAACGCCAAAGGCGTTAGGTTCATATAAAACTCTCCATACAAATTACGTTAGGTTTGTTCTAGCGTTGGGAAAAACCTAACGCCTTTTTGTCTATCCGTGTGATCTGGCATCTCTGTCTGCCACATATGTTTTAAGCATTGCAAAAAGATACAGCTGCTTAGCTCACACTAACAACAAATTCCGTAAAGAATTTAATAACAAACTCAGCTGTTAACTTAAGTACACAGTTAGCGTTCCGCAAAATTTTTCCACCATAGTGTAGTGGTTAGAGCGCTGGCCTTAAATGCAAACGAACGCGAGTTCAAACCCTTCACCAAATAAAACCAAATTCTTTTTTCTTATAATTTTGTTTAGAAGTGTTTTTTTGTTATTTTTATTAATGGGTAGTATTTACAAAAGGTAAATTTAGGCAAAACATTTAAAGAAAATAAAAAAAATATCTTAAATATTGGCTTTTTTTTTAACTCTAGCAAGGAAAACTCGCGTTTATTTAGATAGGAATTTTGCCATTTTTATTAATCATATTTCTCTTTATTGTATTTTACACATATATATTTATATATTTCAATCTATTAAATTAAACTCAATGAAAACTTTCCTGTGTCGGGACGGTATTTGAACCGCGGTCTCTGCCACATAAGATGCGCATTCTACCCAACGCGCCACGGACATCATATTCCGGATGTATCATTTAGGATATTATTATATTGCCTGACTTACACTTGCATCGCTTAAAGTTTTTTCGCTACTTTTTTCACATCCTCAGCTTGTTTGCTGCGTAAAGGAGCAAGCTATGTAAGCACATACAACTTTCCTTGTTTAACATGGCATCAAAATTTAAGAGTGTATTAGTGAACACCAAATTTTGTTTCATTGTGTTTGTAACTACGTTAGAGCTGTCTAGCTGGGTGTGTATACAAACAACAACACAATCAAAAACGATGTAAACAAATATGGCGTTGCTTGAGCAGCTGTTTACCGGCAAGCTGAAAAAAAGCGTCGACGCTAATCTGCAGCCAAATCTGCAAGCCTAGCGTGGAGAGCTGTCAAAATTTGCAGCGCTGCAAACGGGAAGAAAAAAGTCAGTATTTGACATATTTGACGACGACGCGTTAAAATATTTAATTTGGTGTTGCTAGTTGGTGTATTTCGTAATAAAAAGAATTTGCTACATCAGTGAAAAAATTTTTTTTATCTATAAAAAATAAATTTTGCCAACTTATGCAATTTAAAATACAAGAAAATACGTGCAAAGTGTAAAAAAACGTACAAAAATATGATGAAAAGTTTGCTGAGTATGCATAAAATCAATAAATAGTGAAAATGCGAACTTCCTATAATTTCCTAACAATTTGATTTCGCGTGGAATGCGACATCTAAGTTAAAAAGTGGTCATCAAGAAGAAAAAAAGAAATATTTGCATTTAATTTTTTGTTTTGTTAATTTATCCACATCGTTCTGCATCGTGTGTTTGCCGTCTTTTGTTTTTGCTACAATTTAACACATTTGCATACATTGTTTTTGTGGAAACTAACAAATCTTCATACAAAGCCAAAAAAGAATTTAAAACACTTGGCCCATCATGTCATACACAGAGCTGGAGTCTGGCTATCAAGATTTGCGTCAATCATCAGCCGCCGCCACTCAGGCTGCAGCAGCAGCGGCCGCGGCCCCAAGCCACCAACGTCCGGGATTTTTTCTAGGAAACGATGGAAATGTAATTCTTATTTTCATTCTTCTTAAAAATGTGCAGAATTTTTTCTTTGAAAGATAGTAGTCTAAATAAAAATCAATAATCGAGGCCACCGCTTGGCCTCGTCGTTGTTGGCCGACGCTCAACCGACGCGTCGAGCCGTAGCGGCAACGTTGTCATCGTTTTCATCAAAGTTGCCACCTTAATAAACCAAAATTCCCACTTTGAAAAATAACTGCGCGATGTAAAATTCGAAAATTTCAAGATTACTTAGCAAAGATACAAATCAATATTTCTAGTACGAACGAAGTTAAATTAACTTTTTATCCAAACAAATTTAAATTAGTTTTAAAGCAAAGTACGAATTTAACTTCAAATACGAATTTAACTAACAAATCTACGAATTGAACTTAATTTGAAAGGAAATCAATTTGACATCGGCTTGGAAACACATAAAAGATGAAAAATTTATAAAAAATTATTAAGTTAAAACAAATTCATAGAAAATATTTCATGACTAAACTTCGGAAATTCGGTATCAGAAATTGTTGAATTGTAGAAATTTGTTGCATGAAAAAATCCTAATATAAGAAATACCAACTTAGAATGTTATGCCATTGATATATCAATCATATGTGCGCTCAAATTTTGGCTATAGGAAATTTATGATATAATGTTGGGAAAAGTGCATCAATCAACAAAAGAAACTAAAGAAAATGATGTCAATTCGAAAACTTTTTAGTAAGCATGATACGAGTACAATTACAAGGTAGGCTTATTCAGTTTACTCACGCGTCAAAATAAACACCAAATAAGTGTCACAATTGTCAAATTGACGATGTTCATAGAAACGTCAAAACTTTGGAAAATTTATGCCACCGGTTGCAGTCAGGCTAGTTTCTTGCACTTACGAGTAACTGTTAAACTGCTATTGTTCTTGCGCTATACTAAGATGCAGCTGTGAAACCAAACAACTATCATAAAATATGTATGAATTATCAACAGCTGATTTTGACATCTAGCTCATTTTTTCCTCGAATGTGAACCTACCTTCTTATTCAACCACGGCATTATTAAAAATCAAAATTTTAATCAATATTATATTATATATATTATATTTCCACAAAGTCATTAAATTCTATAGGGTGTTTTTTTTAAGAGCTTCAGAAATTTAAATAATAATACAAGACAAAAATATTATTGAATGAATTTTTTATTTTTTCAATCGGTAGATAATATCATGGGATTTATTTTTTAAAAATGAGATTTCTGGCATATGTCCGCCGCGGCTACGAGTTACATAGTCCATTCGATCAGTCCAATTGTTCACTACTTTTTCCAATAAATCTGACCGTATGGTGTCAATGGTGGCTTGAATATTGACTCCCAATGCTTCAAGAGTCGGTGGTTTGTCGGCATAAACCAATGACTTAACATAGCCCCATGAAAAGTAATCGAGAGGCGTTAAGTCGCACGAACGAGTGGCCAGCTAATAGGACCACTTCTGTAAATAAAGTTGTCACCAAATTGATTTTGCAATAAATTGATGGCTAAGCGCGCTGTATGGCAAGAAACAAAATGTCGTCGATGTTTAGCTAATTAATTTTTGGAAACAAAAAATCAGTCAGCAGGGCTCGATAGCGCTCGCCATTCACCGTGACGGAAACTCCTTCCTCATTTCGAAAGAAATAAGGACCGATGATGCCGCCAGTGTGTAAACTGCACCAAACAGTCAATTTTAATAGATGTAATGGTGATTCGTTAATGGTTTTGAATCGAGAAGTGTAAAATTAGTGCGAAAACGATCAATAACTGCACGAATTGCTTGCTCACTAGGCCGATTATGTTGAGCATAAAATGGACGAAGTACTCTATGAACTGCGCGAACAGATGTATTTTTTTCAAAGTTAAATTCCACAATTCGGAAGCGTTGTTCTGGCGTTAAACGATTCATAATGAATTGCCAAACCTTACTGAACAGAAATGTCAACACAGTCTGACATTCTCAACTGTCAAACCATAGACAACAACCATCGAAACTTCTCATGCAGCTAAAAAAAAAACACCCTATACGTTCAGCTTGAGAAGAGAATTAGTAAAAATTGTTTGGAATAAACACACTTTCAGTTGTCGAGTTGTCGTACAGACTCAAATCAAATACCTTGAAAAATAAATAATTTTAAATCAAAAGGATCATATTCACTCGGCGAAGAAAATAAATAAATTATATAAAATAATAAAATTTCGATAGATATATTTCACAAAGCAAATATTTAACAATCGGTAACTTTTCAGTCAAGTATCCATTAGGCGTAGAAAATGAGTGTGAATATCGTATAAGTTAGTAGATCTATCTTGATCTTATACTATCACTTATCAAAAACTTTTACTATAATAAGAGAGATGGATACATGATTTTATTCCAGCTATAAAAGTTGGATTTTATTCCTACATCTCCGCATAAGGTACGGTGATGTATCCAACATTACTTTTTTTTTTACACACTATTATAACTTTATATCACACGTTAAAAAATTGTCTATGATCACGCCATTTTAATTGATATAAATTCTATGAAAAGTTATATCAAATCCGGTAAAGTGAGATGTGAAGCATTTAGTTTCGTTTTGAAATTTTCAAATTTTGGAGTGAAAGTATTTTATCCCGATTCGTAGAATAGTAAATATTGACCAAGAAGATATTTGTGCTTAGCTTATATAGGGTGTTACATCGGCTGGTTTCTTTTAAAACACATGGTATTTTGACACTGTCGGCGAGTAAACATTAACAGAAACTCAGCATCATATCTCAGCGGCACGAGATTGATCATTGAAAGGCAAATTATCATCCACTTTGATGTCGTTTCTCGGTATGCGGGATTGGTAACTGCTGGAAATGACGGCGATTTTTCTCAAAAATTAGCCCTGCGGCTGAGGCGTACTTTTATATCGACTGCTTTTTGGACCATTAAGCTTTTTTTGTGGGCTGCCGTTAGAGATCAATGTTATGGCAAAAATCAAGAAACATTTCAAGCACTTAAACACAAAATTACTTCTGCAATGACTGACATAGGAGCCGACGATACCATCGAAAATGTACTGCAAAATTGGGTTGACAGGAGGGTCTACTGTAGGGCCCAGCCAAGACAGCCATTTGAATCAAGTTATGTATATTCCACAACTTTTCGGAAGGTTAACTATTTCTAATAAAGCAAAAATAATTGAAAATTATTTATCAGCAATTTTGTTATAACATTTAATGAAAGCAACTGGTCGTTGGCCTGCCTACATTATTTTTAAATTCCTGCCAAGAAACCTTAAAAAAATCTTGGTTTTTCAAAACTTCAATGTGGTTATAAGTCAAAATTATAAAAAAATTTCCGTGCTAAACATCTTCACTTAAGAAGAGATTTATGGAATTCATGTATGCGATATGCAAAGGTGGCAACCTTACGCTGAATATAGTATTGTTTTTGCCATTTAACCCAGGCAATTTTGCAAAATTTGTCAAGAGTTACATATCTTATCGACTGCTCCTTTTCGACCTTAATTGACATCATTATTGCTCGTATAACTAATCGGTTTTATCTCAGCGAAGCAAGTGCTTCTTTTTACCCCCGACTCATAAAAAAAACTCACAAAAAAAAATCATATAAAAAAAGAAATGTCAAACAGTTGGTTGGGTGGGTGGATGCATTAAAATAATTTGACTCACGCGCTAAACATTTACGAGTTTGATAGCACACAAGGTCACGGCGTTTGATGTTTGCGTGCTAATGACCTTGTTTTTTTTCGGTGTTGTGAAAACAAAATTTGAAGAATCAGCTATACATAGTAGAAATGCGCCTGCAAAAAAAATTGAGCCAGATTGCTTTTCTCTGCTTTAGCTTTGAACAAGCGCGCAACTTACAAAAAGGATGGTTAGGATTTTTTTTGTCAAATGCTTTGATATTTATTATTGTAAAAATATGTGCGGCCATGAGCTAACATGTGCAGCAAAGTTTAAAACAAATTATTCTATGGTAATGATTTTTGAAGGTGGTACTTTTTTAACTAAACACTTTTACAAATCTGGTGATTGTTCTGTTACAAGCTACAATTGTGCTACAATCCGACATTGAGCGGTTATAAAAGTTAAACTTTATGGCTCAAAAATATGAGTGTATTAACACATATTAAGCTTTGAGCCAAGGAATGCGCGGGATACATTTCTGTGTAGTATGAATTTCAGAAAAAAATTTATAGAAAGTCAGGAATGATATTTTTTGTTTAATAAGCGCCGCCTTAAATTATTTACACTGTTTCAAGCCGGTGCATAATAGCACACATCGAGATCTCTGCAGCACATACATTGCCTCACAAAAGTATTCGGAATTGATAATCTTTTGAAAATAACCACAATTTTTTTAATATTAACGAATATTCTATTAACGAATTAATCAAAAATCACTTCAGTGCTTTTTACAGATATGATAACCTTAAATAATAACTATTAAATAAAAATTAAAATAATAAAACTAACAGAAATCAACAAAAATCAAAATATTATACAAAATCTTGCTCACAAAAGTATTCGGAATATGCTCAGTAGTGTGGTTTTTTTAAATGTATCGTTATAAATTCATACTTAATATGGCCGCAGCTTAGTTTCTATGCGTGTGTGCGTTCATTTACGGTATGAATTTTGCAAAGTGCATTTGCCTTGCTGTGTATTTTTATTACCCACTCATAGTAAAATGAGTAGAAAATCCGCTGAACCTACTATTGAAAAAAAAATAACAATTTTTAGAATGCGTCAAGTAAACACTTAAAGAGATTTCCCAGTTCTACAAAAAGAAGCATTTCGACTATTCATAGTATTTTAGAAAGGAACACACTTCGACAACGATCAGCAGGCCAAAAAACTTAATACTCGCGATAAGTCGATTATAATACGGAAAATCAAGAAACCACCTCGATCTTCTGCCGTAGAAGTCAACAGGAACTTTTCTGAATATCGCGGAGGACGTTTAGAGCTGCTAATTACAATGGAAGAAGTCCCCGAATTAAACCTCTTATAAGTGAAAAAAATCGTAAAAAAGCTTAGAATTTGCAAAAAAAAAAATATAAAAATTACGAAAATAACTTTTGGTCACGCGATAATAGTCAGCGACGAAATAAAATTTAAATCTTTTGGTCCGGATTGTGGAAATAAAGTATGGAGAAATAAGAATACTGAAATGGACGCAAAAAATACATGCCCTTCTGTTAAACCGTTCTGAGGTGGTAACGTAATTTTATGGGAGTGTATGAGTACAAATGGAGTTGGCGACATCTAGTTCATAACTGACAGAAGGAATTATCTGCAGTTCATACAGATTATGAAAGACAATTATAAGATGTGGGCTTTCGGGCTGTTTTATATTTCAACAAGATAACGACCCGAAGCATATATTGCCGGATATCAATCCGAATGAACATTTATGGGCGGATTTGGAGCGATCTATTCGAAAGCATCCTATAACATCAAATGAACAATTAAAACTAGTTATAACAGAAGAATGAGCGATATCTTCATCAAAAATAACTCGGAAGCCTGCTCTATCCATGCCAAATCGCATAAAGAAGGTTCTTAGAATGAAGGGCCACGGCACACGATATTAAATTTTTATTTTCATCATTTAACTATTATTTAAAGTTGAATTTTGAGTACTTTTTGAGCTTTTAGTAATTTTGTTTTTTATGTGAACATTTTATGTGAATAGTCTCTTTTTTGATGATTGAGGCCTCTTTTATCATTCTCACTGAAGAAATGCGGTATTCTGCAAAACAATCACGTATTTTTTGGATCGTTTCAGGCGTCCGAACTAAAATTGGCCTTCCTGTGTGTTTGTCATCCTCCAGCGTCTCTCTGCCTCCCAAAACACGTTTATGCTACTCAAAAATATGTGCTCCACTTAAGGGAAGTTTAAGGCAAAATCGGATAAAATTAAGGCATATTTTAGAAGCTGTTTTCTAAAAAAGTTTGTTAAATATATAACAAATTTTTTTTACAAACTAATTTAACATCTGTATATTTAAAAAAAAAATGTCTTGTTTTTTACAAATATTTTTCAGACATAAAGATGGCGCTGAAGTTTGTGTATTAAAAAAAAAAAGATGAAAATCGGGCCACATCGTAGCTTGGCTCCGGATCGTCTGAAAGAGAAAAAGATAGATCTTTGAATGCATATCTTTTATCAAAATGGAATGAAAATATAAAATATTAAGAAAATTATGAAGCGAGAAAGAAATGTTATTTTTCACCCTATTGTTGCGTATAAAAACTATTAAAACTTTACAAAATCACTCATTTTAGTAAAACATGTGTAGAATTACATTACAAATCGAATTAAAAATAAAAATTAAATTTTATCGATTAGTCTTTTTGCAATAGTGTGGCTCATTTTGAAAAAGTATGTTTCGAGAATCACACGTTTAAAGTAAAATTAATTCTTTTTTAAGTACTCTGGCTCGATGAGTTTAAAGCGCTATACAATCTTTATTATTAGCGGGATTGATTTAAAAATTCTTTTAAATATTCTTAAATAGTTATGCAACAATAATCATGTAAAAAAAACTCAATTTTAAAAACGTTTTTTGCCTACTACCTCCCTTAAACAATCTCCCCAGCAATCGAAATGTTTCTCATGTATTTTTACCAAGTTTTGCGTGAAATTTAATCGCTAATTGAATCGGGAGGAGAACATTTTGAATAAAAAAACTGAAAAATAAACAGAAATCGTATTTTAATTATGTTTTCCAGAGCCTATCTGGAATATTATTTGACATACTGTGTAGATGGTAAGATATAATATATATGGGCATGGATTTCGAAAATAACAATTCCGAATACTTTTATGAGGCACTGTATATTTTTTTTTTCGAAAAATGTTAGTTCTTAGCTTTTTTTTTAATACTTAAGAAATGTGTTTGCCTTATATAGTTAGTAGTGGCTCCACGAAATAACCCCCACATGAAATAAACCCCAAAACAAAAATGAAATAAGCCCCCACAAATTTCCATACATTTTTCATATGAAATAACACCCTATTTTTGGGAAATATTTCACAAATTTTGGGTAATATTGAAAACAAGTTTTTCGAGCTCTAGGCCAAGCATGTTGTCAACAAGACAACATGAAGAACAAAGAAGGCAACAACCAACAACAACAACAACGGCTCTGTATAGAGCAAATCACACAGCTTGACTATACAGACTGTTTCATTGACCGCTACACCAACTCATCAGTTGGGCTATGCCTAAAAGTATGATACGATCTAGGTTGTTAACCTTAGTACAGTATGCATCAAAAAGTAGATAAGAACTCAGTTACAAAAATTCCAGCGTTCTCTGCCAAAAACAAATTCCGGGTAACTTTCTCGGCATATTGGCAGTATATGTAGAACCTAAGTAGCTTGAGTGGATCACTGTATAAAGTCATACAAAGGCTACTGATGAGTTGGTGTAGCGGCCAATGAAACAGTCTGTATAGTCAAGCTGTGTGATTTGCTCTATACAGAGCCGTTGTTGTTGTTGTTGGTTGTTGCCTTCTTTGTTCTTCATGTTGTATTGTTGACAACATGCTTGGCCTAGAGCTCGAAAAACTTGTTTTCAATATAAATAATTAGAGGCCGTATACAAAATATTAATATTAAATATTCTGGGAGAGCACGCCCATAAAAATGTTAAGATAAATGATTGGTTGTGTGTTTATCACATAAAAAAACAACAAAGTCTTTCATAACAAACAATGGTCTCCACGCCATCTTAGGTGTACCATCAGTTAAACTAACTGAACCCTAAAAATGAAAGTGTGGAAAAAAGGGAGGAGCTAAACAGCAAAAATAACAACAACTTCAATATGCTCTGATAGCAGTAAACCGCTGTGATCGAATTTCGAAGATGCACATGAATTAAGGCTATGCCTAAAAGTATGATACGATCTAGGTTGTTAACCTTAGTACAGTATGCATCCAAAGTAGATAAGAACTCAGTTACAAAAATTCCAGCGTTCTCTGCCAAAAACAAATTCCGGGTAACTTTCTCGGCATATTGGCAGTATATGTAGAACCTAAGTAACTTGAGTGGATCACAGTGTAAAGTCATACAAAGGCTACTGATGAGTTGGTGTAGCGGCCAATGAAACAGTCTGTATAGTCAAGCTGTGTGATTTGCTCTATACAGAGCTGTTGTTGTTGTTGTTGGTTGTTGCCTTCTTTGTTCTTCATGTTGTCTTGTTGACAACATGCTTGGCCTAGAGCTCGAAAAACTTGTTTTCAATATAAATAATTAGAGGCCGTATACAAAATATTAATATTAAATTTTGGGTAATATTTATTTTTTTGATTTTATTTCATTATGAAATAAAGATTAAATGAAACAAGCCCCAATAAAATTTTAGTTGGGGATTATTTCATTTGTTTATTTTTTTGGGTTTATTTCATTCAGTTTGGGGATTATTTCATTCCATAAGTTTGGGGGTTATTTTATGTTTCTGTGTAAATGCACCTTTTACAAATTATTCATTTTGTAAAAGGCTCATATTTTAAGCTTAAACCTTTCTTTTTTTGCGGCTTATTTAATTTAATTATGTAATAACACCCAACGAAAAAATGAAATTAGTCCCAATGAAATATCCCCCTAAAAATGGAATAAGCCCCAAAAAAGGAAAATATGTGCCTTTTACAGAATGAATAATTTGTAAAAGGCGCATTTACATAGAAACCTTAAATAATCCTGAAATATGTGGAATGAAATTATCACCAAACCGTATGAAATAAACTCAAAACAAAAATATCAAATAATCCCTAAATGAAATTTGATTGGGGCTTATTTCATAATGAAATAAAACCCAATAAAAAAATCAAATACAACCCAAATTTTTTAAATAGTCCCCTTAAACTTTTTGGGGGTATTTAATTTTTTTTTTTTTGGGTTTATTTCATTTGGTGGTTATTTTGTGGAGCCGTAGTTATATAGTATTTTTTTTCTCCAACAAGAATTTATAAATGACACTGTGCGGCGAATACTTTGAAGCATAATTTTTGCGGCAATTATTAGCCGTTGACATTTCTACAGAGAGTTTGCTGCTGCTAATCGTACCGGTGTTTTGACATTCTCTCTATTTAGCTGTCAGCCAACGCAATGATACAATAACAATTTTATAAATTTTAATAAAATAAAAATTCATAAATTCAAAACTGAACGACTGCAAAAGCAATGTTTTATACATTCTTTCTTACATACATACATACATACATACCTACATACATCATGCTTGGTTAACCAGCTAGCAATCGATCGCTCTCGTTTGCCTCAATTAATTATAATTGAATGATGTGAAATTGGTTTAATTTATTTACTTGAATTAATCAAATTTGTATGTTTGAGCAAAAAATAATTTTAATCGAATTGTATTGAAAAATTGCTTTGCTATTTTATTAAAATTAAAAAAAGAGAGAAAATATTGCACTCTGCTTTGAAAAAGAAATAGAATTAAGAATTTGAAAAAAAAAATGTTGCTTGCATCAATAACTAATTAAGATTGATATGATTTTATTTTAAAATTGCATACAAATTATTTTGCCAGCACTGTGTGTTGTTGTGGTGGTTGTTGTAGTGATGACCTTGGCAATCAAATGTTGAATTTATGATTCTTGAAATGCATGACTGTTCTACGTTTGGCGTAATTAACGAATTTTTTGTATTGCACACATTTTGATTTTTTTCCTACCTGATTTAGTTTATTTTTTTTTTTTGTTTGCTTTATTTTATTTTCACATGTGTTTTCTACATCTCATGTTATTATTTTTGCTTAATCTGCCACACCTGCTGCGCTCTTCAACAGCATCTCTACGAAATTGCAAAGAAAATTTTTAATTATCAAAAGTTTAATTAACAAAAAAAAAAAAAAAAAAAATACGAAAAAAAGAAACAAAAAAGAACGGAAATTGCTAACAAGATTTAGCCAGAATGGGCAACAGTTTTGAAAAGTTTGTCACTTCCGGTGTTGGTGATAGTAGTGCTGTTAGCGGTGTAGCTTGTAGTCATTCCAATGACGGCTACTCTAATGTTTGGAATCGTTATCGCAATCGTGGCAAGCTGCGCAGACAACATAATCTACACCTGCCGCATCATCGTGCTGTTGACGCCGATTATACCGGCGCACGCTCCTTGACGCATGTGTGCTCTTCACCCGAATTAAGTGGTTGGTAGTTGCATGCCTCTTCACAAATTTCCATCTTTTCTCTCTTATATCTTAACTATTTTCCAAATTTCTTTTTTTATTTTTGTTTTTTTTTTGTTGTTTATCTTGGTTTTCTTTACTAAAAAAACTCTTTTCTTGTCTATCTTTTCTTTCTTTCTTAATTTATATTTAGACACAACAGGCGCCGCAGCTACAACCGCTATGGAACTACGTTCTTCTTCTTTCTCTTATGGGGTGAATCTATTCTAATATTTCAATCTATAAAATAACTTTATATATTTTTATTGTCATTATTAAAAAACATGGCTTTTGTGTATCTTTAGCATAGTGCCATGAGACATTTGCAAAGACAGTTCATTTTAGAGAAACAAATTTTCTACTAGCTGTCAAAATCAGCTGTTAATTATTGTTTTTTAATTTGTTTAAACGTTCGTGTAACTTTAATGTTAACGGAAATTTTGAATTAGCCTGTCTTACAATAGAATCACGGTAAAGTGCATGGAACCTTTTTTATGATGCTAACCAAAAGTTTTTATTGCATATCAAAGAACGTTTACATTTTTAATTATATCATAATTCGAAGTTGACAACGACCACGCTTTAGAGAGAAAGATATCTTCTCATTTTTCTTGCAATAAGTTGTTGGACATAATTTTTCAAGTTAATTTGAGGGTTCAAGGTCTCAAAACGAACCCTTTTGAAATGGCTGATTACGGAATAAACGTTGTACAATGGTACATGTCGTGTACGGGATTTTTATTTGAAACAATATTAAAGTATTTTACTCTAATCTCAAAAATTTTATTTTTCACGAAAAATTCTTTTTGCGAGCTTGTACCACACGTAAACTGTTGTTTTACTCATAGCAGATTCACCGAAAGCAATATTAAATACAGGGTGGCGAACGAATCGTGATACAAGAACAAAACGTTATAACTTTTTTTCTAATCAATGTATTTAATTTTTTTTTTTTCTTTTTTTGTATAGATAATTCAATTTTATTTTATTTAACTAATTGGTTTTGAAAATGATAGACCGTAAATGACCTCCATGCTCATTCACGCATATGCGACACTTGATCAGAAAATTATTCATTGTGGCCTGGAGGGTAGCTGTCGGGATCGCCTCAATTATTGTTGTAATGGACTGCTTCAATTCAGTCAAATTCCTTGGTTTCGTTTTATACACCTCTTGCTTGACATAACCCCATAAAAAAAGTCTGGCGCGGTGTGGTCAGGTGACCTTGGGGGCCAGCGGAAAGTGGTGTTTCTGGATATTAATTAATTTGAAAATTTTCGTTGGAGCTCCGCCATAACCGGTCTGGCTATATGTGAACTTGCTCCATCTTGCTGGAACCAAATGCTGTTAAAAGGGATTCGTCTTCGCCGCAGTTCTGGGTAAAAAAACTCCTTCAACATGTTTAAATAACGGTCCCCATTTACGGTTACTGTTACACCGTTTTCCTCGAAGAAGTATGGCCCGACAATGCACCTTGATGAAACCACACAGTGACACGTTCTGGGTGCAGTTCCGTCTCATGGAGTATTTCTGGATTAGATTCACTCCATATACGGCAATTTTGCTTGTTTACATTGCCGTTTAGATCAAAATGGGCTTCATCAGACATAAACAAGCAATTTATTAAGTTGTTGTCTTCTTCGGCCATTTGAATAATTTTTTGGCAAAATTCCAGACGAATAGGCAAATCCAGAGGGTTAAATTTGCTTGTAATTTGGAGTTTGTATGGAAACAAGTTTAAGTCATCTTGAATTATCCGTTGTAATGACCGTCTGCTAACTCCAATTTGCGCCGATAAGTTTCGTGTCGAAACGCGTGGATTTGCCTGAATTGCCGATGCTACAGCCGCGATTGTGTCTTGCACCCGAACATAGGGATCTCGATGGTACGGTCTGCGTGCGATGCTTCCGGATTCGGCAAACATGTTTACCAACCTCATAATGGTCCATCTACTCGGGGGAGTGCCGCCAAACTCCCTCCTAAATTCCCTTTGGACGGAAATGATGGACCGTAAAGCATGGTACCGCTGCACTACCCAAATCCTCTTTTCGGTATCCCAAGCATCCATTTTAGTAAATCTAAATACTAATCTGCAAAATAAAAAAAAAATAAGGCGATTACTCACACAAAAAAAAAGTTATTACGTTTTGTTTTTGTAGCACGATTCGTGCGCCACCCTGTATTTCTTAGACTTTGTTGCACTTTATTTAATGCGAATTCTCTGATTAGAGTACTAAAACGACAACCACAACCACAACAAAGAAGAATCGTGCCAATAGGACCAATACAGCCTGATAGTTTTAAAAGATGTGATTCTAGTTTTAAAAGATGTGAGTCTTTTTAAAAACGCCATAAATTGTGAATACAACAAAAAGTATATGGCGTATATGATAATAAGTTTTGGTACAATAAAATAATGGGAATCGGAAGAGGGGATTAAAATTAACTTTTGTTTTAATTTTGCTTTTAATAGTTTTTTGTTTGAACCTAATGGATCTTATCGGCCAAAGTGCATCCGATAAGGTTCGTTGCTATTGCTAAGTATGATGTGCCAAATGAGTAAAATACTTTTTTTATAGAAAGTAACCCCCTAAAACCAAGTTTTGTGCGACATTTTATCATCAATTCTGAATAAGTACGAAATTAACCCTTTAACACATTTTAAGTTTTGACTTATTTCTGGCATTTAAGTTGAATTTTCAGCTTTAGTGTATTTAGAGACTTATAGTAGAATTTCATAATAAATTTTTTTGTGGAACATTTTAACCCATTATATCCTTGTTTTATGGGTCTTTGCCGTTTTTTTGCCGTTTATCATAAAAAGGTCAAAATAGACCCATAAATTGAGAAGTTAACCCCCTAAAGGGTTCCACAAAAATATTCCTCGTAGTATTTTACATAAACCCTCAGAACACATCCTATACCCAATACGTAAGGATAACATGATTTCCTATGCCGATTCACTATAAGAATGTTCAAAAAGTGGGAAAATTAAATCCCTCCTAAAATAAGACTCATACGTAAACTTTCAAAACGCCGATACATGTATATTGTTTTTTTGACTCCTCTATCAGAATCCGTTGTCAGAACTTTGTTATTTTTTTCGTTTTGAACAGTGTAATGAATGACTAACGCCTGAACAATACTATTTCAATGGGCTGAAATGAACTAGAAGCTTTATGTTATCATATTGACCCAAATTGGGTTTCCCTTTAGAAAGTTCATAAATATATTTATTTTTGGCCTATTTTCATCATTTGCGATACATGGCCTTTTGAAATTTTTTAGGTTATGTGGTGATATCGATCAACCCTTTAGAAAACACTTAAAAATTATTATTTTTTTGCATTTCTAGCTTCGTTTTCGTCATATGGCTTTATGTCATCATATTGACAGACCCCTCTATTTGTAGGCCCACATTTGGGTGTCTCCTAGAAAGTACGTAAATCGTTGCTTAGTTTTTGAGGTTATGTTATAATATTTTTCACGTTTTTATTTTGATTTCCCGTTTAGAAAGCGATCACTGCAAATTTATTTATTCTAATGTAAAGTGCATTCGGTGTGCTCGGTGCGTTTGCTATAATTTCTCGTTGCTTTTACTTCATTCAATGAAGTTCACTGTCTCTCTATTTTGAAATTTTATTTCATAACAAAATGTCAGCACTGCTTCGACAGTAAGCTTTCAAAATATGCAATGCTTGTTTTGTTGGGTTCGCTTCATACAGAACATTTTCATTCGATATCAATGCTACACTAAAGTACACTGCATTGAAATACTGTACAATAGTGAAGACTTATGAATAGAGGGTTTTAGGGTCTTATATCTACAATCTTAAAAAATCGCGAGTTCAAAATTCAAGCGAAAAACATTTTATCATTGTACGATTGCATTTAAATTACTAATACTACATAAATCAGCGATGCCCACAAATATTTTTTAAAGAGTGTTACAACAAAAAGCCGTTACATCAACAACAAAACGTTGGATACGCGTTCCAATGAAGAAAACATTGGGCCACAACAGAAAACATGATCGTAAAACCAAAAAATGGTAAATTTGTGAATTTTACGAGATACAAAAACAAAGCAATAAGAAGCTACAAATTGATTTCTACGAACTACATACAACAAATGTTAAAATATTGAAGTTGTTGAAAAGAGTTAGGCGTGGGGCATCGTTGCCCTAGAGAATGAAATATTTATCACTTCGCTGAATTTGCTCTTCCTGTTCGTCCACCGTAGTTTGCTCTAACAAACAAGCCATTTTCAAATATGCTGAATATTTTATTGCTTGCATTGAGCTAACAAATTTGTTCCTTAATGTTTATTTAATGGCTAATTACATTGAGCAGCCCTCTATTAACAAAGATTACAAGCAAACGTGGGCTTCCTAGCGCTTATCGCTTCTTCTATCTGAGATGTGTTTGCTTTGGGTTGTTTTTTATTTTTTTTTCCTTGTCAACAATGCACTAAGTGTCGTTTTTTAGAATGTATATTTTATAAGGATTTTTTTTTTTTTTTTTTATATTTATTTTTAATTCCTTTTTTCTCTGTATTTTGCTTTGATTCTAAAACATTTAAATTTGTTTTTTATAGCAAACATTATCTTGTTTACCCGTTTTGCTTCGGTTTCTTTAATGATTCCGGCGCCTAGAGTTCGTTAGCTTCTGGCAGTTTTTCGCTGTACCAAGTTATTCATTGGTTATTCGCGTGCACAGCAGCAGGTGTTACGGTTCTGGCTGCCTAAAATTTTCATTTCCGACTTTCAGAAAAACTTTAGTAAATTTTATTTTGTTCTCAAAAATTCAACATGTTCGACTATAACGTAAGAATGCTGAATTTATTTTAAGCTCATCGTCGATATCAAAACATTAATAAAAATATGAAATAAAAAAGCGCGTGAATCAAAAGCAAAAACAATTTTATTAGTTATCAGTGAATGAAATATTTAACAAAATTGAATGCCTCGATGTTTTAAAATGTTTTGAAAATATATTTAAAAATTATTTGTGCTTTGTGTATAGTGTAAAAAAAGCTTCTAAATTGAAAATTGAGATATACATAAAAAAAACTATTAGTCTCTCAAAGTTAATAAGTATTGTCTGCATTTTTGTCTTTATTGGATACCCTTATGTTTTTCCATATGTTTCTTTTGATGAAAGTAATTACACTTTTGTTTTTAGTTTTTGAAGATGAAGCTCCGAAATGTGGTCTGTATATAATTTATTATTTCTGTGTTCATTCTTGCTGGTTAGTCAGGTTCTAAAAATGGAAACAAATGTGAATACCGAACACTATCGACCCTAACGACACTAAAACGAAAAACGAATTGGCCATTTCAGCCCTTGAAAGGACTTTGATCGAGCTTCTTATGATCAAATTGTGCTGTGCGTGTTATTAAATGTTCTGTACATAAATGACCGAGAACTTCAAATTTTACAGTTTTCCCGCATTTCCAAAATATGCGAATTAAAAATTCCTTTTTGGACAAATATGTTTAAATCATAATTCTTGAGAAGCCAGAACCCCAGCCACCTCCAAATTAATGAAATAAAAAAAATTTCTTGGCAAAAGTTTAATGATTTTTGTTTTAAAACCACAGCCCCAGCCCACCTCCATATGAATGAAAAAAAAAAGTATCTTGGCAAAAGTTTAATGATTTTTTATAAACTTTTATTTTTTTTTTAACAAATTTCTGGGGTGCCAGTGTAAAAAAATTTAAAAATTGAAATATCTACTCAAAGATGGCATCGGAGTTAAATAAGCTATAAGAACGAGTTATTCTTCTTGTTGAGACCTATCCAACGACATATCTTTTTTTAAGATCTGTTATAATCTAGTAAAGTAATACAAAAAATACCATTTTAGCTCTTAATAGAGACCACCTAGAAAAAAATTTGTGTCGTACTAAAATCCACTCAAAGTAGGCTGTCAAAGTGGTGACACTGCAAAGTTTTTCTTCCCTAGTAGTTACCCGGCTCAGCGAAATAACTCCTAACGAAATAACTCCTAATGGAAGAACTCCTAACGGTAAGTGATATACTTCCTAATTTTCAAAGATGAACTAACTCCTAACTCCTGACGAAATAAGACCTAAAGAAAAAATTAAATAAGTCCTGACATTTAGGAGTATGTTCATTATGAAATAACACCTAAAAGAAAATGATGAATTAAGTCCTAATTTTCAGAGTATAAAAAAAAACAAAATTAAAGGGCCCATTTGGTTTTTTTTTGTATTTATGATATAACGATTTGCCTTTTTGCGAAATGTGGAATTGAAAATTCCGTACAGGGGACTTCTAATTAGGACTTATTTCGTTTGCAATTTTTTAGGAGTTATTGCATAAAGAATAAAGGGCTGCACAAATGCATTTGAATCGCCCTATAAAACATTTGTTTGGTGCTCAATTACTTTCGCTCTTGCACTCTCATTTGCAGATAGCGTTGGCGTGAGCACAAATACTTGGTAGTATGCGTAAATAAAGAACTAGTTGAAGGCAAAACAAATGAGTTATTGACTCTCACTCATTAATTATGTGAATAAAAAGAACTTGCAATGAGAGTACAAGTAAGCAAGTACTTGAAATACTTGAGTATTTTTGAAGACAAATTTTCAGTTGCATAGATAATATCTTTTAGATATGTATATTTTATTAAAAACAAAAAACAATTCATTTAAAGATAACGAAAACACAAAAAATATATCTTAAAAGTTAACATACATTAAGTTAATCGATTTATAAAATTATATAAAATAAAAATTAATTAAAAAATTTACATAGTTATTAATTACTTATATTTGAATGTAAAAACATAATTTTGTTCACAGCAGTGTCATTGCTACTGATGCTGCATCGTTTTTCTGTGATTACATTTCGTGCAATGGAAAATGCTCGCTCAGATGGTGCAGACGACGCTGGCGTTGCTAAAATCCTGCAACTTAATTTGTATAATTTTGGAAAATCATTTTTGTGGTCATCCCACCATTTTAAAATATTGAAATCATCATAAAAATCGACGTTTGTGTTAACATATTTGTTGATTTCGTTATCAATTTGATTTATTGAATTTGAAATATTCTGCGTTTGCAGAAATTCAAGGAATAAAATGGTGTTTTCAGAAGAACATTGTGGTAAGCCTTCACCCTCTTCACTTGAAACATCACTAGCTAATTCCGACATAAGACGTTTGCACTCCTCTTTGATATAGATTTGGTCACTATTAGAAAGCATATTGAGTTTATTTGCAGGAGGAAATAAAAAAAGAGCTACTCTATGAATTAAACTTAAGTTCTCAACGACTGTAGATTGCAAGAATCCCAACAGTTTATCTTTGAAATTTTTAATAAAATCTGTTTCTGCGGTTTCAACAGTACAAATTCTCTTCAACCTTTGAATATAAATATAAATAAGGTGAATAGTAGCGTAGTTTTCTCCTTCAAGCTTTTTCGATGCTTGTTCAAATGGTTCCAAAATTTCAACAATTGACTTTACCTGATGCAATTGAATATTATTAATTTTATCTAAATTATTTTGTTGCTGTAAAATTTGCAGTATTTCGCCCCAATTTTTTTGAATTGAAACAAGCAAGTAATAAATTGTGTTGAAACGAGTGGGAGTAAAACTTTTTAACGTGCTGTTCAAAGATGAGTTATAACCAGACTTTTTGAAGTATTTGACAAGTTTTGTTGAATAAGAACATAGGTTTGCTACTTCTTCACACTCCTCTATCGATTTCTGAATCACATTATGAAGTAGATGGTTAATGCAGAACAGATGACTGTAAGAACGGAAAGCAGCAACCATATTTGAGCCCCTGTCTGTCACAATAATGACTTTATTGTCAAGAAAGAGATCGAATTCTTCTAAGAGTTTCAAAACTTTTGAATGGATATTCACGCCTGGAATTAAAGTGAAAAATTTTTAAAGTTTTGATATCAGACTATCCATAACGTTTCGCAATTTAACTGTCAAAAGGATATTTTAATTAGCCCATAATCTACAATTTCATCTAAAGAATGACGGTGTTGTAAGCTGCTTCTGTTTTTTTTTTTTTTTACTTACTTGTGTTTTTTTCTCCATACATAGACTTAAGGCCAAGAAGTTTGTTTATTAATGTCCCATTTTTTATGTAATGAACAGTCAATGCTAAATAAGTTTTTCTTAAGAAATTGTCAGTCCAAAGGTCCGTTGTAATACCAAATCCATTGTTTTTAACATATTGAAGCTCACTTTTGATTTCGTAAAAATGTTTTAAATATATATCATCAATATTTCTCGAAACAGTGGTTGGATGTGGCAGCGCGCTTTGGATATTGACATTCCGTCCATAAGTAGCACCAATTGAAACAAAATAGTCTGCAAGCTTATGTAAACCAGGATCTTCAACAATTTTGTATGGTCTGCATTTTTTTATCACCCATTCTGTTATTACATCTAGTCCTTCTTTTTTTGTGTTTGCACTTACATCTACTTTTAAAACATTTTCACTGTTACTTTTCATTGTAAATGCAATGTAACATTTATGTTTCAGAAGATTTGAAGTTGATTTTTTGCAATTTTTGTAAACATTAAAACAAGTTCGGCATGAAACTATGTTTGGAATTTCCTCACCAATTTCATTTTTTACTTTGCAAAAAATTTGCCAAGCTTTGCTTTTTCCACTAAATTCTTCAAGTTTAAAATTGCCATTCACTATTTTTGCTTTTATAGTGGCGTTATTCAAATAGCTATTAATATCAGTGTTTGTAGTAAAAGAATTACTGTTTGTTGCCTGTAAAGATGTTAGCTTTTTAAAATAAAAATAAAAAAATAAATCAATATCTATTTACTTCATCAATTTCCATTTTGTATGCAAATTACTTCAAAACTTCTTTATTATGTCTTCATTAGCAAACTGACAAGCCTCCTGCTTTCAATATACTCAAGTACTTGGAGTACTAGAAGGAACTATTCATTTATTTCTCATTTGCCGTGATAGCGGCGTATAATTTTATGATCGACGAGAGTAAGTTGCGTATGCATTTGACTCGAGAGAGAGAGAGTCGATAAATTACTTGATCTCTGAGCAACAAGTAACGCACTTACGCTTTCTCTTTGCTGAATAATTCTACAAGTGATGTGCTTAACTTAAAGTACTCGATGTAATCAAAGAAGCAAATGCATTTGCGCAGCCGTTTATTAAAGAACAGACACCTAACAGTCAAAGATGAGATAAAGCATAACATTTAGGAGTTATTTCATGTGCAATAATTCCTAACTTTGTATGGGAAATTTTAGGAGTTATTTAATATTTTTTTGTTAGGAGTTATTTTGTTAGGAGTTATTTTGTTAGGAGTTATTTCGCGGAGCCTATACCTTAACATATATGTACATACAAACCTTCTGATCAAAAAATACCTGGAATTTCTCATTTAAACAAGCAGCGCTTGAGATATTGTCGAAAAATTTTTTTTCTGATTACAAGTCAGTGCTTGTCTTGCTCTGTCGAATGTCAAATTATGTAAGTCGAGCAAAGAGTTTATCTGAATTTTTGTGTTTTCCAACAACTCGTGGTTTTGTTTCACTTCGACAATGCGCTGGCTTACACATCTCGTCTTGTACGCGACTATTTGGCCAAAAACAACGTTTATACTGTTCCGCATGCTCCATATTCGAACGGCATGGTTTCTTTTGACTTTTTCCTATTCCCACGACTCAAGTTACCACTTCGCGGAAAGCGTTTTGAGACAATTGAGGCGATAAATGAGAATTCGCAGATGTTTCTATGGGCAATTCCCAAAATAAACCTATAAAAAGTGTTTTCAAGATTACAGGAAACTTGGAATGTAGATTTCATTAAAGGAAATAAAATAAATAAAGATGAATAACTGAACTGTTTTCGATTTAATGAAGAATTTCTGGGTTTTGTTTTTATCAGAAGGTATGTTCTTAGACAGAAAACTTTTTGAATTAAAATAATTTTTCTGTACGGCCGCCACCTCTCTGCAGACAATGGCAAACCTCATAGAGTATTCAAAATGCCATGTAAAGCTTCTTAAGAACAAGAACATTCCGTTCATCGCCGTTCGGAGTCGGCGTTAAACATGTAGGTCCGGTTCTCGGTCAATTGTGTACAAACTTAATAACACGCACAACACAATTGATCATAAGAAGCTAGGTCAAAGTCCTTTCAAGGGCTGAAATGGCCAGTTATTTATTTTTTTTTTATGTTCTTAGTGTAAACCGAATACTTCTGTATCACGTATTTTTTGCTTTACTTGTTCTCTACATATTTTTGGAAATTCTTTAAAAACATTATTTACTCTATTAAATATTTCGAAACGAGTGCATTGACCATTAAATCTACAAATTGCCACCTAAATCTCAGTTCTTCTATTCAGTCCTAGATAAAATATGATATCAGATCTTATTATGTTGAAGTTAAAGTTAATTAAAAAAAAAAAACAAAAAAACGAGCATGGTTTTTCACTGATTATAGAGTGGGCGTTAAATTTTTCAAGCTTTAATATGGGCGTATTTTTTTTAGAAAAACTAGGTATATTCTATTTTAAAATTCCTCTAAACTCTTGTAGAATATATAATAAATATCTGCAGTTTAAAGGTTTTATTATTTTGATGACGTCAGCTTGTATGAGGGAAAAGCGTGGTTTTAATTCAGTTTATCCAAATTTAAACCTCATTGCATGTTTCAAATGTCAAAGCTTATGTGTGTAACATAAAGTGAATACATTAATTTTTTGTGGAATTCATTAAGGATTTTTCCTATTTTGATGACGTCACTTTGTGTGGGAAGTAGGAGTGGTTTCCATTTTGACGATTTTGAGAAATTTTATAGTTTGAGTGCGTATATTGAATCAAATCCCTTTTGCAAAATTTCAAGTGTTAAGATGAATTTTTGGGGAATTTGTTGAGAGTTAACCATTCTGATGATGTCACTTTGTGTAGGAGGTAGACGTTATTTTATCCTGTTTTGACAAAATTCAATCGTAGAGTGTGTATTTGGAATCAAAGCTTATAAGCAGAAGTTAAAGATAAAATTTTGTGGAATTTTTAAGAAGTTTTTTTTTAATAAAGTCAATTTGTATGAGAGGTGTGCGTGGTATTCATCCAATTTCGCTCTTTTTCGAACTTGATCTTTAGAAAAAAGCTTATATCTTAAATTTCATTATGACCTATGAGTTGATGTAATCGTACGATGGATAGACGAACATATTAACGAACATCACTAAATCGACTCAGATGGTTGTGCTGAGAAAGAATATATACTTTCTATACCTGTCACATCTCCTTATGGGCGACGGAAAAGTTCTTTTACTTCATATTAAAACTTTTGACAACGAGTTGTGGCGGCCATGGCGCAGTGGGTAGAGTGTGTGACCCATACGCCAGAGAACCCTGGTTCAATTCCATCTCATACAAAAAGTTCTGTCAATTTGATTAATTTTTCTGTTCGGTCGTCACCTCTCTGCAGACAATGGCAAACCTTAGAGAGTAAATAATCGAAGCGGAGTTGGCATAAAACTAGTCAACTAGGTCCAGTTCTCGATCAATTGTGTACAAACATTTAATAACACGCACAACACAATTTGATCATAAGAAGTTTGGTCAAAGTCCTTTCAAGAGCTGAACATAACAACGAATTCAACTTTTAACAATCAAAGTCAACTTTTTACACTGCAAATTCACTTTCATCAAAAAAAAAAAAAAAAAAAAACTAAAAAGAGTTTAATTTTGAATTTGATTTGTAAAATTTCTTACATATCAAAAATTTTAAAATTTTTACATTTGATTTGAAAGAACACATTATTACTTTCCGCTTTTTTCTTGCTGTGTTCCACTGCGGCTAATTAACGAAAAAAAAAATGGCAATAATGTAGTCGCTAAACAAAAAAAAAAACAAAAACTGGCTCACAAACAGTGTTGCCAGATGGTCCGATATATCGGATTTGTTACGATTTTAAGCATTGGATACGATGATCCGATATTTGGCCAAAATTCCTCAAAATGTTACGATTTTAGGAAAAATAGATCCGACGTCCGATTTCACATATATGTATTTCTTTATGCATATGAAATGAAAAAAATTTTAAATAAAAAGCATGGTGCCAACTTTGAAGCATTATTTTTAACCCTTCGAGCCACACTGGTGCTTTTCATCGCCCAATGCCTTAAAAAACCCTATTTTTTAAATCAAAAACTTTATGCATACTACTTTTTATGCATATATATTTTGTCTTTGTAGCAACGTATTTGATGCCTTCAAACATAAATTTTTAGGTCTTAAATTAAAAAACTGTAAAAGTTATGAATTTTTTAGTAAAAGAGCTAAATTTTTCACGTTTTTTTAATTCATAAAGTCAGCCATTTTTAAAATATTAGAAAATAAAATAAATAAATAAATAACTGGCCATTTCAGCCCTTGAAAGGACTTTGACCTAGCTTCTTATGATCAAATTGTGTTGTGCGTGTTATTAAGTTTGTACACAATTGACCACCGTTGCCAGATTGGGCGATTTATCGCCAATTGGGCGCTTTTTTCTTGTTTTTGCGCTTAAATTTTTAGGAAATCGCCTGGCGATTTTTTGGGCGATTTTTGTAAAAACAACCTTTTTTCATAAACTCATCTAATGTGTTTAAAATTTCAATTAAAGAAAATAACAATTGTTTTAAGTGTTTGGAACACTCTGTTAACAATGCGACTGAACACAGCTCACAAGCCCTTATCGATAATTTATTTATATCGAAATACTTATTTTTTTGAGACCTTTTCTTCAAAACATCAACTCACTTAATTCATATTTTCAACGAGAAAAAGTTGACTTTTTTCAAGCTTATGTTGAAATCACAACATTTATTCAAAGACTTGTTTCAAAAATTATAAAAGAAGACATTGTCAAAAATTTCAATTTTGATAATTTAGCTACATTCAGCTTAAATAAAATTTTAGCGGATAAAAGCAATTATAAAAGAATTAATGACCTTACATTTCATTATCAGTTCCATGAAGACATTCACAAATTAAGTGATGATATTGTTATGATAGACATATTTACTATCAAAATGCCAGAATGTTATTATAGTTTTAATCAAGGAAATGTTAAAACGATTACCTAGTCTGTTAGAAATTTTTGAAAATGCTTTTATTTTATGTCCTGAAAGATTTTTAAACTATATAAGACCTTCTTTCCTTGAACTCCCTCTTCATTATCTATCTCTTGAAGAGCGACGTGCAGAAGAAATCGAATATGAATCTTTGTTGACATTTCCATGGAGCAATGTTTTCAAAAACAAAGTGCCATCTGAAAGTGAAGAATTTTGGTAATCGGCATACAAAATTAAGACAGCCGTAGGCGGAAAAATGTTTGACAATATTTGTAAGTTGGCATTCATCTTGTGTATACTAAATCAATGTATGAACTAAATAATACTTCGAGAATTCACGAAACGGAGGAATAGTCTATTATGGCTGAAGGAATTACGTTTTTTGCAAAAAGTTTTTTTTTAAAGTTGCATATTGAAAAATTTAAAAAGTTATAGTCTCTAAAAAAATGTTCTTTAACGATCAAAATTCTCGTTTAAAATGAAGTAGCTTTTTTATTATTTTTTATAGACCTCAAAAATATGAAAATGAGAATATCTAATACTATTAACAGATCTCAATATTATTTGAAAAAAAATGTTTATAATTTGTTTTGTTTTTTCTTATATAATAAATTTCTTAGAAAAAATGGCGATTTTTTTTTCATTGGGCGATTTTGGGCGATATTTTCTTTAAATCTCGCGCTTTTTTTAGAAAAGTTCTGGCAACACTGCAATTGACCGAGAAATGGACCTACATGCTTAACGCCGACTCCGAACGGCGATGAACGGAATGTTCTTATTCTCAAGAAGCTTTACATGGCATTTTTATTACTCTCTGAGGTTTGCCATTGTCTGCAGAGAGGTGGCGTCCGTACAGAAAAATTATTTTAATTCAAATAATTTTCTGTCGCTGCTGGGATTCGAACCTGGGTCTCCAAAGTTCGTTGACATAGCGGCCATGCACTTTAACCAACTACGCCACGGACGCCATATTAGAAAATAACTATACAAAATTTTTAACAAGACCAAAAATAGTAACCATGTAAAGTTCTAAGCTTAAAGTAAATAAAATTCGGAATTTTACAATGATTTTTTGACATGAGCGATGACATACCCCCATGTGGCTCTATGTTACTGGAGTGAGGGTGTGGCTCGAAGGGTTAATTAAAAATCATTGGTAGCACTTCTGATCACGAATGTCAACATAAAGAATGACAATTACATTCGCTGCATTGCTTTCAAACAGTGTTCCCAGATTAGGGGATTTTCCCCTAGATTTAGGGGTTTTCTTTCGGTTTAGTAGAAAGTTTAGGGGTCAAAAATCTTTAGGGGAAAACTTTTGGGGATTTTATTTTTCTGTTAGGGTATTTTGAGAATTTTTAGTGGCTTCTAAAAGAAGTGACAACATCAACTATGAACTGTTTTTTTTTTTTTTTGGCATTTGATGCACCCTTTTGTGTTCTATTTTTCTTTTGTTTTAGCTCTTAAAAGGTTTATTTTGTCAAAGTGAGTCAAAACAATTGCGTACCATCGAAACAATGCTGCTGATTGTTTGTCGAATGAGCAAAATAGCACCAGAATATGCGTGAAACGTGAGGTTGTTTTAAATTCTGATGACGAGAAAGCATATATTTAAATTTTTTTTTTTTTTATTTTTTAATGACTTAATTACCATTGAATTTGTAACAAACAAAAAAAAAAATGTTAAAAAACAAAAATTAGAAAAAACGTGGAAGTATATTTTTAAATTTATTAAGCAGTTTTTATTGTACTTAAATTTAGTAGAAAATATCTAAATAGTTCAACCTAATTACAATCGAAGAATTATACTTTCATAAAATATAGTGCATGTCTGCCTCATGTTTCTTAAAAAATTGACTGCGCAAAGTTGCGCATAAGATAAAACACTTCATTTAAAAAAAAGCTTAACAAGTTTTCCTCAAAACGTACTAATTTTCAAAACAAATTCTTTTATAGAACTAAAAGATGTTTCTGAAAGATGTGCTTGTGTTAATTAACAAAGGTACATAAATTAGTAAGATATATTATTGTTTTCTTCAGCCTTTTGCCATGTTTCCGTCTGTCCGATTTTCTGTCTGTTATGGCGATTATAGCTCTTATATTGAAGCGATCTTATTGAAATTCAAAATATGTAATTTCTTTATTACTTGAGTTTGTTTTTAAGTTCCTCCTTACTATTCCTTACTATGTACAAAAAAACTTATGTGATTGTTTTTTAGTCCAAACATTTATTTTGATATTGTATTTATTTACATCAATTAAACAAAGTATTCAATAAATTTAACTAACTCAACAAAATTTGAGGGGTTTTTTTTATTTTTAGGGGAAAATTCAGCAAATTTTTTCAGATTTAGGGGAAGAGCTCAACCTATCTGGCAACACTGCTGTCAAAACTTTTCTTTGTGTTTGAATTATTTACTGTTATATTTGTGCTAAACTGTGTCGTAGATGAAAATAAATCTCTTATTTGGATATGGATAAATTTCTGATAAAACGTAAAAAAACTAGTTAATTATTGTTGCAAAATAAATGCACGAGTTTAATAGTAATTTCTACTATTCTGTTAAGGTATAAGTAGTTTGTACCTCAAATGCTGCAGAGCAAATTCTCTTATTTTGTATGTTTGTAGTATTACATTGCTTAAAGAAATGGATTATGTAGTAATGGTTTAATGGATAATGTAATTTATTTAAATAAATAAACCTTAAATGTGGATCATACATCTATATTGTATTTTATTTGTCTTCCTTCCGACAAACGTGACGAAAATCCGACGGGCTGAAAGCAAAAGTTACGATGCGAAATTTTTTTTCCTGGCAACACTGCTCACAAATTAAGTCATTTTGAGTTCTTAAACACATAATTTTAACCATTTGTTTCAATAAGTCGATAAACGTCTATTCGAACAACTCCTTCAACTGGGTCGGAGAAAATGTCAACAACGCTCATTTAGTTGTTTTTAATCAGCATTGCTTAAAACTGATGAACCTACAACAAATGTTTGCGGTTTCTTATCGCAAGACTACGTCACGCACTCCAATTAGAGCGCAGCTATCAATCGCTATACTTATCAGTTATTGTTGATGTTGTTGTTGTTGTTGTTGTTGTTGTTGTTGTTGTTGTTGTTGTTGTTGTTGTTGTTGTTGTTGTTTTGTTGTTGTTGTTGCTGTTGTTGATAAACATCACCAACACAGCAATTGTTGGCCGCAAGTGTTGCCTACCAATCAATTTGAGCAGCGCTGTTTATCAAAACACTGACGACTCTTCTTCGCAAATACGGGCGAATTGAAGAGAACTTAAGTTTTATCACAATTTGCTCATAAGTATTGGGTTGTTATTGTTTTTGTTGTTGCCTTCAATATTATTATTTTAAATAATAACTAAGAACAACAACAGCACTTAAGAGCTTTTGTCTGGCGCTCAAGCGCTGCGCTGCTTCAGTGTCAGCTCGTTGGCGAAAGTAGAAACAACGTTTTTGCTCGTTTTGTTCATAAAATTTATAAAACATCGATTTTTCGCGCATCGCGACGCGACGGTGGGCGAAAAAAAAAAAAAAACAGCGAACGCGGAAATTTTTAAACTTAATCGACAACCTACTAAAATTCTCCACATTGATTGAATTTGGCTAAAATTATTGTCATTGTGAAAGATTGTGAAGTGAAGGCTCTGTGTTGAGCATGGAGTGGACATGGTTGAAAGATTGGTGGCGTCTTAAAAAGCTTAGGTCGCGCCACTTAAGACGCAAGCAAAAGCTGCTGGATGCACAAACTGCTGCTGCAAATGCTGCGCGCAGAGATGATGATGATTATGATGATGATGATGATGAGGACGATAATGATGATGACGAGGGTGAATGTGATAATGATATGGCGACAGCTCGAGCCGATGGGGCGTTGGGTGGTGTTGATGGTGAAATGGCGCCACGTAGGCGCCGGAAAAGAAGGCGTCGTAAAAAAACCGAAGGAGCTGCTGATGAAAAGTCAGTTGCTGTAGATCGTAACGAGGACGATGATGAGGGTGATGACTTTTGCTATTGTGACGAATGCTTAAATGTAGGTGTTTTTTTTTTCATTTTTGTTTTGATTCAATTTTTTCTTTATATCTTCTTGGTGTTTATGTGTATATTTCGCATTTTATTTCGTTTTCTTTGAACAACCGCGCAGTTGATGAGCATAGCGCTGCTCCGCCTTCTCATCAATTGTTTCAATGTCATCATCACAGTATTTGATATGGACTTAAATTGTCTTTCCTCTTTGTTGCGTGTCACTTATTATGGTTGATCAGTTTGTTGTGTTTTTTGTGTTTTTTTTTCAATTTAAAATGCTGATGAACACAGGCTTAAATAGTTAAAAAACATGAGCGCTGAGTTAAATATGACAGGCTAAACTACTTAAATTGAATTAAAAGTTAATTATTTTATGATTTTTAAATAATTCTTTCAAAAGTTTGGCATTGAAAGGCTTTGTTAATTATGATGTAAGCGTGAAAAGTAAAGTCGCGGCGGCCTCGGCAGTCGAGTAGGTAGCGTGCTCGACTGCCACCCCAGACATTCCGGGTTCGAATCCCGACCAGGCCATGGTCCTACGCTTTAACCTTTCGCATTTGCAATTTTCTATCCTCATTTCTGATCAACTGAAATTGAAAACTCATCAATATTTACGACTTGAAGTTGTAGTTGGTGGTAGAAAAGTTTGTGGATGAGATTGCCTTATGACTTCAATTGACTGAGGTAAAGGCATTACACTTGCCTCAGATTCAAATTCACATATTTCTACGACTTTCCGACACGCTTAGAACATTCTACACATGTTTCATTTGATTGCCCCTTCTCTCCCTCACTCATCTATCACCTAATTTGAAACCAAGGCAGACTTAACTAAATAAGTGCAATACCTGAAATCCCTGGTTCAAATTCAAAAATATTGGCCGCGTACGCATCCACGATCGTGAGCGCAAATGAGAGACTACAAGAGCAATTTAATAAGTCAGTGACTTTTTGAATAAAAGGTATTTTTTCGGCAAACATTTTTTTTTATTTTTCAACATGGTCTGCTTATAGATCGATACATTTAGTCCAGCGTTTTTCAAGTTTTTTTATTCCTTCCAAATAAAAGGTTTTATCGAGATCCTCAAAATAGGCGTTTGTTTCAGTGATGACCTCTTCATTCGATCCAAATCTTTTATCGCGGGTCATTTCTTCAGGTTTGGAAATAGAAAATAGTCGCAGGGGGCTAAATCTGGAGAATATGAGGAATGAGGTAGCAGTTCGTAGCCCAATTTATGGATTTTTGCCATGGCGACGTGTGCGCCGGTGCGTTTTTATGTAGTCAGAACACTTTTCTTCGCCAAATGCGGTGGTTTTTGCTTCAGATCATTGTCAAATCTGTCCAAAAACTGTGAATAATATTTGCTGGTGATCGTTTTACCCTTTTCAAGGTTATCGATGTAAATAACTCCGCATGCATCTCAAAAAATTGTGGCCATAACCTTGTTTGCCGACAGAACCGTGGCCTTTGATGCACGTTCACCCGGAGAAATTCACTGCTTTGACTTTTCCTGTATTGTGGTGTGTTGTGATGCATCCATGTTTCATCGACCTTTGCATTGCGTTTGAATATCGGCAAACACTCCTTTGAAGTGGTCACATGGCTGCACTTATGGCAATCACGGCACCCATCGCGAGGATAGCTTTTTCATATCCAAATATTAATGTAAAATGTGATTTAAACGCTCAGTTGAGATGCCTACGGCCTCAGCCACCTCACGCACTTTCATTCTCCGATCGTCCGATATCATTCCATGGATTTGATGGCGTGACGACCTCTTTTGATCGTCAAAACCATTTCTTAACCATTGAAATTGATGGTGCAGAGTCCCCATAACATTCACCAAGCCTCTTCTTCATTACGGTGATATTTTATTACCCAAAAAATAATGCTTGATGGGTACACGAAATTCACTTTTTTTCCCTTTTCGTCAAAATTCACGTGGTTGTCTGCTTTCAATTGCTGTCAAACACAAACTTAATCACATAACTTGTTCAAAATTTGACAGTAGTCTATTACCAGCGATGCATTTAAAGTTGCTAAAGGAGAGATTTAAAAAGGAACAGTTTCTGAAATTGCCCGCGTATTGAGGTGCATGAAAAAGTTCATGAGCCGTGCATGGCAATGAATGGCAAGAATTAAATGAAAGCAAAATCAATGATTTTTATATATTTAAACAGGTTCCATACAGGGATTATGTATGAAACTATCTGGGTTATCTGAATTTTTTTTTGGTTTTGTAGACTCTTCGGACAAATATATATGAATATCAGTCAAATAGGTTTCACTGGGTTCCATAGCTATGGAACTAGTTGCATTTTTTTTTTTTTTTGGGTTGGTTGATTCCTTGGCAAAAATATATGATAAATTAAAGAGATATACGAGTATAATGTCAGTATAATAAAATATAACCCGAAAACAAAAAAAAAAAAATCCAATTATCTAACTAGTATAAATATTCTTAGTGGAACATATTTTGCTGATAATCATAGTTGTTTATCTAAGGAATCCACAAAAATCCAAAAAGTTCCAATGATCCAACTAGTTCCATAGACAGAATCAGTGGTACCTTTTGTCCAATAGATTTTCGCGCAAACATCAACAGAACCACAAAAACGTTCAATGGCACAACTTATTCGATAAGCTAGTCTAATCCCACCAACATTTTTTGCGTTAAAAGTTAACTTTGTCTGAATTTTGTAACGCCCATAAAGAGACTATTTGTTTCTATTTGAAAAAAAAAGAAATCATGTTTGAAAATGAGTCAAATCGGTTGATAACCAGCTTCTATATAAAGTGACTCTTGAAAACGGTAAAATCCCTTGAAATTCCACAATAATTCATGGAATGACTTGAAATTTTGCCTTTTTTTTTTGATATTTTCGCCAGTTTTTATTTTTGATATGCCCTCTAAGTTCGAAATTTGACATAATCAACAATCAAAAGTAAAATTCGACTACCACCCATACGAAGTGACGTCATCAAAATAGCCAAACTTTTATAAATTCCACAAAATCTATGTATTACTTGATATTGTACACAAAAAATTTAATATTTACTTTAAGTTTAAAATTTGGCAAAGAATAATGAAATCTCCATCACCATCACCCCTGTAAAGTGACGTCATTAAAAAATAAAACCTTCATGCAATCACAGCTTTGACTTGAGATTTTTTTTATGGTGGAGCTTTTTTTACTTCGATTAAGTCGAACACAATTCTTGACTAGTTTCAATTAATCTTCATATATTTTTTTTCGTCTTTTCTTTAATATTAAATTTCATGCAATAATCTTTTGTTATGATAATATTTAAACATTCTTTTTTATCCGAATAATTTTATCAGATAATTTTATCTGACTCTTACCGTTTTATCTAGAGCAATTGAAATTGCTAAATTAAAAATAAAAAAAATCCAGATAAGAATGGCTCTCTTCTGTTGTACATACTCGTCCTTAAATATATACTAACCTTATCTATAGATATGTCTGCCTAATCTAGTGATAATTTAAGACGTACTTATAGATAACTAACAATGTTGGAACTTGTTGATAGCAATATTTAAAATCTCGTATTTGAATTCCCAAGAGTTCTCTTGTGGAATAATAGCGTAAATTAATATGAAAATTAATAAAAATATAATTCGATAAATTTTTAATAATCGATCGAAATATGAAGAAGCTCCATCAAAATAAAAACTAATCATTTTATAAAAAAATATAATTGATAACAAAGCTTAAGAAATGATAACGTTTAGACTCAATTATAACTCGTTTAGAATCACTAATAATTTTTAAAAAAATTGTTCATAGGTATATCGCATATTGGAATAATTTTTTTAAATGTTTATAGGTATATTATTTTGATAAGGTTTTTTTTTTGTGGAAGTCACTGAGGGAGAACGGCTGTGCATAAAAATATAGTTGAGGTGTCAAAACTAAGGGGACATCATGCAAATGTGCCAAGTAGAGAGAACAATTTCGTTTTTTTTTAAAACCGTAGTTGAAAAAGCGAGATTTCTCTTTAATGCTATTAAAGCGATATTTTTTTCAAAATTTTTTTGATTGAAGATACAAGTAGGATACATAGTAGATGAATCAGTTATTCGCAAGTTTTTTTATTAAATATTTGTTGCTACATTTTTTCACAATTGTGAAGAGTAGGTGCAGTTTTTTTTTGTTGAGAAAATAAAAAAATCGAAAATTTTAAATTATAAAAATATGTGTGTATTCACACGTCTGTCAACAAATAAATACCCAGCAAACATTATGACTCTTAAAAGACTCTTTTAAGACTCATATAAATTAGTTTTTATAGTCATAACGCGCTCAAGAAAGACTCTTTTTATGAGTACATTTTCGTAGGTTGTGGGCTTCAAAATATGATTCATAATAATGACTGCTTTATGCCTCATTTTGGACTCAAAATTAAGACTCTTTTAAGACTCAAAATAAAGACGCTTTTAGAACTCATATAAATTAGTCTTTTTAGACTCAAAATTAAGACTCTTTTAAGAGCCATATTTAATAGTCTTTTTAAGAATCATGTAATGGAATCTTTAAAGACTCATATGAAGACTTTTTCAGAACTTATAGAAGTTATTATTTTAAGAGTCATAAGTCTCGTGTTACAGGCTCTTTAATGGTTAAAAAACTTCGTAAACACTAATTTATGACATTGCTTTGATGTAAATAAACCTCAGAAACTGCTTTTCGCCACTCTGGTGTACTATAAAAGACTTCGTCTTGTTGTACAACATTATCTATATAAATAAAAAAAATTAAAATTATTTAATAATATTTATAATAAAACTAAAAATATTTCCATATTTTGCCATTCATCGTACTCATAAAACACGCATAGAAAATACTCTTTTTACAGTCTTATTTCTGAGCAATAATTTTGGAATCATATTAAAGACTCCTTTAGGATCCTTTTTATTGCGTATTCATAAAACACGCATAAAAAAATACTCTTTTTAGAGTCTTATTTCTGAGTAATTATTTTACAATCATATCAAAGACTCCTTTATGAGTCTTTTTATTGCGTTCTCATAAAACACGCATAAGAAATACTCTTTTTAGAGTAATTTTTTTAAGACACTCAGAAAATTTTTGCAGGGTAAAAGCAATGAAAACGCCGAGCACCAGTCAAAAAAATTTCTCCAGGCATCTCGCAAAAGTTTTGGGGGATTTTTGTTGGAAAAACTTGCTTGCTTGTGGCGTAGTTGGTTAAAGTGCGTGGCCTCTATATCAACGAACCTGGAGACCCGTGTTCAAATCCCAGCAGCGACAGAAAATTATTTGAATTAAAATGATTTTTCTGTACGGCCGTCACCTCTCTGCAGACAATGACAAACCTCAGAGAGTAATCAAAATGCCATGTAAAGCTTCTTGAGAACAAGAACATTTTGTTCATCGCCGTTCGGAGTCGGCGTTAAACCTGTAGGTCCGGTTCTCAGTCAATTGTGTACAAACTTAATAACAAGCACAACACAATTGATCATAAGAAGCTCGGTCAAAGTTCTTTCAAGGGCTGAAATGACCAGTTATTTATTTATTTTTTTAAGTTTGCTTGCCGCGAAGAGGATGGGTTCTTGCCCCGGTTACAACCATGGTCGTAGAACTTAGAGTCTACAAATTTGTTTCACAAATATTCAGCAATTTATAGAATTTATGACTTAAAAGCCGATTCATATTGGTAGGGAAGACTAGAGTTCGATAGGAACTCTATGAAACTCTAGCATCAGAATTAATGTTTCTCCTGGTTTACTCAACACATCTAACACTCCTCTTTTCCTTACTCTTTGCTTATTTGTCATTCAATTGTCGAACCAAGATCGAGACCAATTTTCATACCAAGGCTTGACCAAAAAAAATTAACATCAACATTTATTGATTTTAAGTCCGGCGATACATTTACGGCTGTATTCATAAAAAATTATGAACCTCTTATAAAGCCTTCATAAGGAAAAAATCGAAAAATTACATTTCGGTTGTTTTTTATATTACATATTACATATATTTGGAGTTTACTCAGGTCAAGCATTGAAATTGGAGGCGGTTTCTTCAAACTTTTTTTTATCCATTCTGATGAACAGGTTATCAAAATATCAACACAGTATATAGTCCTGTATAATCTATACTTGAGTGAGAAGTATTAGTCTCAAAAAAGCGTGGAGTCATTGTCATTCATTTGGACAATCAAGTACCTATATAAAAATATATTTACAAGGTTACTTTCGTGGGCTGAATATGATGAGATATCTCATCATGAGACCGAATCACGAGATTGTTAAATTTCCAATTCAAGTGAAACCGCATAATGCACAGAAGTAACTTTAACAGTTTCAGAACTTCACAATCTGAACATTTGAGAGGACACATAGGTATATCGCTGACTTGATGTGAGATAAGAGCAATCAACTTAAATGGTATTGTTGTAAAAAATAACAATGAAAAGGAAAGAAATGACATTAAAGAAATATAAAATAACATTCAAGACCAAAAACATTGATTATGACAGCCTCAGTATGATATCTCTCAAGAGGATATATCGAAATTGTTCTTATTAAGAAATTATACTACAATACGAGTAGCATTCCTTAATTTATTTGAAAAAATATAAATTTTATTTCGTCGGGAATATTTTTGTTTTCTCTTGATATTATTTTTAAGCTTTCCGAAAAGCTTTTAAAGCAATTTCATTACATTTTATCGTGGGAATATAAATTTTTGCTGTGAAAAACCTCATTTTTCAATTCGACACTAAATGAAGTCTATAAGTATCTAATTAAATGGCTTTCAAAGAATAACAATAAAAAATAGATTGACATAATTTGCTTGATGTATTGTATGATTGATTGATATAAATAACTTGTATAAATTCAAATGTTAAAGCTTTTTACTTTTATGATCCACTAACTTAAGCTCTGTGAAATTTTATTGAATATCTGTTACCAAGCATTTCATTTAAATTTCTTTAAAAGTATTCAAATATTTGTTATTACATAAGAACTGTTTATTAAGCCAGTTCTTTTAAAAAATTATAAATTTCTATTAACATAGTTAACACCACAAATGTTTGTTTTGTTAAACGTGCTTGTTTATTTTTTGATAATATGTGTGTAACTTTGTGGAGAAGTATTTCAGCAAATTAATGTTTATTTTTTTGTGTAAAGCGCTTAAAACGTCATCAACAGGTAGCAATATTTGAACATACATACACACATATTTATTCTAAATGTATTTTCTGCATATGTTTATGATACTATTGACTTTTGTAGATTCCCTAGCTGAGAAATGTTTTTCTCGCTACATTAAGTTCATGGCAATTTACTTGTTCTCTGACTGACAGTAATATATTAATTGTTTTTATTCTAAAATATCTTAAATTCATAGAAAGTTGTGAACCTCTTATAAAGCCTTCATAAAGAAAATATTAAAATCGTTATTCATAAGCGTTAAATAACGAATAAAAGCTCTTTAAATGTTTCATAAATGAGAGACATTTAAAACTGGTTGAAATTGATTATTATACATCATATATCATATGATTTATAATCATATAATTTCTAAATATGTAAAAAATTTGAACCTTTAAAAAATTTCGGAAAGTAGACTTTTAGGCATTTCTACAAACTTAAATGAAACACTGACAAAAAGTATTTTTTTTTTTTTTAATTAATCAAAATTTGTTAACCAAAAACTATCAAAATTGTACAGATGAAATCAAAATTTTTTGTAATAACTCCAAATTAGTAATAAAAGCCCTTGATCTCAAAAACCGTGAGGGCAAAAAATTCAGGTGAAACATTGTGTGAAACTCTGAAAATTTGATTTTGAGCAAACCTACAAGATGTTAAATCACTATTTTTCATTTGATCCACAGGGTGACACGGACTTGTGTGAAAGTAATGACGGCATGGATTCGGATTGCAGCTCCTCATCGAATTGTGGCAAACAAGTTGTGGTTGGCATATGCGCCATGGCCAAAAAGACACAGTCAAAACCAATGAAAGAAATCCTAACGCGACTGCAAGATTTCGAGTTTATAAAGATGGTTATATTCCAAGAGGATGTCATACTTAAGGTAATTGGGTGTAATGTTTAAAATTTTTTTTTTTTTAAATACAAATTATTATTCTTCCCAATTGCAGGAACCTGTTGAAAACTGGCCCACTTGCGACTGTCTGGTATCCTTTCATTCCAAAGGTTTCCCATTGGAGAAGGCCATCAACTATTCACATTTGCGCAAGCCTTTCGTGCTCAATAATCTGCATATGCAATATGATATACAAGATCGACGTCGTGTTTATGCTATACTACAAAAAGAGGGCATTGAAATACCACGTTATGCTGTATTGGATCGTGACTCACCGGATCCGAAGCGTTAGTTTCAAGTTTTGATGGTATTTGTTTTTATTCAATTTAATTCTTAAACTTTGTTATTATAGATCATGAGCTCATTGAGTCCGAGGATCATGTTGAGGTCAATGGTATTATCTTTAATAAACCTTTTGTGGAAAAGCCCGTCTCCGCGGAAGATCATAATATCTATATTTACTATCCTACGTCTGCGGGTGGCGGTAGCCAACGTTTGTTCCGAAAAGTACTTTAATTTATTTTTATTTAAAAATTGTTTTAAATCATTTAAATTTTCATTGCAGATCGGCAGTCGCAGCAGCGTTTATTCTCCCGAGTCACGCGTGCGCAAAACTGGTTCGTTTATCTATGAAGATTTCATGCCCACTGATGGTAAGTATTGTTGCTAATGTTATAAAGGAGCTTTTTTTTATTGCTTAGTTTTCATAATTTTACCTACTCAATATATCTATATATATATATAAAAATATTTTTAATTTTTGTTTTACATATATAAATATAGCTCTTGTTAAATTGTTACCCCCAAGAAGTTGTTTTTTTCCACATTTATTATAGCTGGGTTTGGCTTTTGATGTGGCTACGAAAATTACCTATATTGTAAGCTTCTATATATTTTTAAGTGTTCCTTATTTTCGATGGCCAATGTAAAAAGTGTGTAGTTGTATAGCATTGTTACTGGTAGATAATTCACAATTTTTAGAGCTTGAAAAATTTTTCGGGAAAACTTTTCGATGAAGACAGAAGCTATGCGCGCGTTAATGCTGTAGTTTCATACAAAAGCGACATAGCCTGAAGTACATCAGAACGAAAGTATTATATCATAAGCAGTGCCAATATCAATGATGGTTTTATTTTTTGTTTTTATTATCAGTTTATTTCTAAAGCTTAAAATTTAAGTTTCTTTTTAAGAGGCTATATACACCTAAAGTCTGTCGAAAGTAGATTCCAAAAATTCCAAATCGATCAAGAGTAGTCTAAAGTTCTATCACCCACGATTTTCTTAAATTCATGTTTTCTTTGGCAAAGATCACAATATTGCGAGGGCTGTACAACCGATTGAATGCAAATTGTTTTAAAATATATAGAAATATCATCACCATAACCATTTGTCTCGAAGTAGCATTTATAGCATAAGTTCTTTCTAGTTTTATCTGCATAGGTATTATATGGAAATTAAATCTTTTTAACGTTTTTTAATTTTAATCAAGTTATTAAGGATTGACAGATGGCTATAGTTCGTCGAAATATTTGTCAATGATTAGGGTAAATAATGGTGGAATAATTATAAGGTGTTCTCATCCCATGACAATTTTTAATTTATTTTTTGACACGCTGCCTTATTTTGACAATCTGAACGGTTTCGTATAAACGGTTTTGTATGAAAATGTCAAAATAAGGCAGCCTATTTTTTTCTGATATTCCGGACGAGAACACCTTATATTTATTCCATCCATATATCCCATTATCCTATAAATATTCTCCGTTTTAATTGGTTTTTAATTTCAAATACAAAAAACTTTTTTCGCTTCGAATTCAACTTTTTACATTTGAAATTTAAATTTTTATACTTCAAATGCCTGGAAAATACCCGAAAATAAATACCTTACTTGGTAAAAATCGAACTGGAGGAGTGTGAGAGATTAGCAAATTAGTTTCATGTGCAGGTAGAAGAAGGATAGTTAATTTAAAAAATCATAAAAATCGCCCTTGTAATCAGTGCCATCGGAGCAAATAGTCCGCGATTTTACGGAATCGAAGATTTTGGAGCTGTGGAATATTGTGAAGAGTGGAAGATCGTAAATTCTGAAGGTTAATAACAAAAAATAAAAAGAATCACCATAGACCTGAAGGTTCCCGTGAAAGCACCATATTCAATGAAAAACAAGCCTTTATAACATCACCTAACCTAAAAAATTTAAATATTTTTGGTGCCTAATAGTGTTAGGTATCTTATATCTTGCATAAAAGTGGAATTATTAGCTTGGACAACGGACACTTTTTAGTGGTATGGGTCTGACACGGATACTCATCTACTTTACTTTCTAACACCCACTTTACTCAATGCGTATTATATCATTAAGGCTCCTTAAACCAAAAGCAAGAGAAAAACTTTCAGGATTTATCACGTCCATATTTATACCTACAATAGTCGATTTTATTTTACTCAAGACATAAAATCTCATAAAAAAAATGTCTCGAAAACGAAGTGAAAAATTTTCAATGGGGTTTTTACGGAAACTAATGATAATTTTTTAATTTTATATTTTCACAAGCTTAAAATATGAAATACTTTATGATAACTTTAGGAAATTAAACGAAGACCCAAAATTAATATTTCTCCAGGCTAAGGTTTTTTTTTTTTAAATTGTTAAAAGTTAAATTTAATTTGGGAAATGTTGCGTTTGAAATGGAAAAGATTATATAATTGAAATTAAAAACCTGTGTTTGTGCTAGAATCTCTAGCAATGATCGTGAGCTAGCACTCGAGGACGGGAGCTGCAGTCTATAAAAAAAGGGACGCGGGCCCGCGAGTGAGACCACCAAAAATTAATAAATTAGTCTGAGCTTGCGGGCCAAGAGCCAAGAGCTGGGATGGGAGCCGCTGCCGAACGAGCATTTCCGTGACCCTGGTTAACATTCAACAACATGAATTTACTGTTGCACGATGTGAAACTAATTCAAACTCTCTTATAATATTTCGTGGAATGATCATTGCAAGCAAGTACAACTACACACCTTTGAGGCTTAGAATCCGACAAAGAAATGTGCATATATCCACAGGAATGATCCTCAAGGCTGCCATTCATTGTGTCCCAAAATTGTCCTCCTTTTTGAGATTCTTATTACAAAGCCCTTTATTGAAATCAGCCCAGAAATTTCGATGTTATTCAGGTTATATTTATAAGCTTGAATAACGACCCAAAATTTCTAAGTTTTGCGTAATTTTTATGTTGAATACCTTTTTTTAGCCTCTCCGATTCTGGAGATGTGGATTTTGCAACAGTGTCGATTGATTTTAGATAACCTAAATCTTAAACCCACAGCTATCGCCATTAGTGTTTGTATATATATGTTTATTTGTTTTTTGCAATAATGCTTTGCAATATGTAAAAGAATTCAAGGTTTGTCCATTTGCTTAATGTTGTTGGTTTTGAATGTTTTGTAGTTTTGAATTTTATACTAGAAAATATCATTGAGTCATAAACTTCCTTTCATACATAAATTCATTGTTAAAAAAGCATATATTACGCTCATATTTGTATATGTACTCTACATGCATATTTGTAAATGTTTATAACACAGTACAAGAGCCCAAAATGTGAATTAAAAAATTGGCAAGAATTTTTATATAATTTGAGGCCCCTCATTACAAATTGTGTAACAAAATTTTTCAATCACACCAGAAAATGTTGAGAAAATGTGTATTCAAGATTGTAACTCCATCTATTGCTTAAACCTTAACATTAAATAAAAAATTTCTCATTATATTGATGCGATGGAAAAATTTTGCTGTAAGATGAGAATTCAGGGGTTTTGAGTTATTCAGAAAGCATTGTTGATTTTTTAGTCACAAAAAAGTGGCTTTTTGTTAAACTGGGCACTGTAAAAACCCATTCATATTTTATGCGTTTTGTGTTATTATAAATAATATTCTTTTATTCTGTTGTCTTTCTGTTATAAAATGCTTTTGCAAAATTTTTGAATTAATCATTAAATTTATATTTTTATATCGTCACAGCGCCGCTCTATAAACTCAAAAATAATGTATGAAAAATTTCACATCACAAAACAAGCATTTTTCGTTGCATTTTGAAAAGTACTCAAAAAACTTCTTAAAAGAACCATATAACAAATATAGCAAAATTCATTCAAAACTCATCTCGAGCGCCTGCAAGTATTCTCTAATTTGGACTCATCTCTATTCGTTCGTTTCTTCGTTCGCTCGTTTGTAAAGTTAAAATGTTGCAAGAACACGTTTTCATAAATTTACACCAAAGCAAAATTAATTATTCAAATAAAAAAAAAAAACTCAAAACCCGAAAACAACCACCACCACCACCATCAATTCAAAAGCTCCCTACGACTATCCAAGAATCCAGCATTACTTTTAAAACTCAGTGTACTTTTCAGGTACTGACGTTAAGGTCTACACAGTGGGTCCCGATTATGCGCACGCAGAGGCACGCAAGAGTCCAGCACTAGATGGCAAGGTAGAGCGTGATAGCGAGGGCAAAGAGATACGCTATCCGGTTATATTAAATCATGCCGAGAAACTCATCTCACGCAAAGTCTGCATGGCCTTTAAGCAGACGGTTTGTGGCTTCGATTTGCTGAGGTTTGTGTCCAACAGAAATGTCGTTTTTCTTTAACTTCATATAATTCCTAATTGCATTTCCCTGTCATCCTTGTAGAGCCAATGGCAAGTCTTATGTGTGCGATGTCAATGGCTTCAGTTTTGTCAAAAACTCCAACAAATACTATGACGATTGTTCCAAGATATTGGGCAATATGATTTTACGTGAGCTCACGCCCACGCTGCACATACCCTGGTCGGTGCCCTTTCAGCTAGACGATCCGCCTATTGTGCCCACTACGTTTGGCAAAATGATGGAGTTGCGTTGCGTTGTAGCGGTTATACGACATGGTGATCGCACGCCTAAACAAAAGATGAAAGTTGAAGTGCGGCATCCAAAGTGGGTTGCTCTCTTTTCCACATTTCATATGTGCATTATTTTCATCATATTTTTGCTTTGCAGATTTTTTGAGATTTTCGAAAAATACGATGGCTACAAACATGGCCACGTTAAGCTCAAGCGTCCCAAGCAGCTTCAAGAGATTCTAGACATTGCGCGCTTCTTGCTCGCTGAAATTCAAACCAAAAGCGCTGACATTGAAATTGAGGAGAAACAGAGCAAGCTGGAGCAGCTAAAGAGTGTGCTGGAAATGTATGGATCTGCCTACTACTTGGGCATCATTTATATATTTTTGGTTTAATCTGCCTTTCCTCCGCTAGGTATGGTCACTTTTCTGGCATCAATCGCAAGGTTCAAATGAAATATCAACCCAAAGGTCGTCCACGTGGCTCAAGCTCTGATGATGGTAATTCGATCAAATGTTGTATGTATCAAAGAGCAATGCTTTAAAATTAATTAAAAAACGCATTCACCATCATGGTCGTCATTGTTGGTTTTTTTGTTTTGTTTTATTTTAATTTTTCTTCATCTTTGTTTGTTTTTCTTTTTGCTGCAAATGTTTTGCTTTTTTTGCCCCCTCCCCCATATGCTTGAATCTTGAAGTAGATGCACCGAAAGACCCATCGTTGGTGTTGATCTTAAAGTGGGGTGGCGAATTGACGCCAGCCGGGCGTATACAGGCTGAAGAGCTAGGCAGAATATTCCGTTGCATGTATCCCGGTGGACAGGGACGTCAGGATTATTCAGGCACACAAGGCTTGGGCTTATTGAGGTGAGTTAAAAGTAGCCCCTGGCGAAATAATCTAAAATCATTAAATTTCGAAAATATTAAAAAATTTGAAATTGCAAAATGTTCCAAAAAAATGTAGAAATTTTTTAATAAAACTACAACGGTCTTTTTAGAACTATGGTTTGGAACCTGCTATTTAATAAGTAAAAAAGTTAAAAAAAAAATTAGCTTATAAAAATACAAAAACAAGAAAAAAGTTTAAAAAATAAAAAAAAAAAGTTTCTAAAAATAATTTAAAAAGACAATAAAAAAGAAATAGTACAACAAAATTATGTATGAGAAAAAGTATAAAAAGTAATTTAAAAAATAGATATAAAACAAATAAAAAAAAAAAAAAGAAAAAAATAACGAAATAAAAAATATTAATGTTCTTCTTCGTGCTTAACAGACTACACTCAACCTTCCGTCATGATTTAAAAATCTATGCTTCCGATGAGGGACGCGTACAGATGACAGCGGCGGCCTTTGCCAAAGGTCTACTGGCCTTAGAGGGTGAACTAACGCCTATTTTGGTGCAAATGGTGAAGAGTGCCAATACCAACGGCTTGCTGGACAATGACTGTGACTCGAGTAAATATCAGAATATGTAAGTTAAAGAATTTCCTCTGCTAAACAATCAAAAATTACCTCATTCACTTACATAAAATTCACTCAATAATATTTCTTTAGGGCCAAGAGTCGACTGCACGAACTCATGCAAATCGACCGTGATTTCACGCCCGAAGATCGTCTGGCCATAAATCCTTGTGATAGTATTTCAATTAATCAAGCTCTAGACTTCGTCAAAAATCCTGTAGATTGCTGCAATCATGTACAAAACCTAATCAAAGAGCTACTCGCCATCATAAGCGTAAAAAAAGATGATCCCAAGACCAAAGATGCCATATTGTATCATGGTGAAACGTGGGACCTTATGGGGCGACGTTGGGAGAAAATTGAAAAAGACTTCAGCACTAAATTAAAACAATACGATTTCTCCAAAATACCAGATATTTACGATTGCATTAAATACGATCTGCAGCATAATCAGCATACGCTGCAATACGATCAGGCGGAGGAGCTGTATATCTATGCCAAATACCTGGCCGACATTATTATACCGCAGGAATACGGTCTGACCATACAAGAGAAACTTACCATTGGCCAAGGCATTTGTACGCCGCTATTAAAAAAGATACAGGCAGATCTGCAGCGTAACATTGAAGAAGTCGGCGATGAATCCGTAAATCGCCTTAACCCGCACTACAGTCATGGCGTCGCTAGTCCAGGCCGGCACGTACGCACGCGACTCTACTTCACAAGCGAAAGCCATGTTCATTCGTTGCTTACCGTACTGCGCTACGGTGGACTCCTTAACGTGCTCACCGATGAACAGTGGCGACGCGCCATGGACTATATTTCGATGGTCTCGGAGTTGAATTATATGTCACAAATTGTGATCATGCTTTACGAGGATCCCACCAAGGATCCAACATCAGAGGAACGTTTTCATGTGGAGTTGCATTTTAGTCCAGGTGTTAACTGTTGTGTGCAAAAAAATTTGCCACCTGGACCAGGTTTTAGACCGCATTCACGCAACGATTCAGGTCAACTTAAGAATTCGGTAGGTGTAGTGTTGTTTTTCCTTTTTTTGTTTTTTTAATACTTGACGCAGAAGTTCTTTATTTTCCTAGTTACTTAGTTTCGTTAAAATGTTGATGAATTTCTTTATTTAATATTTAAAATTTTTTTATTTTTACTTTTTAAGTAGTTTTCAACACTTAAACACTCATACGCACATTTTTAAACACTCAATAATAAATTTAAATAAAAATATACATTTAAAAGCATTAAATAAAAGTACAAAATTTCTTAAGACTGCCAATAAAAAGTAAAAAAAAAACCAGTCAAAATAAATAAAAACAAAAAATAAATGTATTCAAATTGATAAAATGTTTCCGAAAATCATTTAAAAAAGTAAACATAAAAACAATTAGTTACTTGATGTACCTTGAAAATCCTGATCTCCGATTTTAATCAAAATAACCTGCTTGTTAAAAATTTTTTATTCACTAACAACACCAACAAAAATTTTGTCTTTAATGAATTTTTATTTCGTTTCGTTTTGTTTTATGTTCTACTAACTTTTTTGTGTACCTACTTAAAACTTCTACCAAACAAAAAGAGTGCGTCCAATGTTGTTATTAAAATCAATTCACAGGCCTCTGAAGATGGTAATACTCCGCGAATTGATGAAGAAAATGACTGCGAAGAGATAGCTGTGGCAAAATATCCAGAAGATGTGGGTTGAAAAAAAAATCAAATCATTATTCGCTTATCATTAAACATTAATATTGTTTTTATACCCAACAGGGTTGTTTACCTGAAAGAAAAGGCGATATAAACGTTCATTCTCAACCGATGCTACGTTCCAAACATATTAAATCCATGCCCATTCCTATTGGACTGCATCATACTGTCAGTGGTCATGAGGCAATGGATTTGGCAAAACGTCTCAATGAACAGCTGGCTGTTCAGCAGCAAGAGAAACAAACTGGTTCCCTTGAAGCACCACGTCCTATTAGTCCCGATGGTGAGCCACGTTCGCGTTCTTATGAACAGCATGATTTAAAGGCTAAACCTAAAGGTACGTTGAGCATTTATCTATGTGTGGCTTCTTCTTCTTTTTCTTATTTATAAAAAAAAAATATAACCAAACCCTCTTTAATACTAACAACGTTTGCTCCGATATCGAATATCAATTATAATTGAGAAGGAGGATTAAATCATATAATTTCGCAAATCTGTTCTAACAAGATGATATCTTTGTTTTTTTTCGAAATTTTATTATTTTCTTTTTTATTTCAAATTGTATTCATAAACGAATCGTTTAAAATGCTTTGTTTTCAAAAAACATTCCCTTCTAACTGCATGTGTGTAAGTAACTTTATTTTAATGTAGCATCTTGAATGAGTTAACAAAACAATTATCCGCCCAATAGATCAGCTTAATATTTTATCTTATTTTTTATACTTTAAATGCATAAAAACTTTTATGGGTTCTGTCAAAATCAATAGACAAAAAGAAAGAAAACTTTCATAATTTGAAATTTCAAATCAAATTTCAAAATTGATTTTAATTGATATAGAAAGAACAAGTAGTAAAGAAAAATCTGATTAAAATTTGAATGATTATTAAATTGATAAAATCTTTAAAATGTGAATGTTAAAAAATGATTCTATAAATACATGAAATCAAAAAATTTCAATGTAAAAGTTAAAAAATATTGTTTTTTTTTCAATTTGTTTTAATTATGATTTGACCAAGCATTTGCTTCTGATTATTGTTTCAAAGTTATCGAAATTTTTCGATTTATTTTGGTAAAAAAAAAAATAGTTTTTAGAAAAAAATAATGCGAAAAAATGTTCGATGTTATTGCGATTAATTTCTGAATTAAAGCTATCGATTAAGAACATAAACTTTGATTAGAAATAATTTCTGATGTGACCTTAGTTAGTGATTTTTCAAAATTATTGCATTTTTTTCCAACAGAAAAAGTTTGCCGATAGCTAACAATTTCAAAGTTGATTGAAATATCGGATAGAAATCATTCATAGTTTCAAAACATGTGCGTTTTTTGTTTTAGTTAAACTTTTTTACGTTACCCGAATTTCGATTTATGTCAATAAAAAAAGGATTTGGAAATCAAGTTTATCGACTTTTTTCTTTTATTTCGATAAATAATTTTCTAATTAACGTTTTTAAATTTCAATCAAAAAATAAGATTCGTTTCAAAGTCTTCGATTAAGTTCGAACTAAAATGAATTTTGCTTGCATATTTAACGAAATTTTTCGATTTATTTCATATTAAAAGGAATTAAAATCCATGTTAAATTATTTTTTTTTCAATTTTTCGAAAGAAGAATTAAATTTTCTAATAGATTTCGATTAATTTTGATCTTTTAAAAACTTGTGTATTATCGAAGTCTTAAAATTATATCGATCCAAATATTTCTTTAAAGATTTGTTGAATAAAAGATTTTTCTATTGCTTTTGATTATTTTTACTATAATTTTATCGGACTTTTCAAAAATTTTAATTAAAGCTATCGATATTTTTCGACTCTTCGATCAGAAAGTAAATTCTAATTCAAAGTGTTTGAATTTCTTTTTTAATTAATTTCGATTGAATTATTATATTAAGAGTTATAGAAATTATCTATCTATTATAATATAAAAAATAAAAAATAATAATCTATTATTTTTAATCATCTAAAAATTTTTGCTTCAAATTTCATTCAAACTATTCAAAGATTTTTTAAATTATGTTGGCCAAAATCTTTCAGTAAAAATTATACAAATTTTTCCATTGTTTTTGATCAGAATATAATTTAAAATTATTTCGATAAAAAATAATTATTTTAAATCAAACCTTTCGAATTTTTTTGGATTCATATCATTCCGAAGACATTTTCTGATTCAGAATTGTCGAAGATGTATTTTAATAAAATTAGTTATTTTGATTAGAACTATAACTATCGAATATCTGATTCAAAATTTTTAGATTTTTGTTTTTCTAAATTTTTATCGATTTCTAATTAAAACATATCGATTTGGTACCATTTGCTTAGATCAAAAAGAATTTTTTATACCAACTTATTGAACTTTGCAAATGTTTTTGATTTCTAAAGAATTGCTGATTCTGAATTGTCGAATATTTTCGATAAATATCGCTCAGAAAAGAGTTTCGGATGTTCAGTTATCGAAACTTTTTAACTGAGTTCCATCAGAAAAATATATGTTTCGAAGGTTTTGCAATTTTATCAATTGATTTCGATAAAATATGAATTTTCGGATTTTTATTTATCAACATTTTTTTATTTATATCGATTAGAAGGGGTTTCCAATGTAGAGTTATAGAAAATTTTAATAAATTTCTGTTGCAAACGAATTTTTTATGCAAAGTTAAAAAAAAAAATTCATCAAATTTATAAAAGATCTTTTATAAAATATAATTAAAGCTTCCTAATGTTTTTGTTTTCTATAAAAGCGATTAATCGGTATCGTTAGCTTCCTATTGTTTTTATTTTCTATAAAAACAGTAAATCGTTAGCGTTAACGATTTGATTTCTTAATTTTTGGGAAACTTGTCATAGAAGAAAATTCCAGACTCGGTTATTAAAAATTAATTTCAATTTAATTTTCAAATAGTTTCAATATTTTAAAAGTTTCAACTTTTAAATCATTCAAAAGCCATGGATTTTAAGAAAACGTATTTCTTTTATGTGAATTTTACTTCTCCCTCAGTACAAGTTTCGATATTTTTAAAAATATCATTCGACTCCACAAATTTTCAATAAAAATTATAAATTTCAATATTTTCTAGACAAATAAAACGATAACTAAAATATTTATAAGATATTTATCAATGTATTAAATTTTTATAAAGTCAAGATCAAATAAAAAAAATAAATTTAAAATAAGTTAAAAAATACGAATGTGGATAAAAAAATTCTTAATATAATATAATCGACAGTTACTTAATCCATCGTTTAATTTAGAAGTTGACTATCTCAAAAACGTATTCAAAAAAGCGTTTTTAATACGTGTTCGAAACTTTGAACTAGCCAGCTCTTTATCGAAAACTCGAAAAGCTTGTGCCGTTAAGCTTAAAACTTGTCTGTCTGTAAGCTCTCGTTTAAGATTCTTAATCTATAAAATTCTTGTACCAGCTGAATAAGTTTTGTTAACTCATTGAATTCGTGCTATTATTATTTCTTAAGCAAAATATTTATAAAAAAAGCTCTTTAGTTTGTTTTGCCTTTTGTTGCGTTTCTCTTTTTCTCGCTTTGTTTTGATTTGGGTTTTGCTTTTATTTTTTTTTATTTCTTTTTTGCGTTATGCCTTAATTTTAAATGTTTAAAAATATTAATTATTATGATTATTATTATTATTATTCTCTATTTTTGTAACATATATAAATTAACCATATTTTTTCTATATTCATCTGGCCGGTAATTTCCGTGTACTTGGCTAAAGTACAAATGCGCCTAGTTATTTCTCTTTCGTGCCAGCTTATTAAACTAACTACTTGCGATGCTTAAAAAAAAACTACTCTGATGACAGCCTTTGCGTCATCTCTGAGTAGTTTTGTTTTACTTTGTTTTCGTTCATATCAAAAGAACAACAAATTTAATTTCCGTTTCTGAAACGAAAGTTAAATTTGTTGTTACTGCGCCTGTTTTCTATACATGCTTTATTTTTTTTCTTAAGCTCTTTCTGCTGCTAGTGTCTAGAAAACAAGCGTCTTTTAACATGGCTTGTAGTTAGTTTTCTGCTGTCGAATGTCTGCAAGATGTTGATTTTCTATTGTCGAGCACCTACGTCATTGGGTTCGAATATCATTTTTCATTTCTCTAAATTATTCTAGATCTAAACTCCTCAGCAAGTGTTTTCTCAGAATTTATTCTACTCTTTGTATATATTATTGAATCTTTTAGATATGATTTTTAATCCCATTTTAGAGTTCTAGATTCTCGTACCTATAGCAATACCCTATTTTCTATCTCTTGATATTGTGTAAATTCATTTCTAAACAGCTGCTTTGAGATTTTTTCAAGTATTTCCTAACCACCTGGTGTAAAAATCATTACTTTTGTCAAGTATGAAGTTTTCAAATCAAGCATTTAATGAGATATTAGGCATTAAGTATTTCTATTTTTAAAGTTTAACAGCTTTGGAAATTTCTTCCAAAATTCTTCTTTTTAGTTTTTGCGATATAGCGAATTTAAAAGTTTATACACAGAATATTGTAGACCTACAGCATGCAAGAAAAGTTATGCTCAAAAGTGTTCTGTCGGGAAGTAATGAGGATGAAATTATTTTGGTGAGAGTTATAGAAAGCATAGGGTGTATTTAGGGATTCCATTTTTAGATAAGGATTACGCTGTTACCTAAACTTATTAAAGGAAATACCTATTTGGCGAACACGTTATTGTTCGAAGTCAATTGGTCACTAAAATCGTGCGATTTATCTTTGGATTATTATCTCCGGGGTTATGTGAAGTCATTGGTTTATGCGAACAAATCAGCTACTATGGACGCCTTGGAAACCAATATTGTGCGAACGGCCCAAATGCTTGAAAAAGTGGTCGAAAAATAATTTGTCTATGAGGTATGCTCGTAGTTTTCTCATTTTCAAGCAAATCGTTATTACATTTTGAACTATGCACCTTTATCTAATCTGACATTTTCATGACCTGTATATTTCACCTCCAGACCATTTTACAATATGTAGGACGATAAATAGCAACTTTAAGAAAAGATAATTTTGTATTTTCATTCCATTTACTTTTTTTTTTTTTTTTTGGAATATATGAAAAATTTAATTTTGTAACTGTGGCGAATTCAAAATTCGGATATGATTTGCGGCGACTTGATCAAAAAGCCGGGTTAAAGATTTTGGACTGTCTTTATAGACGTATATATGTAATATATCGATTATTTAGTTTTCGACGACTTTCTCTTATACATATAGACTATTTATATATTTCTATCGACTATTCTAGACTATTTTTTTCTAGAATCTTAGTGTTCATACATATGTCTGTAGATCAGTTGAAAAAATATTTTTGAAAATCGAGAATATAAGGGTGTCGGGGTTTAAAAGAGGAGAGGGGGTGCTTGAAATATAAAAAAATTTTCCCATTCACAACAACGATCTTTCTCTGAGACAAAATACGAGTACCACCTTTTATTTTGACGCTTCAAGCAGTTATCCGTTGAGTACATTTTTTCCATTTCATACCGATTTTCTCAAAATGTTAACATAATGGAAAGATTTGAATATCAGGTTCGTGATGAGAAGACTTGAATTAATAAAATACCATTATGGGTTTCATACAAACATTTTGGCTGTTGCACTGTGTAATAAGTGTTATTATCTTATTAAGTTTTCTATACATTATTTAAAAAGTTTTTGATAAATTAGGAGAATCTTGATAAATTAAGAAGACGAAGAAGAAGCAGTAGAAAAAGAATTAGAAGAAGAAGTACGATAGTAGAAGAAGTAGACGAAGTGAAAAAGTATTAAAAGAAGAAAAAGAAAGTGAAGGAAAAATAAAAATAATCCTTTAATAATGTTGAAAAAAAAAAAAAATTAAATGCTTGTCCCTTTTATAAAGATTTTATATTCCACAACTACTTTACCTTTATTTCTTTTTTATAACCTAAAAATATGCGTAGGTAGTTCTGAAAACCTTTGAATAAAATATGTATGTCAAACCGACTTTTATAATTGTTTCGTAGTTTTTGGAGCACTCCTTTTCTCCCTTCACTCTTTTCCTAATCACCAACACTCTTCTCAGATAGCGTTTTTTCTCTCTGGATTTATGTCTGCATGTCGCCTGCTTACGAGGTCGATCCAAATTTTTCTAACCAATGCATATTTTTTTTGTTTTTTTTTGCTACTCTTTGTTGATTGTGTCTACTTGTTCTCGTTGTGTCTTTGTGATAAATGTGCTCTCAATGTTAAGCTTTTTTTCTTAAATTTTTTCTCAAAATTTTTTAAAAGCAATGTGTTTATAATAAAATAAATCCATCATTTATTCCAATTTCTTTTTCAAAAATATAAAAAAATATGGTAACTTAACAAAAAACTTCCTCCAAAAAACATTAAAAATAAACTCGAACGCTAACTTTGCTACGTTGCTAATCTGCGTTGCTTTGCGACACGCTTTGTGGCCCTACACTTAATAATACTATCAAAACGCGCTAACCACGACCAGCCAATATACCTCCTAATAAATGCTATATAGCCTCTTCAAGCGAATTTGCTGAAATTCCCAATACACGCAAAAGCAACTTGAGTGGGGTATCTTTTCAAATGCGCATCACTGATAGCTTGACATTCTTCAAGATAGACTCTTCCACCAATGAGCTACCCTTGTCCGACATTGATTTCTCACAAAGTCCCGGCACCCCTGGTGCCCAAAAATGCATTGTTGCACCGCATGAGCCCAGCACGCACAAACGACATCAACTACTGGCCATGCGGCGTTTGGAGAGCGGTGAAGAGACCGAATCTTACATACGTAAATTGACGCACTTGCCCAGAATCTCACCACTTGCAACCAATGAGCGCCCCCTCTCATGCAATTGTCTCAGCAATGGTCTAGAGGAGAACTCGGCGCATGCACACTCGAAGAGTTTTATCGATCTGAGCACATTTTTGTGTCACAACAATAATGGGGACTTTCCGAATTCCGATGAGGATCACGAGGCACCCCTGCTATCGCCTATAGCAGCATCGAAAATATGCTCATTTGACGATGATTTTCAGCTGTCTTCATCGGCACCGGCGTGCATGTTAAGTGCCGAATTTAGATTACGAGATGCTAGCAGCGCAGCACATCAATTGCGTCCCATTTCGCCCACAAACTCACCAACGGCCTCTACTCTCAAGCTCTGCAAAGATCTTGACTATCCGCCACTGGCGATGGCATTAAAGCCTCGCTATGAGTTTCACAAGTCCAATGTGGGCAGTAATGCAGCAACGCTCTCAAAAAAGCTACACACCATAACGCAACCACCACCATTTTCACCACTACCATCTGCTCAGTCGGCACCTGTTATTGTTGAGCTTTCAAATCCTTTTAAATTTCCCTATCACTCAAATGTCTTTGTTAACCAATTTGCGCCTATCGCTGAAATATCTGCTCCTCTAACTACTCATACGTCCGAACTTCATTCACCATCATCACCACAACCAAAATCAACTCACGCGGCAATTCAGCAGCAATCAATCGCAGCCACAAAGAATATCATACCCGATCTTGTTATAACGCTAACCACATCTCAATTACAATTGAATTCATCACTTTCCGCCTCCACCTCCACTTCCGCCTCCTTTTCCACCTCCGCTTCTATGTTAGACGATCATCATAAAAATATTAACCAAGTAAAGCAAAAACTCATCACGAAAATTAATCCTTCCCCAAACACGACCACCATACACCCAAACACGGCCACTACCACAACCACTATCATTAACAAATCGGTTACCACCAACTCCTTCAACACCACCACGACCATCGCAGATTGTTGTACGCCATCGGCGTGCTCATCCTCGTCATCGACTCGACGTCAAAGACACAGTATTGCCGGCCAGATGTCTTATATGAAAATGTTGGGATTCGGTGGTTTTAGCAAAAAGATGGCCACTAGTTCAAGTAGTCTGTTTAGCACGGCGGTTATCAGCGGCAGTTCCTCGGCACCAAATCTACGGGATATGTTACCATGTACGTCCTCATCATCAGGTAAGTCAAACGATGCAAATGCTATTTTGAAGGTATTGTCTTCGTCTATTTACCACTTTTTCTCAACGTGGCAACGCTGTTTTCCCAACAATTTTAATATTAAATATTATTTGCATATTTTTAGGAGAATTTCAATGTGCATAAAGTAAGCTCTCACATTTTATAATTATTAATATTAAAAAAAAAAATACGTGCTGTGTTGTGGCCGTTGTGTGCCTTTTCGTTACGGAGAATTTTTTATTTATATTTGTTTTCTGAGAAAATAAAAATGGACAAGCAATTCTATTTAATTTTTTTTTTTTTTGACTAAACGGGCCTAAATAAGCAACGAAATTACGGTGAATTTACTCCGGTTCCAAAAAAATGATGCAGACATTTTTTCAAGACTTACTTTTGATGCGGAATCTGATTTTCGATATGCTCTATTGTACAGTTACCTGCAAGATTTTGCTCAGAATATGCTTCTGCATGGCCTAAAAAGCACACCTTATTCGTATTTGAATATGAATTGTTGAATGTTTTCAACTTATTTCACAAATTTGGAAAAGATTTTAATTTCCTTCTTAGATTTCGCTCCTGTCGCAACACCACTTGAGCGCTTTGTGCTAAAAATTACTGAAAAAAATAATGGTACTGGAAAAATTCATAAAAATCGTACCAATATTGTTTTGTTTTTTCAATGCGACACATGGGGCACATGGCAGCACATTTGTTTTTTTTTAAAATTTATAAAAAATTGCGGAGCTAACTTTATGCACACAATATTTTTGAAACAAATTTTAAATTCATCTCTGATTCATATTCACACATATCTGTTACTATTTATTAAACATGCACTAAAAACACTTTTTCTTCTCCCTCTTCCACTCTCCCTTCCGCGTTTTTTTCATTTTAGTACTGGAAGGCTTTGGCGGCGTACCACCTATACGACCCCTGGAAACGCTACACAACGCCCTCTCCTTGAAACAACTCGATAATTATTTGGAAAAAATGACCGCCACGCCGCTCTTCAAGACGCCAGCCTCATCACCACCAAAACACTCCTTTGAAACAGAATCCTTATCTGTTTTCTTAAGGGCTGACTCAGATGCAGTAACACCCACTAATTTCTGTCAATGTCATCGTGGCAAAGCAGTTGTTGGCCCTCCGCAGTTACACAGTTTTTGTCCATGCGGAGCATTTAACGAGCATATAAATGTGCACAAACCGTCATTAACCTCTTTAGGTGAGGATGTTGCAACGTGCACATCAGCTCCTGAGAAGCCTACAACAACAGTACCCCAACACTCGGCACCGACGGGAGTTGCAACCGGAGATAGCAGTAAGTCGGGAGGCGATCAAGTTTAGTTTGCCTAATCGATGTTTTCCGTTCAAAGACATAAAACCGAAATTAATGTTTGCAAGAATTTTGTTTGGATTTCTATATATACAACAGACACATATTTTAAATAACTATATTTTTAGTTATTATTGTTGTTATTATTTAAATCATCAAAGTTAAAGTTAAAATCCTTATTTCGGCTATAATTTATCTACAAAGCTTTGTTTATTGAGTATGCAAGAAACAATTTTTTTTTAATATAATTTAATTTATATTTTTAAATTAATAAAACATAAGCATTATTTTAGTATGATAAAATATTTACTCGTTTATAGCTTAATTTGTATTAGTTTTAATTTTGTTTTTTGAAAAGACTTGATTGGAATAAAGTTTAGTTGCAAAATTTTATATTTTATAAACTATTGATTTTCATTTAAAAAAAAAGAAGGTCTGCGATTATTTCTCGAAAAATATCCGCGAAATATTTCTCGGTATTTATTTTTTAAAACATGATTTGGATAGAAGTTGATGAAAAATTAAGTATTTTTTGGATTATGATAATGGTTATGGTTATGACATGGTTATAAATAGATGTAGTGATCTGAAGAAAAATTTGTTGCTGGAATTTTCAGTTTTTCTACTGTAGGATTATTTTAGGGGGTAATAATATTGCTCAACCAAAGAATTTGTTACAATTTCGGTCAAGGTTTCAGAAAGAAATTTTACGAATTTTAAGTTAAGATGATAAAGAACATTAAATGTGTTAATAAATCATGATTTTTCATCTTGAAAAAGAGGCTGTGTCCGGAAATGCAAAGAAATGCGCAGCCTGCAACAATGCAACGCGCAAAAACACTAGCGTACGCAGTGTAATCAAAAATGATGCAATAAATGCGCAACTGTTGATGTATAATTGACATTACAAAACATATGACATGTGCAGTGCTGCTAGATTTGCATTTAAGAACATAAAACTTCCACTGTTAAAGCATGTTGCGCATTTTTCCTGCATTTCCGAACACAGCCAGAGCTTATTTGAATTAACCCGGAAAATTCTCTTTGTGAATACGTTCTGATTTTGTAAGGCTTAATGAAAATTTTTGATGACTTTTTTATTCGCTTAAAAGTTTTAAATACAATTTTAGCTTGATATGAAGTTTAACCCTCATCCGCATTCCTTTTTTTAATACATAAAAGTATTACTGTCATCACATTGATGACACGTAAAAATCCAAAATTTCCACTAATAAATAATAAAGTAAAAAATATTTTTTTATGTTTTGATTGAATCCATCTCTATTTATGATTTTAATCCAAAAAATAAATATTATTTTAATTTATTGTTTAAAAAAAAAGAAAATTAAAATTAATGCCTGTCGTCCCACAGTTCACTCAAACACTTAACTGATAGGTTAGTTGGAAGGAAAAGGCAATCAAGTGAAACACGTGTAGGATGCTCTAAGCGTGGTGGAAAGCCAAAGAAACATGTGAATTCGAATCAGAGTCAAGTGTTATGCCTTTACCTTAGTCAATTCAAGGTATAAGGCAATCTCATCCACAAACTTCTCTACCATCAACTACAACTTCAGGTCGTAAATATTGATGAATTCTTTATTTCAGTTGATTAGAAATGAGGATAGAAAATTTTAGAAAGGTTTAAAGCGAAGGACCATGGCCTGGCCGGGAATCGAACCCGGGACCTCTGGGGTAGCAGTCGAGTACGCTACCTACTCGACTACCTAGGCCGCCATTAAAAAAATAATACATTATTTACCTTTCCTGGCAGCAAAAGAAAATGTGGAAGAATTATTAGAACTAGCAAGTGGCAATGGTTCAGTTAAATATTGTATTTTTTTATCTTTTGACATCAATAAAATATTTTCATCTTCTCTTGTTTGTTGATTGAAAAAAATCATTATCTGAATCATCACTATTATAGTTATCACAATCAAATTAATTTATTCTTCATCACTTTCGAATAGATCACTATTATCAGTAGGATAATTATCGAACCAAGGATTAGAATCCATTTTTGCAAATTTTATATAAGCGGTATTCACGATCTGGAGTTTATGGTCTTGTATTCTGTATTCTTGATAAGTTTGATATTTGTGGTAAATTTAACAGTTTTACAAAAACAAAACATGAACATTTTCCAAATACTATAAATACTAAATGTACAATTGTGGAACCCTATTGTAAATTTTGCATAGTATTTGTGTATTTGAAAAACAGCTGACTTGACGTTCTATGGCCGCACTGCATTATGTACAAGGCAGCACTGCAAATTTAATTTGTTATAAGAAAATATGGCAAAATTTGTTTGCGCTGTAAGTTATTTTTCTCAGAAAACTATGAAGGGCTCACAATTTGTATCAAATTCTTTTTAATTTACTAAAAACACTCCAAAAACTCCAGATCGTGAATACCGCCATTATTTCTTAAAAAAAAAATGCGTAAGCAATGCAAATAACTGTGAATGCGTATGGAAGCAAACAAAGACTAGCCGAAGAACAAAATAATGACGAAAAAAAGAGAGGAAATGATGCAACAAAATAAAGACACCTGTTAGAATATAGCGTCATCAATTTGATGACAAATACTTATTAAGGAAATTTTTTATACATAACATATGTGACATGTGAGCACAAATCCAAAAATAAAAAATTTATATACGATGTAACCATTGAGGCAAAATCTCAGATCGATTCTATAAAAAACACAAAGAATATAAACATTTTAAATCAAAAATGTCATCAATTTGATGACAAATCCGGATGAAGGTTAAAATAATGAAATTTGTAAAGTAATGAAATCAACCCCAAAGTTGAAAATCTTTACTTTTTCTCCCTATTCTTCTTGCTGCAATATGTTGGGGGTAAGAGGAGCTATAGGTAAAAAATTTTTGGGGAAGTTGCGGGCAATCTTCCACTTTTCAACAGAAAATAGCAAAAAAAGATAGTCCACTCGGGCTATCCACGCGACAACCAAATCTGACGGGACCTACATATATGTCCCAATGGTCGTCAACGGTAAAAATCTAGGACATATTTAATTTTGTTGAAAAGTTGATTTATTTGAAATAAAAATAAATTTGTTTGCATTTTTGATCAATGCATTGATTTTTCATTTTCTTATGATGAAATTTGAAGTTATTTCGATCATTGGCGAAGCAAAATAGTTTTTTGCAAAAGGCACAAATAGTAATTATTCGATGGACTTTGTGTTGTTTTCAGCAGAAAATACATCCTTACGTCCCGTTCAACTTTTGCAGTATTATCGGGGAGGGAAGTGATATCCGCAAGTTTAAATTTCTTTGGCACCTGTCTTACAACTTTAAAGATATTTCCAAAATAGGTCAAAAATTCGTTAAAAAATCCCAACAATTTTTTGTTACGGAGTTTTGTTTTGCATCAAATGAAAGAACCGATTTTTTAGAAAATTTAACCTATTTTGTGATATTTTGAATAGTCGTAAAGAGGTCAAACTACCACTATTGGAAAGGTTATTTTTCAACCTTTCATTGGATATCAAACATTACGTCATAGTAAATATAGAAGGCCAGATATTATGATAGAATTTTTGGGGTTTTTTAACAATCTTTTTAAATATTTTGGGAATATCTCCTAAACCAATAGTCATATAGAGGTCAAATTACCATCATTGCAAAGGTTATTTTTTAAACTTTCATTTGTAAACCTTTAAAACAGATTAAAAACAACGAGTTCTCATGAAGTAAATCAAAATTCAACCTCAAGCTTTTCGTTCGCATACTGTCAACGAGAGAAAATAGTGGTATACATTTTTACCGTTGATGACCATTGGGACAACGGTCCCATGACTTTTCACACTTTTGCAGGTAAAAACATTGTTTTTTGCGACACTTGTTTAGTAATTTGGAGTCGCTTAAAACGAATCCGTTGTCGGATTAACGAACTTTCCAGCGGTTCAGGAGCGGTCATCAAAGGATTAAATATAGCATTTTTATTGAGTTGTGAACGAAAAAAGGGGGTGTGGCAAATTTTTACTATACCTTTATTTTTGGAGTGCAAACTCAAACCAATGAGACTTGTCAAACTATTCCTGTCAAAAAGAACGAACAACTGATTTTTTAGCGATTTTATCGTATGGGAGAAAGGGGATTCACTATTTTTTCTATATTTCGAGAACCGCTCATCCGATGTTGTACAAATAAGTTTAAATCCCGAACCATAATTGGCTGAAGACAACCTAAAAATTTGAACAACACCATTAGAATGGTTCCGAAGTGATGGAGTAACATACGGACACTATTAGATTTTTATATATGTAGTCCTCGGATGCTTCTTCTAACAATTGGACAATAGGCAAGATTGCGTGTTTAATTACAGTTTCCCCATAAAGGCTCCCGGAATTTACGCCCGATGATCTCACGCCAAAAAAAAAAAAAATGGTACAAAAGCCCAAAATTCTCCATACAAAATCGGGCATTAACTCCTAAGTAAAAATATCCAAAATTTCGGGTGATTTTGTCATGTTTTTGAGTGTTTGTGCCTAAAAATGTCGGGTCTTTTTTCCATTTCAAATATTTGGAAAACAAAATTGGAATTTAGGCCCGAAAAAAATCGGGCATTTTTACCAAATTAGATTTTAATTTTAATTTACTACTTAAATCTGTTGTTTAATATTTTGATAGTCTTACATTGAATCTGGATCACGGAAATTACGCCCGAAGAATTTGGAAATAAAGCCCGAAACACCGCTGAAAATTTCGGGCATAATTTCCAATTTTTCTGGCTTAATTTCCGAACCATTTGGGCGTAATTTCCTTCCTTCGGGCCCAGTTGCCATTTCAAACTCAAATCGGGCTTTTTTGCCATTTCTTTTTTCGGGCGTAAGTTCATCGGGCGTAAGTTCTGGGAGCCCCCATGAACAAGCATTTTGTGCATGGTTAGACTCATCGGTTGCCATTTTTCAAGATACATTTGTTAAAATTAATTAGGTATTCACTAGATATTGCTTCGAATATTGTATTGAGTTGTTTGATAAATTCTTTATTTATACCAGTGCTTCCTTTGAGTCAGAACTTTTTTGCCACTGGAGTATATATTATACGGGTTATTATTATTATACCTACCTACCTAATGATAAAAATTTTGTTTGCAAATTTATTATGTAAACAAACCTGTTTTAAGAAAAAGATGCACACGCCTATCTGATTTAGAAGACCTTTTGAATTTGATGCATCTTACCAGACATTAAAGAGTTTTCCGTTTTTTTTTTTAAACTTTGCAAAAAATTATTAAAAAACTGATTTTTCATTTTTAAATTAGAATTTTTAATATTAATAATATTTTTTTATTTCAATTCAAAACATATTAAAATCACAATATAACGATAAAATATATATATACAAAATATACGTCATTTTTTAAACTTTCCGAAGTCTTAAGATATCCCGGTGTCATAAATTTTAGTTCAAGACCTTGGAAAGGCACTACTAGATTTAAAATTTTGGTTTGTATTGAAATGTGTACTTTTTTTTAAATTTCTAAAAATTTTTTTTCATAAATGTCCGTGTTTTTGGGTCGAATAATCCATTGAATAATATTAATAAACCATTGTTCGACGCTTCAAATGTTTGAGGCAAGGTTCCTTGAAATTTAATAATCAACGCAAATATTCGTGGGTTAAGTTTATTTTTGGCAGCCGTGGCGCAGTGTGTCGAGTGTGTGGCCCATACGCCAGAGAACCCTGGTTCAATTTCCATCTGACACAGAAAATTTTTTCAATTGAATTCATTTTTCTGTTCGGTCGTCAACTCTCTACAGACAATGGCAAACCTCAGAGAATAAATAATGCTGTGTAAGGCTTATCGAGAACATGCATATTAGCCGTTCGGAGTCGACATAAAACTAGTAGGTCCAGTTCTCGATCAATTGTGTACAAACATTTAATAACACGCACAACACAATTTGATCATAAGAAGTTCGGTCAAAATCCTTTCAAGTTTATTTTTAATTTTTAAGAGTTTTTTTAATGTGTTTCTTATCATTTCTTAAGTAATCATTCGTTATAAAATTCGACTAATTTTGAGTATTATTTCAGATTTTACATGATATTAAATTTTATTGTTATTATTATCAATCAATATAATTGTTATTGATATCAATCAGTTTGTTAATTTATGTTATTAATTTTAAGCTCTATACTTATCCAGAAACAAAAGACTCAAGAAACAAACTTGCTTGCCAATTATTTATGTGATGCGTTACACCTTTGTTGCCAAAGCCTTTGTTTAATTATTGCCTGACTATCTTATGCAATAATTTCCAATGAAACTAAGTTTGTAGAACTTAAAAATAAAACACTTATTTTTGAAACAAAACTTTTATTCTTACTTAAAAACTTTGTGATTGCGTTGCGTCTGCGTCTGTTTTAATACTTTTTTATACAGCTCTTAAATTAGTAAGTAGAGTAAAGCACTCAGTAGTTTTTATACATTAGCTTTTATCTGCGAAATTGAGCTAAGTTTATATATATTTTAATATTTTTTTTTAAACAATTTTTTTTTACTTTCGCATGTCAGCACTTTAGAAAAAAAATGTTAATTTTAATGTTTTGCTGCTGTTTTAAATTCCTACACTGAAATCTATGAATTTCTTTCTATTTTTTATAACTTCACTCAACAACTGCAACTATGTATGTAAATAAATATAAAAAGCTTTGCTCTAATATGTTAAAAAAAACACTTTTATTTTCGGAGTTAATTTTTTTTTTTTTAAACCAATAAAATTATTCGAAATATTACCTATTCAAAATTTTATACTACTATCCATTCATACACAACAAACACATGCACATATTAACAAAAACATCAAAAACAAGCTTGGAGCAAGCAGACTAGCATGGCAAGCACTGAACCTTCTTCGCCAGCAATATCGGACAGCTGTTCACATGACACTTTCAGCGGTGAGATGTCCATCAGTCTTACAAGCACCGAGGATGGGTTCGTATTTTTATTTTTTTTTGTTTTTTTTTTTTATTTTTGCATTTAGAGGCAAACAAATCATTGTAAAAATATTAAAATTTTGCATTGTATTTTTTCATTTATTGTGGCACCATCACCTGTGTTTTATGTTGTTGTTGTCATCATCCTACAACTGTTTGCTGTTGAACCAACGTACTGTAATCGACACCCAACCGTGCACCTATTCAATCACACACACACACATGCGTACATAACTCAGCATCAACATTATTCCCGCAGCCGAAGAACTGGCCAAATTTTTCCCCCAACTAGACGATGACCTCAATTCAGTGTCAATTTATGCTCCTATGAATACCGACACACTAAATGTTGACTTGCTGGATGCAGTCTTTGCCTCGGGCAGCGGCAATACGGATCGCAGCAACTGTTTAACACCCATCAGCATTGGCATGGACATCAGCATGGTAGCCAATAAGGGTTCCATTACACTATCGATGGATGTAAGTGTCGTTTGTTGAAAAAAAAAAAAATAAATAAAGTTTTCTCCTAAATCAACTCGACATCTTTCTTTGCAGGGTCTGGATGATGATGATGAGATGACTTTGTCCGCTGCTACAACGCCTTCGCTGCCTGCGGACGAGTATAAACTAGAAACTTGCTATTGCTGTCCAGCCCACACTGATTTGCCGCCAGCACCACCCGATGTAGATGACGCATCACCACATGACACGCAAGATGTCTCCTTATCATCGCATGTTGCTGCGTCACCTATGACCACTTCAATGCCAACACCTTCAAAGCTTCCACAATATGCCGAAGAAACGTTTGCACCCGTACCACGCGATTCTCTAAAACGCTCGGTGCGCAAGTCCACAGATCCAATTTCTCCACGCATACAAAAACAAATCAGTCTCTTCGAGGGCGACAAGGAACTATTCTTCACCATCTCCTCATCCATCAATCTGCCCACTCAGTCGCTGCAACTTGATGCGCGTTTGCGTAAATTTGAAAATCTTACACAATCGACTTCGAATTCAAACTTTCCATTCGAAAGCAATACACTGAAGAAGTCCAATCTACCGTCCGCTAAGCCTGATGATATGGATTTCACCAAGTCTTGCATGAATTTGAAGAGTAGCAGCATAGTTTGTGGAGCTGCCTCAGAAACTTCCTCCGCTTGCAGTTCACCACAACACAAGACCGCAACACTCGCTGAGCAAGCAAGTGCTATGGTGCAACCGCTAGATGTGCCGAATAGTCTAGCTTCAGGGGCGCAAAATCCAGGCGCTCTAGTGGTCAAGACAAAATTCATAGAACCGCCCAAACGCATAACGCGCAGTTTTTATGGCAAAACTCAGTCAATGGATTCGGAGATACTGTTGCATGATTTTCTAGCGGTACCGAATGCAATGATGCATCAACAAACATCTATCAGCGGCACCAGCAGTCCCTGTACCTCGCCATCAACGCGACCTCTTTCACGATTTGTGTCCACTAAAGTGGTTGACGATTTGGAAATTGATCGAAAGTAGTTGATCAAAAAATTAAAAGCTTAGGGAATGAAAAAAAGTATAGCTTCAAACTCTTAGGAGTGTGTTAATTAAAAATTTAAATGAATTTGTTGAGAATAAATATAGAGAACAAACTATTTGATGTTATTAAAGTATATTAAAAAATAAATATTCTTAATTTTTCATCAATATTAAGCCTTAAGTTTGCTAAATTATATTAAAAATTTAATAATTTTTTCAGAATTTCAAAATAAATATTGAATAAACGTTATTTATTTCAAAAATGAATATTCTTGATCACTTGTTCTTCGTGTACCAAACAAAAGACTTAAGAAACAAACCTACTGAAACTCAGAAAAAATAATTTTATTCGAAGCTTTTGTTTGTTTTGTTTTTGCAATAAGTATAAAAAGAAAAATTTATTTTTTTGTCTCGGGGATGTCTCAGCTGAAGAAGTTTTTATATCTTTTTATTATTTTTTTTTTTAATGATTCATATTATATGGATTCTTAGGCGGGTTGTAACCATTTAGAGTAAAAAAGTACGGTTATTTGCTCGATTTATGCACATCACTCTGTAAAAGCGAATTTTTTGTGTATACTTCCAGGCTGAAAGTCTTAAAAGCATTGTGATAGCATAAAACAGTAGTTTCGACTATGTCGTAACACAAGACGTAGAATTATTCAATTCGCTTTTGCTGAAATCTTTCAAGATTTCTTTCAATCCATACGAGCATATGACCTTAAAGAGAGTGCCAGAAAGGGTTAATATGTATCACCGACCCCCCATTACTTTTGCAAAAGGAACATTTTTATCTTTGACACCTATTCCCTCCGACCACTCCTTAGGGGGGCTCCCATACAAATTTTATGGTTTTTGTTTATTTATTCCATACACCTGAGCATATGACCTTTAAAAGAGTGCGGGAGAGGGTTAATATGTATGACCGACCCCCATTACTTTTGCAAAAGGAACATTTTTGCCTTTGACACCTATTCCTTCCAACCACTCCTTAGGGGGGCTCCCATAAAAATTTTATGGTTTTTGTACATTTATTCCATACACCTGAGCATATGACCTTTAAGAGAGTTCCAGAAAGGATTAATATGTATCTCCGACCCCCATTACTTTTGCAAAAGGAACATTTTTGCCTTTGACACCTATTCCTTCCAACCACTCCTTAGGGGGGCGCCCATACAAATTTTATGGTTTTTTTATATTTATTCCATACACCTGAGCATATGACCTTTAAGAGAGTGCCAGAAAGGATTAATATGTATCTCCGACCCCCATTACTTTTGCAAAAGGAACATTTTTGCCCTTGACACCTATTCCCTCCGACCACTCCTTAGGGGGGCTCCCATACAAATTTTATGGTTTTTGTATATTTATTTCATACACCTGAGCATATGACCTTTAAGAGAGTGCCAGCAAGGGTTAATATGTATCACCGACCCCCATTACTTTTGCAAAAGGAATATTTTTGCCTTTGACACCTATTCCCTCCGACCACATCTTAGGGGGGCTCACAATCAAATTTTATGGTTTTTGTATATTTATTCCATACACCTGAGCATATGACCTTTAAGAGAGTGCCAGAAAGGGTTAATATGTATCACCGACCCCCATTACTTTTGCAAAAGGAACATTTTTGCCTTTCACACCTATTCCCTCCGACCACTCCTTAAGGAGGCTCCCATACAAATTTTATGGTTTTTGTATATTTATTCTATACACCTGAGCATATGACCTTTTAAAGCGTGACGGAAAGGGTTAATATGTATCACCGACCCCATTACTTTTGCAAAAGGAACATTTTTGCCCTTGACACCTATTCCCTCTGACCACTCGTTAGGGGGCTCCCATACAAATTTTATGGTTTGTGTATATTTATTTCATACACCTGAGCATATGACCTTTAAGAGAGTGCCGGAAAGGGTTCATAGGTATGACTGACCCCCATTACTTTTGCAAAAGGAACACTTTTGCCTTTGACACCTAATTCCTCTGACCACATCTTAGGGGGGCTCCCATACAAATTTTATAGTTTTTGTATATTTATTCCATACACCTGAGCATATGACCTTTTAAAGCGTGCCGGAAAGGGTTAATATGTATCACTGACCCCCATTACTTTTGCAAAAGGAACATTTTTGCCTTTGACACCTATTCCCTCCGACCACTCCTTAGGGGGGCTCCCATACAAATTTTATGGTTTTGTCGATATTTAACTTTCGTTTGCGATTCGCATAATATATGCTGCGATTCGCATAATATTTACTGCGATTCGCGTTTGATGACATCTTTTTTAAAAAATATTTAGCAAGAATGGATAAATAAAGCAACAGCGGAATTTGTTTTGCTACATAGTACACTGCAGAGTCGAAAAATTTGTTCAATGCTACCAAGTTCAACAACCCATGTGGAGAGTCGAAATGTCAAAATTTCACTGTCGATAACATGCCTGGATATTTAATTGGCTGCGGAATTTTGACATTTCAATAGGGGGTTTCGCATGGTCCAACATGTTGGACGACAAAGTCGGATGAGAAACTAACGGGAAAATTTGATTGAGCTTTCGAACGATCCAACATGTGCTACGACATCATTATTTTCTTACTCTCAAGCAGAACACTTCGGTGTCGCGGCTAAAAAATTGTTGGATATTTTTATAATTGCCCAAGTATTGGAGGATATATATTTGATTTTCTTTATTTCAGGATAGCTTTTGGACTTTTCGATGAGTTTTAACCAAATTTCTTTATTGGGAACGCTTACTACATTTTTTGTCTCTAAGATCGTTTGTTGTTCACTCGCTGGCAAATTTATTAAAATGAAAAAATTGCAGCGAGTTGGACCAACATTCGTTCACATGTCCAACATGTCGGACGGACCGGCAGAAAAATCAAAAATTTTTGATTTTCATCCAACATGTTGGACCGACAGTCGTTTTAGCTTACGCATGGTACTACTTGTCGTCCAACATGCCATGTCTATCCAACATGTTGGACCATGCGAAAGCCCCTAATAACAGATTCTGTTAAAAAAGCATGCCCCTCAAAATTACTCAGAATTACTGGGCTACGCGATTTTGTTAAAAACAACATGCCCCAAAAGTATGCTTTTTTTTAATTATAAGATTTATGTCTTCACGCTAGATGGCGCTGTCTTCACCGTCGAAAAAACCGGAAACCGTCGATTAATAAGTAGCAAACTTAAGCAAACAAAAACATCAAATGTTGGCTTTATATTTCATGTAATTGTGTAAAATTTATATAAGTTAGAGAGTTCAAACATGAATTTTTCTCCCAGTGAGGATCAAGCAGACCAACAAGTGCTAACATCAACATTGTACGATCAGTACTTTAAGCACACCAAAGGCTCAAAGTGTGACATAAAAACCGCCGCCTGATCACTATCAACCGCCCTACTAACCTACTAATTTTCAAATAAAAATTTTCAAAGGTAAAGGGTGGCCTTAAATTAATGTTGCTTTAATTGTCAGCACAAACAAAAAATATACAATAACAACAAAAACACCAGAAGCTAACCTAATCTGCATCAAGTTACGTCAAAATCAATCTTCGCTACTTTAAGCTTTAGTAAACATCCACTTAGACTGATTTTTTTTTCAGCACTGCTAACAAGCTTTGCAGCTTCAATCAAGTAGCACTTTTTTCCCGCTCATCTACATATTACCATTTAATTCGAGTGAACAGCGTTGCCAGATTTGTGTTTTGCATACGCAATGACGACTATAATTCATGCAACAACAACAACTAAGTCAAAGCTGCTATTTAGAATATTTACGAACAATTGAATTGAGTTCGAGGTTAATGTAGTGCTATGCAAAATACTTAAAAAACGAAAAAAAAAAATACTTCAAGTGAAACCTGTCAGTTTTTGCTTCATAAACTTTTGTACTGATTTTTTCATTTGCTTTATTTTTCTTTTGCAACATAGCAACATAGCAATAATATATAAGAGGTTTGCACGTATTTTTGCCTAAAATAAGTGCAATTTTTATAACATCTTTTTATGGTCTTTCGCGCTCACTCGATGCCCCATGGACACCAACGACCATTCATTTATGTATATCCTCAATGTGTCCATCATTAGTTGAAGTTGATGGTTTTTTTATTATTATTATTGTTCAGTTGAGTTTTGGGCTTGTTACACAAGTGCACGTAAAAAAGGTCACTGCACGTAGTACCTGTTGTCTTAAAGCTCAAAACTTTCACAAAATTCCTAAAAAAAATGTTGCGCCCTCATTTTAAGGCGCTGCACTTTACAGAAAATTTGTCAATATTTTTCTTTGTATGGATAATAATTTTGACATTAGTGTAAAATATTGAATTATATAATTCATTTTTGCACTATTACAGACTTAAGTTGCAAGATTGTTTGATGGTGACGAGAATTGAAATTTCGATAATTGGAAAATGTGTTACATGACTGAATTCTTTTGTTTCAACTTGGCCCTCTAACACTGAATATGGAGGAATTATGTATCGACATTAACCAATAGTTTACGTGTTTTGTAAGTGTTTAGGTTGTTACATAAAATAATCGTCAAATTGTGTCTTGTGTTTTGTGTCTTGTTCTTAAGTGTTTTTTAAAGTTTGTATTGTTTTACGGCAAAACCAGTCAAAAGTGGGTCTCAGTGTTTAAAAAACACCATAGGTCGTGGTAGAATAAACAAGTTAGTCTAACGGCTGAAAATTCTCTCTGGCTCTGAGTCAAAATTGTAACAATTAATTGTATGCTTCATTTCGCTGTTGTTCGTATTTTGGAGTTTTTTTTTTTTTTTTTTTTTCTCAACTTTGTCATATTCATATTCATAGGTCTGCTCCCGAACTTGAAAATGTGTGAAAAGTTTCGATATTTTCACGAAGTTTTGTTCGCATACACCTTGGGTGTGGGTGCGATTGAGCATGGATTCAGTCTATTGCGAAGTCGAAAGTCTCCGGGTATTGATGGGGGATGACTGGGGAGATGGGTAAAACCATCTGGAAGGTTATTCCGCATTACCTTGAGGCTCTGTACACAAAGTGTGTGACTGATGGCTACTTTCCCACTGTGTGAAAATAAGCAAGAGTGATTGTGCTCTTGAATTCACCTGATAGGCTGAGGAGTGATCCTCGGTCCTACCGTGGCATCAGTCATCTTCCAGTGCTTGGTAAGGTGCTGGAAAGAATTATGGTGGAACGGCTTCTGGAGTGTGAGGGTGCGGGCCTTTGTGAAAATCAATTTGGTTTTCGCAAGGGCAAGAGTACGATTGATGCGTGGATATTTGTTAAGAATGCTGTTGCATTAAGTAGTTCCAAGTATGTCTTGGGACTATTTATTGATTTTAAGGGGACATTTTTATCTATGCTGGGATGGTATGTTTTTTTTTTATTTATTTTATTCCCGAAGGGGGAACCTTCAAAAGGCGCCACCGTGCAGGTGGGAGTGTGCGATTCTTACGCCCTAAACCTGAACCTCCGCATTGAAACGCCGCCCATAGTTACACTCCGTGGAACCACCGTAAAGCATCACTTCACGGGGCATGGGAATAGCACTTAGCTGAAATCTGATCGACTAGTGTTCGTCTTCTGTCTGGGAAGTCATTATGGGATAGCCTACAACTTCTGTATCACCTATTTTGTGAGCGCTCAACTCTTCGGAGTTCATCGATAAAGACTCTTGCTAGGGCGTTGACCACTGACCAGTTCGCTTCATTTACCAACATAAGGGTAATTAAGTTTTGCCGCGTCACCGTTTGGCCGATGCTCGCTGAGGCCTGTTGCCTGATATTGCGGAACCTTGGACACTCAAAGAGAACATGGTTCGCGTCTTCTACTATATATCCAGCGCAGTGACTGCAGTAGGGGTCTGCAGCGTGCTTGTATTTGTGCATATATGCTCTGAAGCACCCGTGGCCGCTGAGAATCTGCGTGATGTAGAAGTTCACAGAGCCATGACTTCTGCCACACCAATTGGACAGGTTTGGGATAAGCTGGTGAGTCCATCGTCCCTTCGCTGATCTATCCCAGCGGTCCTGCCACTTGAGGATGGTTCTTTCTCTAGCGAGTTGCTTGCGAGCGGTTGGATTAGCCGCGTTAGTGTTATTGGTGGTAAACACCGTTTCGTCTACGAGGAGGTCGATAGGAATGGAACTTGCCAGAACCATTGCTGCGTCCCCGGAAACCGTTCTAAAGGCACAACAAACCCTGAGTGCGCCAAGTCTGAAAACCGACTCAACACCGCTTCGGTAGGACTTAGTCTTTATTGCTTCCGCCCATACAGTTGAACCGTACATCGTAATGGACCTGACTACATTAAGTAGCAATGTCCTTCGCGCTTGTTTGGGGCCCTTTGTATTTGGCATTATTCTAGAAAGTGCCACTCCTGCTTCAGCTGCCTTCCTGTGAGCATACTGGAGGTGTTGCTTGAATGATAGTCGGGAGTCGATCATCACACCGAGGTACTTGATGTATGGCTTCGATTCTATCACCGTTCCACGTATGCTAATTCTGGCAGTCTCTACTTTTTTCGGCTACTTTTGAGCACTGCCTCCGTCTTATGCTCAGCCAGACTTAGTCCCACTGACCTCAACTAGCTATTAATTGTGGCGATAGATGAACCACTGAGAGCCTCTACTTCCTCCAGGTGCTTTGCTGTCACCACAACCGCTAGGTCGTCTGCCGACGATCTTGATGCCTGTGGAAACAGCGAGCCTGAGGACACCATCGTACATTATGTTCCACAACATGGGTCCCAGAACCGACCCCTGTGGGACTCCACAGGAGACATTGTACGTCATCTTGCCTTCTTCTGTGTTGTAGTGTAGAACTCTATCACGAAAGTAGTTGCCAATAATCCTTATGAGGTATCGTGGCACTCCAAAGTCTGTGAGGAGGATAGTCTGTGTGAAAGACTAAATGAGGTAGGGTGTCGGGAAAGTAAGCTTTGGAGGAGTCACTTTTCCGGTAGGCGTGCATGTGTCATTGGTGTAAATCAATGTGTATGGACGGATGTTGTTCGAGGTTGTCCGCAGGGGTCTATCTGTGATCCATTCATTTGGAACGTCATGATGGATCCTTTGTTGAGGCAGCTTCAGCAACTGTATAAATGTTGTGCTTATGCTGAAGACCTGCTTCTCTTGGTTGAAGGTCAGTCTCGTGTTGAACTGGAGGCTAGCGCAAGTGTGGCCATGGGCATAGAGTGTGATTGGGGTGACCGTGTTGGTGTGAGTGTGGCCATGGACAAGACTGTGATGATGGTACTGAAAGGCAGATTATCGTCTAGTCGACATCCATGTGTTTGCGTGAATGAAGTTAGCCTCAGGTATGCGACTGAAGTCAAATACTTGGGGATAACTATGTCAGAACGAATGAACTTCTTAGTTCATTTGGTCAGGGTAAGGGCCAGTCTTTTGACGGTTGTAGGGAAAGTGCGTCGTTTGCTAAGGAGTGAATGGGGCCTCAGTAGGCGGGCTGTGCGCCTCATGTATGGGGGTTAATTTATTGCTTGTGCGACTTATGGCTGTCCTGTGTGGGGTGGTATCAAGAATGATAGAAACAAGATTACGCGTTCCGCAGTCCCGTTATCTAATGCTCTCTTTCTCAACTGAGTGCATGACGTCACACAGTACTTTTGCTTGACAAAAACGTATGCAAATGTGCGATCTCTAAAGCAAATTTACGAAATTGAAAATAAATTCTTTCGAAAAAGTAAAGTAAAAATATCTACTCTTCTGTGCAAAAATATGAATATTTTCGTATGCGAAAAATATGAATTTTTTAAACTTTCAAGATTTTATCTCCTAAACTACTCGAGACTGACAAAATTTTATTTTACCAATGGGTTAAGGAGGTCCATATACATATTGTAAAAATAAATAACATATGGGGTAAAATTATTCCAAAGTCTGACAATATCGCTTCGTCATGTTCTCTCTCTCTCTCATTTAATCTGGTTTCTATCATTCTTGGTGTGGTATGTCAGGTCTGCTGTGAGATATCGTAAGATACTCTCTTGTCAGAGAGCCATTCTGATTGGGTGTATGCCGGTGTGTCGTACGGTATCGACCGATGCCTTACAAGTGTTGTTGGGGGTGCCACCTCTTGATCTTGTGGTAATACAGCAATGTGTTGCTTATGGGATTCGAAAGGATGTGTCCTCCTTATTGTTTGATTGGGTCTCTCATACGGATGTAAGACGTATGAATGCCAATTAATGGAAGGCTATGCTGATAGAGTGTGTGCGGTCTAGATGGGATGAATGTCAGCAAGAAAGGGTCACGTATAATTTTATACGTGACGACGTTATGTTTGTGAGTGGTTGTCCAGACTTTTGCTTCAGCTTGAGCCTGGGCTTCCTATTGACTGGGCATGGTTCTTTCAATGCATTTTTTTGCATAAAAGAAACTTGAGTGTGACTGAGAGGTGTGATTGTGGGTCAGTCCGTGAGGATTGGTTGCATGGTCTTCGTGAGTGTTCTTTTTATGAATACATTTGTGATTTGCGTGCAATGGGTATTTTGCGTGCGAATGGTGATTTTGATTTAGGCAATGCGCTCGCGTCAAGCGCTCAAATTGCTGAATTAAATCGGTATGCTTGTCAGGTGTTTGCGAGGCGGAGGTCCAGGCAAAACTACCCTGCAAACATTTTCTGAGTGCCTCAAAAAAATGGCTCTGAAAAGAGTATTTCTTATGTATTTTTTTTCTAAAAGATTTTTTAGTATTTCTAAAAGACTCATAAAGGAGTCTTTGATATGATTCTAAAATGATTGCTCAAAAATAAGACTCAAAAAATAGTATTTTTTATGCGTGTTTTATGATTACACAATAAAAAGACTCATACAGAAGTCTTTTATATGATTGTAAAATGACTTTAAATTTTTCTAATATTACTTTTTATTTGAAATGTTTAAAAAAGATATTGTTGTCATTTTTTTTTTATTTTTCAACTTTCAAATATTTTAAATAAATTTGAATCGAAAAATATATTTCAGTCTAAACGGATCATAATTACTTCTATGAGTTGTCCTCAGTATGAGTCTTTAAAATTCCATTCCATGATTCTTAAATATGGCTATCAAAATTGTCTTAATTTTGAGTCCAAAAGACATTTTAATATATGTTTGAGTTCTAAAAAAGTATTTATTTAAATTCTTTATTATGAATCTTAAAAAAGTATTTTAAATGAGTCTTAAAATAGTCTTAATTTTGAGTCCAAAAAGACTCATTTATATGAGTTATAAAAGAGTCTTTATTATGAGTCTTTAAAGAGTCTTTATTATGAATCTTAAAAGAGTATTAAACATGAGTCTTAAATGAGTCTTAATTTTGAGTCCAAAAACACTAATTTATATGAGTTCTAAAAGAGTCTTTATTATGAGTCTTAAAAGAGTATTAAATATGAGTCTTAAAAGAGTCTTAATTTTTAGTCTAAAATTAGGCATAAAGCAGTCATTAGTATGAATCATATTTGGATGCCCGAAACCTACGAAAATGTACTCATAAAAGAGTCTTTTTTGAGCGCATAATGACGATAAAAGCTCATTTATATGAGTCTTAAAAGACTCTTTTAAGAGTCATAATGTTTGCTGGGTAGAGGCAATATTATGTGCTTTTGTGTTTGAATGTGTGTATGAGGTGGTCCATAGGCTGAATGGTGTGTGAATGAAAATCTCCAATTGTGTTCACAGTGGCGACCAGTCCGGAACTGTGATAAGTTCAAGTGGTGTAGCTTGCTACGAGGTCTAAGCAAGGACTTGAAAACTGGTACCACAGGTAGTCAGCGGCCCCTGGCTTTTCCAGGCTAACTTACTGGGCTGGCCCTTCGGGGAGCATCGTGGTGGCTGTGGTTTACCACCTATATCGCGGGTAGAGCAATCCTGTTCGGTGTGGAGTTGCATTCTCAACTCGGGTGCCCCTTAGAACGGAAGAGGTGTTAGATAGGCCTCCACCCAAACCAAGGGTTGCGTCATATCATCACAACATGGACTTAATTTGGCAGCTTTGAATACTCAAAGGGGCATTGGCCGACGCAATGATTCGATCCCATGCTATGGAGCAACGTGGAATTAAACTTATACGGCATGTGTCCTCGTAAAACACATTAGGAATTTCTGTTCGCATACACCAAAAACTTGCAGGAGAGACAGACACAATGTGAGAGTAAAACATTTCTGCTAAATAATGTGGCCATTTATCTGATAATTGTAATTGTAGATCAACTACTTGAAGGCCGCTCATGGAAAAATACAATTGTATGTAGCTCATTGGATGTACCACGATAACAACATGCACAAAAGTAATTATAAACCAAGCCATTAAAATGGATAGACATGGAAAAATGGACATACAAAAATTAAAAATATTGCAAGGAATTTTCTCTTTTAATGAACAACAACAAAATGAAAGTGAAAAATGTACAATTTTTCCGGCTCTATATCGATTAAAGATTCTGTCAATGTTGCTGTCAAAATATGTCAAAGTAAAAAGAATTTACCTCACATAGTAAGACAAACATTAAAGAAAGTCAAGCATAACACACAATGATATACAGTAACACACACACATACACACACATACTCTGACACAGTCGCACAATGAATGTGCAAGTGTTTCAAGCGCACGTGACTTTGATAAATTCATGACAATGTATAAAATATGAAGATCCGCAAGAATTAGTTAAAGTAAAAGTTGCTGTCAAGAAATGCTTGAAAGAAAGAAGCAAACACAAAAGAATGTAGCTGAAACTATTAAAGACCAGAAGAAAATATATTTATATTTCTAGTAATTTATATGAAGTAAATGAGGCATTAAATGGCTGTGACAACATTTAATGTGCGTTTTAATATCATAAAAAAGACAAAGTTTGTTTTTTTTTTACAAATAAACTTATATGTAGCTATTTAGCTAAGGTAGCTTTTGGGGCATGTTTGTTGGTGGTTTTTTTTTATTCACACACACAAAAAGAGAATACATTTTACGTTGTCAAAATGACGTGCTTAAATGCTTAAATTAGCATAAAATTAAATTTCTTTTGTTCAAGAATCAAATTTGTTTTTTATTGAAACACTTTCTTTTTCATTCAGTGAATTGATTTGCTTCTTTTTATTTACTTAAAAAACTTATGAGCTGTTCAGGTGTGAACTCTACCCACAAAACACACCCAGTAGATATACACTTTGAAGCAGATAAAAAAATAAAAAAAAAAAATAAAGATAAACAATCTAGTGATTTATTTTGGGAGATATCTCCTTGGAATTTCAATATCTCGGTTTTGGAATTTCAAAAATTTTGTTTATCTTTTTGTTTTGTTTTTTACGCGTTGTTTGTCGAAGTTAACGTGATAATTTTTAAAATAAATTTGAAGCGTTACTGAAAGAAGAATTAATAAAATAAAAAATGCTTAAATGTTGTTGTAGTTTTAATTAAAAAAATTCAAAACTTTTAACTTGTCTTCAGCACAATCGAATTGAAGGCATCAAGTTTGTTGCTTAAGTCTTTTGTTTTTACTTCAATGTTCGTTCAATCAACTGCATTTATTCACCAAAAAAGTTCTTCTAAAGTACTCTAACCATTGCACTCAACAGTCATTAACCAGCTTCATCACCTCGCCTATCCTCACTTTAACCCACACGCTGGCGTGCATTTCTTTGCCATGCATGAAAGTAAAAATTTACCACTTCATTGCAACCAATACCAATCAAGCACAGACCACCATCAAAACAAAAACAACAACATCAATTTTAATATTGCCATCACCATTAACATCAGCGCGTCGATTTATAATGAATGTAAATAAGCCAATGTCCGCCAAGTTGGTTTTTTCAACTTACGCTTTTTCCGCTGTACGGTCAGCCTAAAGCTGCGAACTACTTTCACTCTTCATTGCATTCTTTGGTGGGGCAAACAGCTTGTTAATATTTTCATTTATTTATTTAATGTTTTTTTTTTCATTTAACCAACATAGTTATTGCACTCATCGCCTCTTAGCTGGTCAGCAGGATGCAAGCTCGCTTCATTGAGTAAGGCATCGGCAAAGTCGCGCTATAATTTTGCAAAAATTGTAATGATGACGTTGTTCTTGTGGTTGATTTGTTGTTTTTTTTTATATTTGTTGTAAACAACTATTCATGCTGATGAGTAATTTGCCAGCGGCCCACCTTTTGTAGAAACTCATTTATGATTGATGTTTTCACATTTCTTTGTTATTTCAGGATTTAGCAGATAGAGGCATTTTTTTTAAGAAGCTATAAAGTTAACAGTGAAAACAAAAATCAAAGTTCATTAAAAAAAAAATCGTAAATTTAAAAATAACTCTCAATGCTTAAGTTAAAGTGATATATCGAGAAGATTTATGCGTATTATTTATAAAAAATATAATAGTTAAAACAAAAGACTTAAGAAACAAACTCGAGCCCTGTCTTGGCTGTGATGCCGGCACCGGTGTTTTTGTTTATTTATAAAAAAAAAAACAGCAACATTATAAGATAAGGAGAAATTTTATTCAATAAACAAAACAAAAGACTTAGGAAACGAGCTTGATAATGACCATGGCTTATGTAATGAAAGAAGGAAAAGAGTTTTTGAACCTGGTTTGAGGTTATGTGAAAACTCTCTCGCCCATTTCAGATTGAGGTGACCTATCAGTCACACTGACCATCTCCGATTTGGCTCAAAATTTGTTCCTAGATTGGTTTATTGCTTAGAAAACCAAATCCGAAGCAATAAATTCTTAGAACCATTTTTCAAGGCCAAAATAGGGTGTTTTTTGAATCGACGCACAATGGTTCCAAATCGAAAAAAGACGGCCAAAACCTCAAGGTGTTGTCTAATATGCATGAAAATGATGATTTATAGGTTTTTGAGGTCGTTGACCACGAATCTGAAGTAAAAAATTCGAAATTCAAAATGGCGGCTTAAAAATGGCGCCCATGAACATGCTAATTTTTATAATAACTATATTATGCAGTACAATTTTGTTGCCCCGAAAGCGTTTTCGGGGTCGCTGATCACGAATCTGAAGTCAAAAATTTAAAATTAAAAATGGCGACCTACAAATGGCGGCCAAGAACATGCTAATTTTTACAATAACTATATAATGATTTTTCAAATTTGGTGCCCACAAAGTGTACAAAGTGTTCGGGGTTCGCTGATCATGAATCTGAAGTAAAAAATTCGAAATTCAAAATGGCTTTTTTAATAACTTCGAAATTCAAATTGACGGCCATGAACTAATTTTTGAGCTAAATTTTCTAAAATCTTAGATTTCATAACTTTTTTAATATTCTTTATAATAAATCTGAGGTCCACACAGTAACAAAATTATGGAAAAATTAATTTTTTTTTGTTTATTTTTAATATTCATTTCAAAAAACTATTCTTCTAATAGAAGTAAAACATCTGGTGGTAAATGTAATGTAAATGTAAATAACAACCGATCGCAGACAAAATAAAGTTTAAAAAAAATGCGTACAAAGGGCAAAACGCAGTTGATTTTCACAAATTAAAGTGAAAACAAATGACAACTCAGCTAGCTTCGATAATGCGACAAGAGAGGTAGGCATAACTTTAATGTTTTAATAATAATATACACACAAAGTTAAACTCATTAGCTAAGAAAGTTTAATACCAATACAAAAAAATTAAGATAAAAATAATGCTTCAAGAAAAAAATTTTTTTAGTTTCCGACACCATTTTAGTTTTTCTTAAAATTTTCCTACAGAAGCACTTTGTTGCAAACAATTTTTTTTTTATTAGTATAATAAGATATCCCACTTAGGAACCAATACCTTTTTAAAGGGGAAAAAAGGGGAAACACTTTCTTTTTTTCCATTTTGACTGAGTCAAATATTTAAGAAAATGTATATTTTCTTTGTATTTTTAAAAAAATAGAGTATGAATATTTTTTAAAGTTTTAGGTGTCATTTGAATAGTAAGGTGTCATTTGAATTTGAATAATAAGGTGTCATTTGAATAGTTATCTCCTCTTTTTTAAGAATAAAATATAAAACTTTTAAAAAAATTGCTGTAAATTGACCCATTGTTAATTTCAAAGTTTAATGCGATGCCAACAACAGACGCTATAATTTTTTTTCTGTTTTTTTATTTTGGTTTTTTGTACGTTTCAATACCTTTTTAACGATATAAAATTAAAGTGTGTTCTTGAAGGGTTTAGAAGTTATGGCGTAAAACGCGCAGCGTTAAAGAATTTTCAATACAAAATAGGTTCCAATGATACCTTAGTTAATAAAATGTGATTTAAATTGACTGAGCTACGTTGTCTAAAAATAGGCCCTATTTCGGCATTCGAATGGCTGTGGCTCCGCAAAAAAAAAATTTTTTTTGAAACTTTAAACTCCAGAATTGGAAATGTAAAAAAAAAAGGATATTTAGCAAAAATCACCTTCACCATTCCTATTTTCTAAGACCCAATCAAAGAATTCGGCGGCACTTCTCGAGTCAATTAGAACTTCTAAGCATGCATAGCCCAATTTTTCGTCAATATTCGCTGCAGTGTGAACGTGGAGAGCTTGAGTTCTTGAGCACAATGATAAATTGAGGTACTTGGGTTGTTTACAACACTTTTTCTTACTGAAAAATTTTTCGCACTTTTAAATAACAAATGTCAATATTTGACAACTGCCCAGTGACCAATTGTTAAATAGTACATCTTTGCAACCCTACACCTATTGTTGATATTCCCTCTATATAGCTCTCAATACAAAAGATTTAAGAAACGAACTTGAATTGACATTAAAAGCCGATATTATCGGTGAAAGGTCGAAACAATTACGATTGTCTATCTAACCTCAAACGTAAACATGACCCCCAACAAAACTGTTAGAAGAAAAACAATTTTGTTGAAAAAAAAAACAATTTATGTAGGTTGCACATAAAGCCTTTTGGCCCGAACAATTGAACTTGATATTGGTACAAGTCTTAAACGTTATTTAGCGTAGCGTTTATGTCTCAGTTATCACAAAAATAGGTTCAAGCTTATTACCACGTTCGAACTATTACGTGCTTGGCATAACATTTCAAAGAAATAGAGCGCAAAGCATTTAAAAGATCTGAGCCAAACTAAGGTAAAAGAATGCGGAGAGTAGAAATAGAAAAAAAAAAAAAAAAATTGGCATGACGCGCATGTGCAGATTCAATAACACTTAAGTGTGGCAAACAAAAGTGGTTAGTTGATGCAGGCAACAAATTTGCAACAACATGATTTGCAAGTAGCAACAAACAGCAGAGTATAGTAGAAAAGTAAACAACGAGGGAGAAAGCAGAGGCAGAAAACAGTCAATGATCTACTCAAAATGCGGCTCATAACAAGAATATATCAGACAGCTATTTAAATGAAGGCTTGGTAGCATCAACTTGCAAATTTGCACAATTAAGCAATTAGTATTTGTATGTGAGGATCTGTGTATGTGTGTGTTTGTGTGTGCAGCCAACCCACTGTGCTAATGTGCCGATTAAGTCAACCACAGCATAAATATTAAAGAGAAAAAAAAAATGCCCACATAAAACTGAAAATCTACAAAAAAAAAAACAAAAAAAAAAAAATAATAAAAAAGTAAAATGAATAATCAGCCACAGCATTAAAATTAATGCTGAATTGGAAGCAACCCACAAACAACAGAAAATGCAGAAACGTGCAAGCATGTTGACAAACTAGCAACTGGGTTAAGTTGCTAGCAAGACGCCGAAAAAACCAAGCTGATGTATAGATGAAAATAGAGAAAAAAATTATTTGTTTACAAATACATTGCTTTAGATGTCATCACAGTGTGCAGCATCAAGGATTGGTGCTTGGCAAAAATATCCAACACATTTATTATGAAATATTTGTATGTAGTCTAACCCACTGAACCGCAAGCGCAGGTTTGGCAAAATGTGCAAGTTTGCGAATGTTTTTGGGCTGACATTTTTATAAATTTATAAAACTCTGAGAATCAAGAGGATTAGATTTTGCAAAGAAACAAGAACTCTTTTTTTTAATCCTTAAGCTTCAAGCTTGCTTGTGACATTTTTAATAATATTACTTATTAAATCAAAAAAGCCACATTGTTTTATACAACTGGTTCGTAAGAATCTCATAAGCAATAATTTTTCTTTTTAATTTCAGAAAGAAAATTTCTTCGTAATAAAAGTTTTTTTCGTTCACAAATGAATCGTTAATGGTAATTTTTTTTTCGTAAATGAGTTTTGAAATTAATCATAAATTATTTCTTACGATATTTTAAGAACAATTTTTTTATTGTCTAATAATAAAAACGTTACGCTTATCGATTCTTACAATTGAAATAGTTGAATGGTAGTACAAGCGGACTTGTATCATATAGGACAAGAGTTCCATCCCAACAAAAAATTTTATATATATTAATTTTTTTAACAGCAATATAAGTATACTAGCGATACCTGGCGCGCGTTGCTGCACTCGGCAAGTATATTGGAAATAATAAGTAAATTCAAAACTTTTATTAGTCTGACACCACGCTCATGTTCCACTGCCCGTTAGAGTAACTCCGCCTGTTTTCACGAGCAGCCTGTCCAAAGCCAGGATAAAGGAGGATGGTCGCAGGCAAGGGGTTCGCCCTATCCTGTGTAAAAGTAGAGGGACTACCCAGATCCTGGAGTTAGTCGCCCAATCTGGGTAGTAGGTGGACCGGTTGACTTGATCAACGGTAGCGTATGCCTACAAGGGAATAGCAATAATCCTAAAGAATTTGATAGCACGGGGATAGTCGTTACTCTCGACAGACGTACTGTTGCAAGTCCCCACTGATGCATTCGTATGGTCTCCTGGATAGTCATATAAGTCTTGGAAGACTTATATGGCTGGTATAAACGTCGAATAAAGAGGTGTCAGATGGGTACTCCGAGTGTGAAAAGTTAAACTTAGTAGCCTCGGAGTACCAGATTCTAAGGTGGTATTGAGGAGGTGTCATGCCGGTGCTTTGAGTCACTAGGTGTTCTTCTTGGTAGCCTTCAGCACTTGACTAATGAGGTGTATTGAGGAGTTGTAATGGTGTCCCAAGGTGTGATAACTGAGGTGTATTGAGGAGTTGTAATGGTGTCCCAAGGTGTAATAACTGAGGCGTATCAAGGAGTGTCATTTGAGTACTCCGAGTGTGAAAGGTTATCTGAGTAGCCTCGGAGTACAAGATTGATGAGGAGTATATCAATGAATGTTGATATGGCGAATAATCATGAAGTGCTGTTGGTGCTAGGAGTTCATCCCGGTGGTCTTAGGGTACCGGTATGAAATGAAACAAATAGTGGCGATCTTGTGTCGCACACAGTCAATGGCGATGTGGTCTACGCTATAGCACGTCCAAGTAGTGGTGGTTTTTCCACCACAGTCAAGAGTGATGAATGCAAATGTATCGGTGTTGTGATAAGTGCGTGTCGAAGTAAATCCCTTTTGCCCGGGGAGACTATCGATGGGCTGGCCCTTCGGGGAGTATCGTGCTGGCTGTGGTAGTTCAATGTCGCGAACAGGTCTGTGATCGGCGTGGAGTTGCGCTAAACAACCGGGTGGCAATGCCTTACATTGCAAGAGATGTTAGATGGGTCTCGATTTCCACCAATAAATGTGGATGATGACCCAACTAATCATCCATAATTGGTACTGTTGCGTTCCAGCATTGGTTGCTATCCATACAGTATATTTATTAATTTAAATATACCCTTAAGTATGGTGTGCGACCGGTGTTGAAACTACTATGACAGGGCGATGGTCGCGCCTGGATTCATGGAAGTGACGCCTAGGAGAGATATGACGGACGTCGTATATATTAGCATGGCACTGACGTCCTGAAAAATTTATCTCCTAGGCATCAATTCCTTGAACCACGACCCCACTGCCATGGGGCAACGTAGAATTAAGCCATACGGCAGGTGTCTACGTTACATAAAATGTAAAATACTTGTATTCCTTCTGCCCGTTAGAGTTTCCCAGTAGCAGAACATCACTCCCAGGTGGCAATTCCATTATGAGTTTCAATGTCTTGTGTTTTTAACTTCCATAGCTATTCTGTATAGAAAATCGGGTCACACCCCCCTTTTTCCAATGCACGTACCAGTTTTCCAGTAGAAAGACTTTGGCAATTAGTAGCTCCGTACTAAGTTTTATTGTCATGCTAAATTTAGTTTCAAAGCTATTCAATATAAAAACTTTGAATTGTGTGGTCGAAGCCATAACCCCTTTTCCTATGCCCGTCCAAATTCTCTTGTAGAAATACATTCTCCATTCTGAGTTTCAATGTTATGTGACTTCAACTTCCTAAGCTATTCGATACCTAGATTTGAATTGTATCGGCAGTGCCACGCACACTTGTCAAATAGTCAATCAATTTTGCCAGTCAAAGCAGACAACTAAAGTACGTTTTTACCGAGTTAAATTCATATGTTACTTATAGTTCGAGAGTTATACCTTAAATTTGGGCTGCTGAAAAGGTGCCACACCCCTCTTCCAACGCCCATAAATTTTCACCAGTGGAACGGCACTTGAAAATGTCATTCGAATATAAAATTTCTATGCTGTGTGACCTATATTTCCAAAAATATTCGATATCACATATTCGCAGAAGGAAGTATCCAATTTGGTCCAGTCGTTTTTAAGTTTTAAACAACAAACCAAGATAGATAAGAATATAGATAGATATGCATTTATAAGAGAGGGGGAACCCCCAACATATTTGTATTGCTCTCCCCCCATTTGTAGTACTGTTGCCAACAGTGACCATATGAACTAAAGTACTAAATTTTAGTCTGATAAGACCATAGCCGTCTGAAATATAAAATTTTCATTATTTTTTGTGGGCGGTAAAAGGAGGTGTGGCAAAAATATACACATACGAATCGGACGCACCGTTCTTGAGTTATGGAATTAAAAGCATAAATCACATTTTTTATGTATATATAGATATGGGAAAATCTTTAAAATGCCATATCTCCGGCAATGTTCCTATTTCGTGCAAACTTACCCAATGTACCCTGAAATTTTGGTTGAAATCGGTCGACCCGTTTCCGCAGTAAGTGGTGACACAAAAATGTACACTACTTTTTATATAAATAGATTTCATATTTATAACTATAAACTAATGCGCACATACTTTTCCAGCTATAAACAATATAAGGTATTCTGCTATTCCTGGTTAGCTAATATGGGTTAATTACTTTCATCAAATTAGCATAACCATTATTTTGTCGTAGCCGTGGTACCATCACACATAAAAAAGAGGCTCAAAAATGGATCTTGATAAATGTTTTATCAAAACTTCAACCTTTGTAATGTGAGCTTAGCAACACTGCTAATAAAAGCTTTTTATCAGCTGCTTGATAAGAGATGGCAGCACCGCTGCTACTGTTTGGCAGCACTGAGTCTGAGTCGAAAACAGCAACAGCATTTGTCTTATTTCCTCGTTCATGTTTTAGTATAAAGACGAAGTATCGCTTATTTTGCGCGAGTACTACGTCATAGACACTGAATTATATTTTTTTACATATGCTTATGTTTACATATTTAATTATTTTTAGCATTTTAATGTAAGGAATTTCATATTAAAAAAGAAATAGATTCTGTCTATATTACAATTAACATTGTTGTTGCTTCATTAGCTCATTTTTTCGATCATGCTTATAAGCAAGGAGTTATCAAAAAGAGTTTTAAGTACACAATGGAAAAGAACGAAAAAGCTTTGTACTGCTAAATGCAGCGTTTATAAATAATTTTCTATGAAGTTTCTTAAATGGTATTTAATCTCAAAAAATAAAGTATGCAGTAGCTTAAGTAAAGAATGACGCTTTGAATTAGTAAAAGAATTATTAAAATCGGTTCAGTAGTTCTTTCGTTTAGCGTACACGATGATACATAAGCCTTTTATATAAAAGTATAGATATGAGTCGATACTTATCAAAGTCACTTAATGTCATGTCTACACAGAGAGTTAAGTTTGAGTTTAACCATAGCTGTTTACACAGAGCTGCGTCGGCAGAATTGTGCTGCATATAATACGGATTATTTTTTAACTAATAAAAGAAAAATATTGTGGATTTGAAATTAACCGAATTTACACCTTCTGATCAAAAAATTTCCGGAATTTCCCACTCAAACAAATTGCGCTTAAGATATTGTCAAATAATTTTTTTTCTGGGTGAGTACATCTGCTGTCTGGTGTTCAAATATCTGTTGATTTAGTCGAGCAAAAAGTTTATCTGAAAATTTTTGTTTTTAAGAAAATATCATGTATAGAATTGTGGAGAAATATCAGGATTGTCGAGAAGAAACTCTTGGTTTTTCACCATGACAATGCACCGGCTCACACAACTCATCTTGTACGCGACTATTTGACCAAAAAGTGCCTACTTTCGCAAGCTCCGTATTCAACTGACATGAACCCTTGTAAGTTTTTCCAACTCCCACGACTTAAGTTACCACTTCGCGGAAAGCGTTTTGAGACGATTGAGGCGATGAAGAAGGTTTCGCAGAAGGAGCTGAAGACGATTATAATCGACAAAATAAGCCTATTTCAAGTTTAGAGGAAGCGTTGGAATATGTGCTTTGCCTGCAATGGTGATTACTTTGAAAGAAATAAAATAAAAAAAAATAATTCAACACTTTTCGCTTTCAGAAGGTACATCAACAACCATTGAAAGAGGTTTAAGCTACAAAAAAGCATATATTTTTGTTTATAGTTTATTTTGCTTTTCGTCTTTTATGTCACAACTTTTAAGGCTTAAATTTTGTCAGATTATGGTTGGTTTTGTCCAAGTGTCAGTGTCTGTTGTGCAGTCAAGTTGGACTATGTTATGACGTCTGAGGACCTGTTTTGCCAGCTTAAGCCAGCAGCACCTGTCTTTACTTCTGTTTATTGTAGTTTTTCTTTTTTATTTATTTTTTTTTTTTTTTATTAAAAGTGTGCAAAATTTAACGGAAGATGCTGAGGAATGCATCAACGTTTATATAAGCTAACGGGTTCGTGCATGGATTTTTTGTGGTTTGTTTGTTGACGAAAGTGAAATTATATTCAGAGTATTAACTTATGTACTCATTTCTCTTCTCAACACTTTTTTTTTCTCATAATAAAGAAACATTTAAAAAATGATGGTCTTTAATAAGCACGGAATTATTTTTATTCACTGAGTATAGGTGAAATGGTAAAAGCTTTTGTAAACCATATTACAAATTTTTTTTTTAAACCTCATAGCAGAAATAAAGAAAAACTTAATTGAGCACAGGGAGCTGTTTTAATATCGAAAATGCAACAAATATGCAACGGCGTTGTATAGAAATTATACTTCGTGAGTATAGGCGCCACTGTTAATATTAACGAACGAAACTAAAGTCTGTGTATAAGAACTCATGAAAATAATAGATCTATGAATTATTATGTCGTTTACTCAAACACAATAATTACATGCAGCGCATGTAACAAAAGTGCAATACCGTTGCATGGAATTACTACTCGCTTAGTAAAAGTGATTCTCATTTTAATTTCTTACGATAAAAATTGGTTCTTTGGTCCTCAAAATCAAAATAAAAACATTTTATAACATCATGCATATGCAAAAGCGTTGCAAGGAATTATACATAGCTCGGAGACCTATAAGCGCTACAGTAAATTTGGTTCGATAGTAAAGGAGAGTACAAAAATAGAAAAAACAAAACAAAGCAAATCAAAAATAGCAAAAGCAAAGCAAGGACAAAAACTAAAGAAAAAGCCAAAGTAAAGGCAAAAGTAAACGCAAAAACAAAACCAAAAGCAAACTCAAAAGCAAACTCAAAAGCAAAAGCAAAATCAAAAGCGAAATCAAAAGCAAAATTTAAGCATGATCAAAATCAAAATCAAAATCAAAAGCAAAATCAAAAGCGAAATCAAAAGCAAAATTAAAAGCATGATCAAAATCAAAATCAAAATCAAAATCAAAATCAAAATCAAAATTAAAATCAAAATCAAAATCAAAATCAAAATCAAAATCAAAATCAAAATCAAAATCAAAATCAAAATCAAAATCAAAATCAAAATCAAAATCAAAATCAAAATCAAAATCAAAATCAAAATCAAAATCAAAATCAAAATCAAAATCAAAATCAAAATCAAAATCAAAATCAAAATCAAAATATAATTAAAATTAAAATTAAAATTAAAGTCAAAAACAAAATTATAATCTTTTGCTTATAAGGATAAGGTAAGTATCAGGATTAGAACAAGAAAGGATGAGAAGAAGGACTATGAAGAGGTTCAAAACAAGGATTGGGATAAAGATTGGTACAAGAACTAAGTACGGCAAGGATTAGGAGAATAATTGAAACAAGCATTAGGACAAGGGTTGAGACAAGGATTGTGACCAAGAAAGTACAAGGATACAGTTACTTTGCCATGTCCAAATGCTTACGAGTGTGTCTCAGCTTTAAGTGTAATTTCTAAAAATAGCTTTGGTTAAAAGTGAAATTTTGATTGCCTATGACACACTTAAGAAACGTGTTAATTTTTTTTTATTTTGCTCAGCTTTTCATTCATTTTTAAATAACAACAAGTCAAGTTTGTACCTTAAGTCTTTCGTTCACATTCTTCGCACTTGATCTCAATTAAATCAAGAAATAAAAAAATAACTTACCAAGCTCAGAATTGTCATACTTTGAGATTTGTCATCATACAAGTGCGTTTTATACCAATACAAATAAAAAACTGACATAATGAGAACTTTAAATAAAAGTGTTTTTGCACTTGTTATTGTAGTTGTTGTTTTTGTGTTGTCAATAACTTACCTATCTTGAGTTGACGTCGTTTAACAACAATGTGCAAAAGCTTGAAACTTTTGGCTTAAAACAAACTATTCAAACTACCAACTTTTAAAGCATAAGCAGCGCATACCGCCTAAGCTTAAGAGCGTCTACTAGAGAGAGAAAAAGAGAAAACTTCAACTTAAAGCATGGCAACTGACGCTTTGATGTTGTTGTTGTTGCGGTTGTTGTGGTTGCGATTGTTTTTACTGCTGTCTGCAGTACCTACATAACTTTTCACGGATTAAGCGAACAGGTTGTGAAGCTCTTGCATCGAAATTCCATTGAGACAAAAACACAAAGTTAAACAAAAAAAAAAAAAACTGAAAAAGTGGAAAAAAGTTTTTGGTCTTTGGATTTTTCAGTCGACGACGAACCATCAAAGCTAAAGCAACAAGTTTCTTGTTTTCTGCTAAAGTGCAAACTGATTCGATTTGATTTTATTGAATAAGATTGAAAGCGGTACGCGTATGCGTGATATTTGTATCTTAACTGTTAGCGGTATTTTCTGTGTTAGAGCTCACATTTAACGTTCATTGAACGCGAGTGTCAAACGGTTAGATAGTTGGAGGCACACATACCCATCTAATACATATGCATTTGTAGTATTTACCTGCGCGAGTGTAAGAAATTATTTGCTGATCGATCGATTCATTGATTGTTTTTGTTGACACAGAGTGAAAAGGAATTCGAATTCCTGCTGAAAAAAAAATATTGTGCTAAAAAATATAGAAATTATTAAATCGCAATAAAAAGAAAACAAGCGACGTAGTTAAAGAAGTTCTTCGAGAAAAGAAGAATTTCAAGTGTGCTTTATTGGCAAAACACAAAAAGTGGTAATAATTTCTGAATTTTTTTTTAGTATATTTGACATTTATTTCAATTTGCTTTAATTAATTCAATTCAATAAGTTTGAAGATATTGAATATTTGTGAATTTGTTTATATGTGGCTTGAAGGAATTGGTATATTTTATTGGATTACATTGACGCAAACAGGTTTGATATCAAACTTTTTACAGAGCTGAATATTTGTAAAAAATATCATCTTCTGGGACCATATCCAAAATTTATATTTTTCTGAAGGTTATATAAAAAAAGATTTTGATAATTTATCAAAAAATTTTAACGCGAAATTGCAATAGATGAATAACAATTTACAATTGATATTCAATTTATTTTTTTTTTTAATTTATTTCATTCATCTACTGACCAATTACCCACACAGACATAAAACATTAACTTAAACTAAATCCTTAAACTATAAGTAACAAATTGAATATGTGCTTAAAAATTTATCTATTTAAACTGAAATCCACTTTCCACCAGCAACAGAATTGCAAAGAGATAAAAATTTAGAGATAACCTCACTTTGACTAAAATTAGTTCTATGGAGAAAAATATAAAATAACGTTCTTTCCCTGAGACCTCTCATTGGTGCATACAATGGGATAAGTTCCAACAATTCGGGATATTGTATTTTGCCATCTAAAATGTCCTTGATAAATAATATTGAAAAGATTTTTCTTCTTTGCTCCAAGGATTGGATTCCAAGTAGTTTACAGCGAACATTATAAGAAGGCATATACTGATATGAGTATAAATTACGTAAAGCCAATCGAGAAAACCTTTTTTGAACTTTTTCAACTCTGTTAACATCCACGGCATATGTAGGACTCCAAATAATGCAAGAGTATTCCAGGATGGATCAGACCAAGTACGTAAAAATAGATTTTACTGTGTGTGGGTCAGAGAACTCCTTGGAGTTTCTTTTGACAAAACCTAATTGAGAGTTTGCCCTCGAAATGACATAGTCTCTATGAATTTTAAAAGAAAGATTGGAAGCAAAGTAAATGCCAAGATGCTTAACAGAGGTGGATCTATGAAAGAATTGGTTGGTATCAAATGAATATTCATGTGTAATGCATGCGTTTTTGAGAAAATAAGTTAGCCCTTAAGTGCACAAGGCCCCCGATTTTTACCGAAAAAATATATTTTATCTAAAATTGAGTAAAAATAAAAACTGCGTTTTTAGTTTTGAAAAAAATTTTTTTTAAACGTTTTTTTAAAAAAATTGGTTGTATCTATAAAGATACAATGTGAATTTACCCACATTTAAAATCCCTATTAAAATATATCAAAATAAAAGAAATGTGTTATGAAATTTTTATTAATTCATTTATTTTAAAAAGTTAAAATTATCAAAAGCTGCAGGAAGTGCACACTGTATCTTTAAATATACAACCAACTAAAGTGACCCAGTGAGGTGCCAAATGATCGTCATTTTTTCGAACCACTTAAAATCACTAAAAGACATGTTTTGAAAGCAGTCATTATTATTTCCTAATCAAAATTATTTATCTGTTCCTAGAAGTTAAACTGTTAAAAATAGTGTGTATTTAATATATAAAAAATTTTTTTTTGACTTTGTACATAATTTTTTTTAAAAAGGATGACAAATAGAAGTAAAAACTATTTTTTTATTTAAGACTTATAATATTCCCAATAATATAGAACCCATTTGAAAAATATCAAACCAAAAATATAGCCGTAGGAGTTTTTTGAATGGTTGTATCTTTAAAGATACACGGTGCATTTAAGGGTTAAGATATGGCATTTGGAGAAGTTTAACTTCAATACATTAACGTCACACCATTGAAGCATTAATATCTGATTGAAATTTTGAGCAATCTGAAGTGTATCTAATCAGGTCATCAGCATACATCAGAGTTTTACAGAATTTAAACGTTTTTGGTATATTGTTGATATATAAAAAAAATAAAAGTGGCCCTAAGTGGCTTCTTTGGGATACACCTGAAGTAGCTTGGATATTTGACAAATTTAAAGAAAAGAACTCTATTAAAATCTTATTAGAAACATAAGAATAACACATAAATATATGAATTGCTGTTTCAAATTTTTTGAATTGCTATTTAAATTTACAAATTTTTTGGTGACTAGATGATATACCTGGTGGTAATGTCAAGATTTTATATAAAAAATACTTCTCTCATCCATTTATTAATACAATAATTTTCATTTATTTTGCATCAAATAGTCAACATTATCATACTTAACCAACTGTCATCATTTACACATACAACATATACTCTTTCTCTTTATAATTCCCAATAACTTTTCAGACAACATTAAACTTTAGAAGGTAAAATCAAGCCATCTAAGTACACGTATTTCATAAGAACAAGCCAAAAAGCATACAAAAGCTTAAAGAATTTAATCAAGTTGACCTAATAAAATAAAATAAGGTGGTGGTGGGCCAAGAACTTACGGTACAAAAACACTAGATATGTGGAAAAAAAAATACATTTTTTGTGTAAAACTAAAAAGAAATTTTGCTCCTGAATGTTTACCCAACAAACATTATTACTCTTAAAAGATTCTTTTAAGACTTATATAAATTAGTTTTTATCGTCACAATGCGCTCAAAAAAAACCTTTTTATGAGTACATTTTCGTAGGTTGTGGGCTTAAAAATATGATTCATAATAATGACTGATTTATGTCTCATTTTAGACTAAGACTCATATTTAATGCTCTTTTAAGACTCATAATAAAGACTTTTTAAAGACTCATAATAAAGACGCTTTTAGAACTCATATAAATTAGTCTTTTTGGACTTAAAATTAAGACTCTTTTAAGAGCCATGTTTAATACTCTTTTTAAGAATCATGTAATGGAATCTTTAAAGACTCATATGAAGACTCTTTCAAAACTCATAGAAGTTATTATTTTAAGAGTCATAAGTCGCATGTTAAAGGCTCTTTAATGGTTTAAAAACTTTTTGTAAACACTAATTTCTGACATTGATATGATATTAATAAAACCTCAGAAACTACTTTTCGCATATTTAGTGTACTATAAAAGACTTCGTCTTGTTGTACATTATCTAAATAAATAATAATCTAAATAATAATAAATAACTCTTTTTAGAGTCTTATTTTTGAGCAATCATTTTACAATTATATCAAAGACTCCTTTATGAGTCTTTTTATTGCGTACTCATAAAACACGCATAAAAAGTACTCTCTTTGGAGCCTTATTTCTAAGCAATCATTTGACAATTATATCAAATACTCCTTTATGAGTCTTTTTATTGCGTACTTATAAAACACGCATAAAAAATACTCTTTTTAGAGTCTTATTTCTGAGCAGTCATTTTACAATCATATCAAAGGCTCCTTTATATGTCTTTTTATTGCGTACTCATTAAACACGCATAAAAAATACTCTTTTTAGGGTCTTATTTCTGAGCAATCATTTTAGAATCATATCAAAGACTCTTTTAGGATTCTTTTTATTGCGTACTCATAAAATATGCATAAAAAATACTCTTTTTAAAGTCTTATTTCTGAGAAATCATTTTAAAATCATATCAAAGACTCCTTTATGAGTCTTTTTATTGCGTACTCATAAAACATGCATAAAAAATACTCTTTTTGAAGTCTTATTTCTGAGCAAACATTTTACAATCATATCATTTTTATTGCGTACTCATAAAACACGCATAAAAAGTACTGTTTTAAGAGTTTTACTTCTGAGCAATCATTTTACAGTCATATCAAAGACTCCTTTAGGAGTCTTTTTATTGCTTACTCATAAAACACGCATATGAAGTACTCTCTTTAGAGTAATTTTTTTTTGAGGCACTCAGAAAATTTTTGCAGGGTAATCATATCAAAGGAAATCAAAAATTAAATCTACATATATAAATATAAAATAAAGTGGAAAAAATCGTCTGCTTCCCTCTGCTGTCCGTAATTTTCAACCAATTAATTTGATTTTTTTTAAATGTAGATAATTATGATGCGAAGGTTATAGGCTAGAAAAAAATAGGGTTGCTTCCTAAATTTTTTTTCTATTTTTACGAATTCTGTGGGCAAACAGTAGGTAAAAATGGGTTATTGAAACCGAATCCGTTCTCCGAATTTCAAAAAGGATGTATTTTTTTAATAATGGGGTTGCTACTTAAATTTTTAAATTCATACGAATTCATAATTACATTTTTTTTCTATAGGGCTACCATCGAAATTTTTTTATTTTTACGAATACGGTGCTGAGGCGGACACGAGCTAATAATGGATCACTGAATCCGAATCTGTTGCCATAATTTCTAAATTACGTAATTTTTTTCCATAGGGGTGCCATTTAAATTTTTAAATTTTTATGAATTCAGTTCTGGACGATTATAAGCTAAAAATGAGTCGCTGAATCCAAATCCATCAATTTAAAAGAAGTGTACTTTTTTCCATAGAGTTGCCATCAAAAATTTGTTTCTTTTTACGAATTTGGTGTTAGGTGCAAACAGTAGGTAAAAATGAGTCACTAAACCCTAATCCGTTATCAGAATTTCAAATTTATGTAATTTTTTACCATAGAGTTGCCACCTAAATTTTTTTCATTTTTACTAATTTCGTGTTGGCGAACACTAGGTAAAAATTAGTCGCTGAATCCGAATCCGTTGTTTAAATTTATAAATTACGTAGTTCTCTTACCATAGGGATGCCAGCTAAATTTTTTACTTTTACGAATTCGCTACTGGGGTGAACACTAGGTAAAAATGGGTCACTAAAACCGCATCCGTTGTTAGAATTTAAAAATTCTGTATAATAGTCCTTCCTTAATCTACTACTGTCGATGAAATAAACGCATGCTTGAAATCTTCATATCTGAGGGAAAAATGTAACAACACTTACACTGAAAACAACAGTACTTGTTAAATTGCACAATGTCCATCAGCAGCAGAATATTCAAAGCAATTGCAAAAACTTAAAAGTTTTTTATTTCAAGTTCAAATCGTTTTAATTTAGAATTCACCCTTAGCAAGGAGAGAAATTAATTTTGATTTTTGTTATCATTTTATCATGTTATCATAAAGTGATCATAAGAGATCATAGCATAATTTTTTTTATATTATGTTATGATCACTCAGTTCGTTTTATGTTAGAATAACAAAAACTATTTATGGCCAGCACATAAAATGAAGCGAAAGTTTTAGAGAATTTTTATGCTTAAAAAAACCGCGAAGATATTGCAACCATGACAAATATTGCAGCTAGGTTGAGGTTAAGTCGAAGAAGAGAGTGCTGCTTAAATGATTTTGCTTTTTCATTCGTGTTAAGCCATTACATTAATGGTGTCAAACCATGGATTTGATTTGACGTTTTCATTTCAAATATTTTAATTTTGTAATCATCAATAAATCAAAGTCTCAAAGATAAGCATGTCACTTATTATTCATCTTCTTATGTTTCCACCCACCATCTTATAAGCTGCCACTTTCCATTTCCTTATTCGAAGAATAAAACAATAAATTTAAGATAACTCGTTATTGTTGTTGTTGTTATGGAAACTTAAAATTTTTATTATCCAAAGAGCTGCAGACAAAATTCATTTGTAGGGTTTGCAATTCCGGGGTTCCGGGATTCTGGGTTTTGCGACTTCTCTCATTTTTATTTTTTGTTAATTTTATTTTCGTTGTAATCTTTTTTTTTTGCCACCTTTATGATGAAAATTTAAAAAGGAAAGTGATTTGAAAGTTAGTGATGTGAAATTAAGATATTAAAGAAGTTGTTACTGGGAAGTGTACACAATATTCCATCACTATTTATTTGCTGTCAAAAATTCACAAAATGTACTCAAGAACTCAAGCGCACAACAAAAGAACTACAGGGTATCGCCAGTGCGCTTGTGCAAAAAAGCACAATTTTGACAACACGTGTATTTTGTTATTCAGAGCTCTTTTTCACAAGAGCTCTACAAAGAGCCGGATCATGAATACCCCTAATATTGTTCCGATTTTTTGAGGAATGCATTGTTTTGGCTGTAAAATTTTTATTAATTTATTTGACTGTTTTTTATATTTTTTATTTAAAGAAAGATGTATGTTTAACATAAAATAAATGTCTGTGATCTGTGCTTTGATTCCTTTAGGTTTTAGGTCGGTTTTAGGTCGGTTGTCAAACGAACACTATTTTCAATATGGCACAATGAAGATTGCCTTAGGAAGAAACTTTTGGCGGTAGAGACTTACATATATATATATATATATTTATTTGATAATGTCATTTATAGATATAAGTATAGCAAAGTCCAGTGCTTTGAAATCGACAGAAAGGTTGGAAAATTTTATCTACAAATTATTGGGAAAAGGAGAATAAATAAATAATATAAAAATTAAATGTTTTAATGAGTCCGGCCATAGGTGGGCGTCTTGACTTGTATTTGTCGTCGGATCATGTGTATTTTTTGTACACAGCTCAGATTTGATAATACGTACCCAATTTTCTTTTTTTAGCTCATATATAAGCCATTTTATGGATTTGTACTATTATGGTCTCTAAGTTTTAACCAATCTCAACTCCTTGTCCTGCTAATATACCCCGACTTATTCAAGTGTAGGTCATAAAAAGTTTTAACTTTAAGCCCATGTTAAAACTTATTTAGATGTAAGCTTTTAAACGTCGATACAGGAATAGTTTTTTTTTCTCTTTTAACAGGATCTTTTTACAAATTTTTATAAGTTTAGAAAAATTGTAGTATTGTCGTTCCGTGTTATTTAATTGTAAAGGCGAGGAGATTTGCACAACAACAACAACAAAAAATTCTATAAATGTATTATTCACAAATTAGTTTTTACATTTCCATTAACTCCCATGCCGGCTTTCATTTTGATATCTTTATTTTTTTTTTTTTTTTTTGGAGTTATTAATTTAATTGGTCATGGCGCAGTGGGTAGAGTGTGTGACCCGTACGCCAGAGAACCCTGGTTCAATTCCATCTGACACAGAAAGTTTTTTCAATTGAATTAATTTTTCTATTCGGCTGTCACCTCTCTGCAGACAATGGCAAACCTCAGAGAGTAAATAATGCCATGTAAAGCTTCTTGAGAACATGCACATTAGTCGTTCGGAGTCGGCATAAAACTAGTAGGTCCAGTTCTAGATAATAATAAGAAGTTCGGTCAAAGTCCTTTCAAAGGGCTAGTATATGGCCCAGATATGGCCAGTTTATTATTTTTATTATTATTATTATTATTATTATTATTAATTTAATTCAGAAAAATAAGCCATTGATATAATAATAAGTAATGATATAAAATAATTTATAAATTAAATTATTATAAAATATAAAGAAAATTTATATTCAAAATAGGTAAACAGGGGTCAAAAATCATAATCTTAAAAATTTCTTTTTTTAATCAATGACATTTATATACTCAAATATTTACAGTGCAACTCACTCACCCTTTGTAACTCACAAAAACAGGCGTGGAAGGTATAGAGAAGTATATTAGCGATGTCCGTTGTCATGAATATAGCCGCAATTTTGTGGCTTTCGTAATGAAAAGAGAAAGATCAAGTTCGAAATCTAGTCAAATTGGATGAAAACCGCTTAGTTATTATACCTCCTATATTAAGTGATTATACTAAATAGGTCTACTAAATCTCCATACTTCCACAAAAACTTCTCTAATACCTCGATTTCAGTCAGAAGAAAAACCATATTTCTATGAACCATCTTAAACCTCTAGCTCTTATACTCTGGGCACCATAGCATAACTTCACTTTACTGCGGAAATAAAATGTTTTCTTATTTGAATTGGTAACGATCATAACGGTTATATATCTCGTCGGTTATATATTGCATTTGCATTTTCGTTTTTTTACTATGATCACTTAAGTGTGACAAGTTGCATTGTGAACACAGAGAAGTTTGTGCAAACAATGAATATATTTTAAATCAAATTATACAAAATTCTAAACACCAGTTAAAGTGAAATCATACTTTTCTCTTCAAATTATTATGATTAATAAAACAAATTAAATAAAAACTTCGCATGTGTAAAAATGTTTACCTGACAATTTTTTTTTTTTTTAACCTTAACCCGCAACAATGCCCTGAGGCACTCTTTACCTTTCTTACCTGTCTGCTAAACTAAAAAAGAAAATTGCTTTCGGATGGTATTTTTGAGTATATGACCTACAAAAAATTGTCCAACTGTACTTTTTTTTTCATTTTTAAGAGATCGATGTCTAGAGTATTAAGAACGAGAATAAATAAGCTGTACCCATATTTTGCAAAAGGTAATGATACTAACAACCATGCATATCTTTAACATTTAGCTTAAACTAGCGATTATGACCTTTAGGCGTTTATCACTAGAACTATCATGATATGTTTAAGTTGTTTGCATACAAGCGGCGAAAAAACTCAAGAAAACTTCTTTGAATTTACAAGTTCAGAAAAAAACTATCGGAAAATTGAACAACAGCTGCAAACATATAGAATACAACATTTTAAATTAATCTGCTATGGCATCAGATAAGTTAAGCCAAATGATACGCCTTAAATTAAGGTATTTAATGATTATCTCTGCAAGTCTAGGAAAGTAAAATATTGCCATAAGTAGCACAGCTTAAACAGGTGTGTCCCCAAAAGTTGTTGGATTTCTAATTTTGTTGAATTTTCGTATGATTTTCAGCATATAATAAATTTTCAATTTTTCAAACAGCTAAAATTTCTCATGCCTGCCAACTTAGAGAGGTGTTAACTGTGTGGCATCGATTGCATGCAACATGAAATACCAAGCACTGCAACCACAGGAACCAACAAAAACAAAAGCAATAACCAAAAAAAAATTGTGCAAAATATTATGAGGCCGAAAAACTAAAAACAACAGTAATAAATATCGACATGTACTTAACTAAGCAGCCCGATTTAGAAATGGAAAGTAAGTTTTTTTTTGTTTGTCTATTTTTGTTTTTTGGTAGCACTTAGCTGCTGGAATTGAGAAACGCTACGCTAATAGTCAAAGTGTGGTTGGCACCTAGGCAAAGATTGGCCTGTGGTGGTCAGCTGGACGGAGTTAGCCCGTTCAATTAACTGCCTTAAATGTAAGGCTTGCTTTATTTTGTGGCCATTGCAACAAGCTTTAAGCTTTAAATGTAAGCGTCGAACGAAATAATGCATTTTAAATGGAAAACATTTAAGAAATCATTGAAAACAACTACGTTTATATTAATTTTTTTTTTTTTTTTTTGTTGTACTTTAAAATAGAGCAGATCGATTGCAAAATCGTGCTATCAGAGTTTTAGCTACTATATTAGCTACTATATTATTTTTGAAAAACATGTTACTTTATATCATTCTTATTTGCCCTTTTTTTATAAAATGCAATTTTGAGGGAAAAATTGTTGTAAATATTTGTAATTTTCGTTTTGCAACCATGACAAATGAACATGGATGCAGTCGATTGATTGATTACTACAATTTTTTGGAAATGCATGCTGATGCATGGTTTAAATTTAAGCATGGCTAATTATAAATTACAAATAATAAGTTTAAAATGATTATGAAAACAAAAGACTTAAGACACGAACTCAAAAGCTGCTGAAATGATGAAGAAACACGATATAACTACTTTTTTAGGTGAACAAAACAAAAGGCAAAATCAGGTAAGATGGTAAATCTTCCATGTAAACATGTCATAAAGAAATTGATTAAATAAAAAAAAGAAGTTGGCTATCTCGTGGACACAGCCGTAGATTTTGTGTTGACAGCGGATCGTTTCCTTGGTTTCCAAACTAGTACTGATCCCTAATACATTTCATTATTTCTTAATTTGTCATAACAAAATGTCCTCATTTTTGTCCCAACTCTTATTTTAATTCATGTCTTAATTCCTTTCCTAAGCCCTGTTCCACTTCTTTTCCCAATCTATGTTCTAAATCCTGTGCATAGTGTGTCCAAATCCTAGTTATTTTTTTCCTTGTTCTCATCCATATCCTTATTCTTATATTTGTCCTAAAAATTATCCTTATTTTTGTGCAAACTCTAATTTTAATCGGGGCCGTGGCGGTTTGGCGCAGTGGGTAGAGTGCGTGACTCATACGCCAGAGAACCTAGGTTCAATTTCCATCTGACACAAAAACTTTTTTCAATTGGATTAATTTTTCTGTTCTGCTGTTACCTCTCTGCAGACAATGGAAAACCTCAGAGAGTAAATAATGCCATATAAAGCTTCTTGAGAAGCATTAGCCGTTCATAGTCGGCATATAACTAGTAGGTCCAATTCTCGATCAATTGTGTACAAACATTTAATAACACGCATAACACAATTTGATCATAAGAAATTCGGTCAAAAGTCCTTTCAAGGGCTGAAATGGCCAGTTTATAGTTATTTTTATTATTATTATTTTTATACATGTCTAAATTCCTGGCCTGATCCTTGTTCGAATTGCTTTCCTCATCATTTTTCCACTCCTATTGCAAATTTTTGCCCTAAATCCTGTCTGTTACCGACAATTTAAAGCTGGATGCGAAGGGTTAACATTTAAGAAGCAGGCTGTAAATATTTCACTGTGTGATTATATATCCATATGTTCGACGTGCACTTTATTCTAGTATGTGTAAGCTATATATACATTTATATTCACACAAAGCAGCCAGTTACTTTAAATCAGAAGTTATAACGGGCCGAAGTTGGTCTTCTTGGTTATTTTGTATAACTTATGTGTTTTCATGTGTACAGTTTTGAACAAAGTACTGGCGGTAGCAGACAAAGAATTTTAAAGCACGTCGTTTTCTGTATTAAACATAAGAATTGTATTTGAATAATTAAAATAAAATAAACAGAATATATTGTTAAAGAAAACGAGAGCTTTTAGAATTTGTCTCAACGCAAGAAGTCTTTCGCGTAATATTTCTTTAAAATTCTTTATATAGAAAACTAAAAACCACTTATTGACTGCTAAGTAAAAATATGGAACAAAATTGCCGTAAATGCAAAGAACTCGACAATGAGCGCATGGTACAATGCGACGCCTGCGACCAATGGTACCATTTTAATTGCGCCGATGTCGACAGTGATATAGCAAATATCAGTTGGAATTGTGAATTCTGCGCCAGTGGGCCAATAGAACAAGGAGCAACAGAATCTGCCTCTAGAACGTGTCCCAGAGCATCCTCATCGATATTAAATACAGATCAGCCTACCACCCAAACAAATCGACAGGTACATTTTGCATGGCCTCCATCTACAGCAGAAACAGCACCGCTAGCGCCTGCTATGGCAAGTGTAGGGAGTTATCAGGTTCCCACCACCATAGTAACAGCAACAACAGCACCAGCACCTTCTGCCTTTCTGATGAATTTGCAAACATCGCCGACTTGTAAAAGCTTACAAAACGTAGCAGCAGGAGTACCTCCAATGTACTCCACAGCAGCAATAAAGGCAACATGTATACCAGAAGCTTCAGCAAACAATAAAATTTTTGCGAGCATATATCCACCACAAAATCTACCAGCAACATCATTAACATATCGCGCTTCTTCTCAAGCGTGCTTCTCATACCCACAAGAGCAACGTATTTTTACCACTACACAGCCAACATCGTTTGTCACAAGTTCGCAGAATTTTGACAGTTCGTCAAAGATTCGTAATTTACAATTGGAACGCTTGGAGGAAGAAATGAAACTTCAACAACAGTACTTAGACAATAAATATAATATTTTATCCATTTCAGGAGATCCATCGTCACAATACGTTACACCGATGCTGAATTTGGGTCCAACACCAGCGCAGCTAGCTGCGCGACACGCCATACCCAAGCAATTACCTACGTTCAATGGTGATCCAGAAGAGTGGCCACTGTTTGTGAGCAGTTTTGAAAACAGCACCACTGTGGCTGGATTCTCAAACGCAGAGAATCTCTCGAGACTTCAGTTATCTCTTAAAGGAAAGGCACGTGAGATGGTCAAAAATAAACTGCTCCTACCAGCGATGGTGCCCGAAATCATGCAGACGCTCCGCATGTGTTTTGGCAGACCAGAGCTCATACTTGAACGTGTCATTAATAAGGCGCGTGCCATGCCGGTAATTAAAGACAAGTTAGAGGCATTAATCGAATATGCTCTGTGCGTCCGAAACATTTGTGCCACAATGGAAGGATGTCAAATGCAGGCACATCTTCATAATCCACTTTTAGTGAAAGAGTTGGTGGACAAGCTACCAAATACTTATAAGCTTACTTGGGCAATGCAGCGCCGCGATGAACAGGTTCCAATAGTCAAAGCTTTTAGTGACTGGATGTATCAAATGGCAGAGGCGGCGAGTACAGTAGTGTCACCGGTAGCCAATAAGGGAAGTTTTCTGAACACACACACACAGGCAGAGGGCAACTCACATCATTCCAACTTTGAGCATCATAGCTCCTATCCTGTTAGAAGCATGTGCAGTTTCTGTAAGGGTAACGACCACAAAGTACAACAGTGTGACAATTTCAAAATTCTGTCAATAAACCAAAAGTGGGAAGCCGTTAAGGCCAACAAACTCTGTCGTCAATGCCTGGGAGCACACCGCAGAAAGTGTTTTATCAATAAAGAATGTGGCATCGATGGATGCAAAATTAAACACCATCAACTTCTCCATAAAAAATCAAACACCGTAAGTCAGGGAGGTTCACAAGTTGTAAGTACCAATTCTTTAGTTCACACGCAGCAAAGTGAACAATTAAATTCTCACAGGACCGGTTGCAATAAAACTCAACCTTATTTTAGAATAATTCCAATTTGCATTCATTCTAAGAATAGCTTTATAAACACTTACGCATTTTTAGACGAAGGTTCTGCCGTGACCCTAATCGAGAAGAAAATTTTTCAAGATCTAGGCCTTGAAGGTACGTCTGACCCCCTGTGCTTAAGATGGACAGGAGACACTACGCGCACCGAAAGTGATTCGATTAAATTAAATATTGAAATTGCAAATGTGCTCACTGGAAAGAAATATAAATTGAATGAAGTTCATACCATTGAAAATCTGGGCCTTCCAGCACAATCGATTGATATATGTGCAATAACCAAAAAATACCCTTATTTAAAAGGACTGCCGATAAAGTCTTACAGTAACGCAAGACCAACAGTGTTGATTGGCGCTAATAATTGGAAACTGGCCGTTCCTATGAAGATACGAGAAGGTTCTTGGAGTGAGCCAATAGCTTCTAAAACACGTCTCGGATGGACACTTCAAGGCTGCAGCGAAAGTAAAACACACGATCTTAGATTGAATATACACACTTGTGACTGTCGCGAAAAATATGAGGAGCTTCACGGGGCGATGAAAAACTACTTCAACTTAGACTTGCCTAAACCAACACAGCTTATGTCCTCGGATAATAAAAAAGCGATGGCCATATTGGAAGACACCTGCCAGCATGTTAACGGACACTATAAAGTTGGGTTGCCATGGCGCGATCAAGATGTTATTCTGCCAAACAGCTACGCAAATGCTTTTAACCGATTATGGTGTCTTCGTAAAAAGTTCAAAACCGACTTGGCGCTAAAATCAACTATTCAATCTCAAATTGATAACCTTCTTGCTAAAGGTTATGCAAAAAAATTGTCGAAAGATGAGATAAAGTTACATCACGACAAAATTTGGTACCTTCCAATATTTGTTATTAAAAACCCGAATAAGCCAGGTAAAATACGATTAGTCTGGGACGCAGCTTCTAAAGCACATGGAGCCTCTCTGAACGACTTCTTGCTCACAGGACCGGATCTTCTTAACCCACTTTTGGACGTTTTATTAGCATTTCGAGTTGGCAGAGTTGCAGTATGTGGCGACATTGCTGAAATGTTCCACAGAATAAAAGTTAGAGAAAGCGATATGCACGCTCAACGTTTTCTATGGTGGGACGAGGAGGAGTTGCAGCAACCAAATGTATATGTAATGCAAGCCTTAACTTTTGGTATGAACTGCGCGCCATGTATCGCTCACTTCATCCGAGACAAGAATGCAGAGCAATTTAAAAACTCATTTCCTCGAGCGGTGGAGGCTATTCAAAGATATCACTATGTCGATGATTTTATCGATAGTGAAGACGACGAGTACGCTGCTCTAGAATTGGCAACTCAAGTAAAGCAAATCCATGCGGCAGCAGGGTTTAATATACGCAACTGGGCCTCAAACTCTTCACATGTCCTTAAACAGCTTCTTAAACATCCTTCTGAAGAGCAAACCAATAGGGAATGGGGTCTGGCTACAAAGGTTTTGGGTATGGTTTGGGACCCTTCTAATGATATTTTTAAATATTCTTGCAGATTTACAAGACTTAGCCGCGAGGTATTAGAACAGTCTGTGGTGCCAACAAAAAGAGAGACCCTACAAGTTTTAATGTCTATCTTTGACCCACTGGGTTTCTTATCATGTTACACCATTGGGCTGAAAATCCTACTCCAGGACATATGGCGCTCTGCCATCGAATGGGACGAGCCGCTGACAGACATCTTGTACTCTAAATGGTGCCAATGGAAATCCGTTCTCAAGCACATAATGGCAGTCGAAATTCCACGGTGTTATTCACAAATGCTGAAAGACGCAACAAATATTCAACTTCACACATTCGTGGACGCTGGAGAGAAGGCTTACGCTGCCGTCTGCTATTTACGTATTGAACAAGGTGGCAATGTGACAGTCGCTCTGGTGCTAGCTAAAGCTAAAGTAGCCCCACTTAAACCACTGTCGATCCCCAGATTGGAGCTGCAAGCCGCTATAATTGGAGTCAGACTAGCTAATAAGGTCATGCAAGTTCATCGCATTAAAATACATGCGCAATATTGGTGGACGGACTCAAAAACTGTTCTGAAATGGTTAACAATGGACCCCAAAAACTTTCAACAGTTCGTTATGCATAGAGTAGGGGAAATACTTGAGACATCAAACGTTGCACAGTGGGGATGGGTACCTTCAAAATTGAATCCAGCCGATCTAGCTACAAAAACAACATCGCAGTCAAGTTTTCGAAATTGGTTCTCAGGGCCCGAGTTTTTAGAAGCCGGCACAGATAATTGGCCTCATTGTGATGAATTTGGACCAACTGATGAGAGTGAGATAAAGCACTGCCTATTATTTACTGGAAACGTACAGCTTGCGAGCATACCGTTGAATGTAGAATATTTTTCGAATTGGAAGCGACTTTACCGCGCTACCGCTACATTCATTTTGTACATCAAACGACTTAAAGCTGCTGTCGTAACCGGCGCGTTTGAAAAGGAAGTTGACTCTGATATGGTTTCGAGAGCCCAGCAATTACTCTTTCAGCAGGCGCAGCTTAGCGAATACAGTCAAGAAATGCGTGATTTAAAAAGCGGTAAGACTGTTGCAAGAGCTAGCAAACTAACTCCTTTGAATATTTATTTAGATAATAATGGACTAATTAGAAGCAGAGGCAGAGCAGAAAATCTCAACAACCATGAGGATGCAATTGTGTTGCCAACGAATCATCATATTACCTTTCTTTTAGTGCGGTCATTTCATGAAAGCTCGCATCATCAACTGCATGAAGCTACTATTAATCAAATAAGAGGAAAATACTACATATCCCGACTTCGAGTCCTATACAGACAAGTACGTCGCATGTGTCAGCAATGCAAAAATAAAAACGCTATGCCTCAAGTACCACAAATGTCCGCGCTTCCAGCCGCGAGGCTTGCAGTTTTCGAACGACCATTCACATACGTCGGAATCGACTATTTCGGACCTATATTCGTAACTGTGGGAAGAAGACGCGAGAAGCGATGGGGAGTTATTTTTACCTGCCTAACGGTGCGAGCTATCCACATAGAAGTAGCTCATAGTTTGGATACTAGCTCATGCATTATGTGCATTCGAAACTTTACTTCCAGGCGTGGCACTCCAAAAGAAATATTTTCCGACAACGGCACGAATTTTAAGGCCGCAGAGAAGATCATTTGTGACAACGTAAAAAACATTAATTTTGCATTAATCTCTTCCACGTTCGATAAAATAAAATGGAGATTTAACCCACCAGCGGCACCACATATGGGTGGCATCTGGGAGAGGCTCGTGAGGTCTGTAAAAACGGTTTTATACAGCATATGTCCATCCATGAAATTTACCGACGAAAGCATTAGGAGTGCTTTATGGGAAATCGAATTTATAATCAATTCTCGCCCACTAACTTTTGTCTCACTCGAAACTAATGACGATGACGCTATTACCCCGAATCATCTACTGATTGGTTCATCAGATGGCTTTAAGCCTATTACAAACGACAATATGGACCTTCGCCAGCGTTGGCATAAAACTCAAATGTTTGCGGATCAATTTTGGCGCCGATGGTTACAAGAGTATATTCCTATAATATCGAGAAGAAGCAAATGGTTTTGTAAGCAGCCTCCATTGAATATTGACGACATTGTGGTTATCGTGGATCAAGATCTTCCAAGGAATTGTTGGCCAAAGGGCAGAATAATCGACAGAGTGGTTGCCAAGGATGGCCAAGTTAGAAGAGTGACGATAAAAACAAAGTCTGCAGTACTTCAACGACCAGTAGCTAAGGTGGCAGCATTGGATGTCAGTACCTCTGAGGGTAAGCTTGCGGCTTCGGACTCGCTTACGGGCGAGGGAATGTTACCGACAATTTAAAGCTGGATGCGAAGGGTTAACATTTAAGAAGCAGGCTGTAAATATTTCACTGTGTGATTATATATCCATATGTTCGACGTGCACTTTATTCTAGTATGTGTAAGCTATATATACATTTATATTCACACAAAGCAGCCAGTTACTTTAAATCAGAAGTTATAACGGGCCGAAGTTGGTCTTCTTGGTTATTTTGTATAACTTATGTGTTTTCATGTGTACAGTTTTGAACAAAGTACTGGCGGTAGCAGACAAAGAATTTTAAAGCACGTCGTTTTCTGTATTAAACATAAGAATTGTATTTGAATAATTAAAATAAAATAAACAGAATATATTGTTAAAGAAAACGAGAGCTTTTAGAATTTGTCTCAACGCAAGAAGTCTTTCGCGTAATACTGTCGGTATTATTTCTAAATCCTTGTTATTTTTTCCTTGCTTGTTCTCATCCTTATCCTTGTTCTTATATTTGTCCTAATAATTGTGCTACTTTTATCCAAACTTTTATTATAATCCATGTCTGAATTCCTGAACTTCTCCTTGTTCGAACCCCTTGTCTTACCCTTCTTTTACTTCTTTTTCCAATCTTTGTCCTTAATTATGCCCTTAGTGTACCCAAAGCCTTGTTCTAATCCTTGACCCAGGTTTCTCTAAATCCTTTTCGAAATCCTTATCACAATTCTTGTCCTAGTCTTTTTCCCAATTCTGGTCTGAAATCTTGTCCCAATCCTGGTACAATTCCATGCACTAATCTTTATCCAAATCCTTTTCCTCTGCCTTATCTTAGTACTGGTTCTAATCTTTGTCCAAGACCTTGTCCTCTCGCTTGTTCTAATCCTTGTCCTTATCTTAATCCAAATAAATCCTAATACTTGTCCTTGTCCCTATCTCTTATCCAAAGGCTTGTCTTAATACTATCCCTAATTTGAATTTTAATTTTAGTTTTATTTTTTTTTTTTTTTATTGCATTTGATGCATTTAGATTACTTATGACGACATTAATTTTTTATTTATTTTAGTCATGTGATCGAAGAATTCAGCTTTGCTGTAATTTCATAAAATTTACCCTAGCGACAATTGTGTTGGAGTTATAATTCCTTGCAACGGTTTTATATAGTTGTTGATTTTAACTTTATCAAGCTGTTGTCTCATTCATCCAGTGGTGTCGTGATTCTACCATTTTTTATGAGCTTTTAGAGCTTTTACTCAACGCGCAATAATTTCACGCAACAATATTGCATTTTTGTTGCATAAGCTATCTCGATGACCTGACGACGTCACAACTTATTTTTATATATTTGTCGTAAGGCCAAGTATGGCCACCAAGATCGTGTGATTTGACACCATTGGATTATTTTCTTTGGGGATATGTGAAGTCGCTCGTCTACGCCAACAAACCAGAAACGTTAGGGGACTTGGAGGCCAACATTCGTGGCGTTATTGCCGACATACGGCCCCATATGCTCGAAAAAGTGGTTGAAAATTGGACCTGTAGAATTGGCTTTATTCGAGCCAGCCGCGGCGGCCACATGTCCGAAATCATATTTAAACATTAATGGCATAAAATTATCCTTCCAATAAAGCCAAATTGATGGACATTAAAACGATTTTCTTGTGTTTTATTTCAATTCGAAAAACAAACACCTAAAAAAAACACCCTCCATACAAATCCTCCATTACAATTTTATAAGATTCTCTGTAGAGCGTATATTCACCGAGTAATAACTTCATTTAACTCCATTGCATAATTGATCCATTTTCGATCTTATAGCGGCTCTCTCTGCGGCCCACAGTGGCTTAGCCCCATACAAAAGATGTCAATAAATAGAAATAATAGTCGTAGAGTCATAAAATTTTGCATGGAAGTAAGATTTAAAAATATAAAATCATAAAGCAAAAAAAAAATTTAAGACCGTCCACAACCACGCCCACCTTCCATACTATAAGAAAATTTAAAACGTCATATTTTCTTTCATATTGGCCCGATTTAAAAATATTTTTATTTTATTTATTTAATATATTTAGATACAATAATAATTACCATACCTAAAGAATAAGGAGTACTAGCTACCAGGACTTTCGACTCGACAAAAATTAGATGGTATAGTTATATACTAGGAGTTATATGATGATTTTTTTATATATTACTGTCATAATTACATAAATGTTGTTATATACATATACATTATATACATTTGTAGGCATATATATTTATTGTAGAGATTAAATGCATTTGAGAATATTACATGATGTGAAAAATTTTTCAATGGCAGAAATGTTTTTTTGTGACGGATATTGAAGAAGATGACTAGGAGTGATTTCAAAATAACTCGGTACGGAGATATATATTTTTGCGCAGAATTGAAAAAAAATATTTTCGGTCACGCCCACCTCCCACATAAAGTTGTTCTCACGCGTACTTTTTATACATTGCAGCTTTATCGTGACATTGCATCTTAACAATATGAAATAGAGGTTGTAAAACCTTTATAAAAAAATAAAAAAATAAAAAAAAAATTATATCAAAATACCTAATCGTTTTCTTTTAATTAAATAACAACTAAGAGAACCTAAACTATTTCGAATTAATTAGCATATACTTTTTGCAATTTTTTGGTGCATCTTTTTAGGCATAGATTTTACTTTTCAGAGCTCGTATTTTGTATGTTGCATACTTTGTATTGCTTTTATGCCGGTTGTTTTAATAATGCGGAATTAATTGTTTCTTGTTGAAAATTTGTTAAATTATTTAATATTTTGTTTGAAATAAATAAATTCTTTATTTTAAAAGGTGAATAATCATAATAGAACCCAAAAAATAGCTGAACTGTTTGGGTTGTATTATGATAATTTGCTCTGCTTAGCTCGCCCTTTCAAAGTAAGCCTAAAAGCATGCTGCAAAAAATTGCAATTTAAATCAATAAAACTTTTACACAATTTTTTTACACAAAACGCATTTAGTTTTTCATTCATAAAAACTGTTGTGGCAGGTCTTGGCAGCTAATTTTTTTTTTAAGTTTTAGTATAAGTCCAATAATGATGTTTATCTAAACGAGTGCATACCGGTCAACGCCGGAAGATGGTTATTCTCTGCCAAAAATGACTTTAAACTGTTTGTGGAGTTTGAAATATAAAAAATTATTTGGCTTAAAAAAAAATACAATGAATTCTAAGTCTAACTATGCAAGTTTGTTATTTCATATTATTTCTTTAAGACTAAAAAAATCAAACCATATTTTTTTCAGTGGTTCACATGTTATTTAATTTAAAATATACCTCTTGTTACAGAGAACATATTGAACTCTTTATTATATATCAACTTTGATGGATTCTGTACAATAATCCTGTAAAGATTTCACCAAGACCTTTTGGAAACATGCTAATTGGACAATTCTTAAAAAATAAAAAATTTAATATCGGTCATAGGAAGCCATACATTTTCGTATTTAAATCCACTTTTAAACCACTGTGCGGCCCCATGACGTCATGAATTATTTGTATATTTTTGTCGTGAGAGATAGGAAACAGGCTTTACTGGCGTATACTACTTTTTAGCGTAGCTTTACTCACCTATATATAGTGTGTAATACTTTCATGTAACAAATTCTAGAGAGTATATATTGCTATGTATAGCTTCTTAAGAACATGCACTTTAGCCGTTCGGTGTCGGCATTAAACTAGTCAAGTACTCGATCATTTATGTGTTAACATTTAATAACAGGCAGAGCATAATTTGCTTATAAGAAGTCCAGTTAAGGTTTTTTCAAGGACTGAAATAGCCAATTTGTAGTACTTTTTTTTTTTCGTTGCAATATTGCAACACATGATACAATGTTACTTGTTGAAGTGGCTTTACGTTTACGTTTTCGATTACCTAACCACATAAACGTGCGCATTTTACGAGCTAAATTTTATAGAGACGTTTTTAATGACGTTACGTTGTTGACGTATTATTTTCCATTTCATTACGTTTTCAGCGCGTTCTCATGTATCATATTTTAATTTTCAATTAGACGCACACACTCACTTATACCTCAACATGCGTGCCACAGGCGGCGCATGTGCACCTGTTGAGACGCGCATAAATTAATAACGAACGGTAATAATTTGAAAATATTTTCCAGCACTTTAGAGTACGAGTAGGAAAAAAATAAAACTCAAAACGTGTTTCGACGTTAATGTGTGATTATGACATCCAACTATTTTCCAGACACTTTCTAACTTAATTCATTAACCTTTGCAAGCAATAGTGTAGCACACAGTGTAAGGCAGTGTAAGCTGCGTTTAAATGCGGCAAGCTGACTATACTGAAAACAATGAAAACAACAAAATAAACAACAAAAACTATAAATTTTATAATTGCTCTTGTTAATCGCCGCAAATGGTAACAATCAGCATATTTAAAAGATAATAACGTGGCTTATTAGTTTAAATTTGAACAAAAGCGGCAAGAAAAGAGTAAAAAGAGCATGTGTTTAAAAAAAAAACCCAGAGCTCATTAAGGTGTAGAGCACGGTTCATGTTTGTCCAGCCCACTCTTGGCCGCTGAACAAACTTGTTAAGCACAGTTTCCGCTTAAATTAGACAGGCTGTTACTTTGTACGATAAGGCGAGGTTAACATAGATGTAACCAGTGAGTGCCACTACAGGTTGAACAGGTAGTCGTTCCATTTCCTCAAAGTCATTTTTATGCACCCCCATTTTTAAAGACTAGCAATGAGACATTTTCACTTTTCACTCCAATTATGTCGTATGGATTTGTTAAATAGATGAATTGCTTGTAAATACAAAATTGTTGATAGTTGCTGTTGTTTATCTTGATAAGCGCAAATGATAGAAAAAAGGAAATACTTTTTGAGTTTGCTCCTTAAAGCCCATGGTATAATAAATACAAGGTAATATTGACAACTGCTAATTTTCTCTACAAGAAAGCATCTCCTGCCAAAAACAGCTCTTTGAGAAAATGCATCTGCAACTCCTGAAGTTTGTGTTTTTTCACTTCAACGTTTTCAACATTGTTTGTGTTTACAATGGCCGATTGTGAGCGCTCTTCTTTTGAGTATATGTATTTTTTGACAGGAGATGGTTTCCCAAGCAACTGTCAATGCTACCTTGTAATTATTATACCATGCGCTCACCGTTGCCAGATTGGGCGATTTATCGCCAATTGGGCGCTTCTTTTCTTGTTTTTGCGCTTAAATTTTTAGGAAATCGCCTGGCGATTTTTTGGGCGATTTTTGTAAAAATCACGCTTTTTAATAAACTCATCTAATGTGTTTAAAATTTCAATTAAAGAAAATAACAATTATTTTAAAAGTGTTTGGAACACTCTGTTAACAATGCAACTGAACACAGCTCACAAGCCTTATCGATAATTTATTTATATCGAAATACTTATTTTTTTGAGACCGTTTCTTCAAAACATCAACTCACTTAATTTATATTTTCAACGAGAAAAAGTTGACTTTTTCAAGCTTACGTTGAAATCACATTTATTCAAAGACTTGTTTCAAAAATTATAAAAGAAGACATTGTCAAAAATTTCAATTTTGATAATTTAGCTACATTCATCTCAAATAAAATTTTAGCGGATAAAAGCAATTATAAAAGAATTAATGACCTTGCATTTCATTATCAGTTCCATGAAGAAATTCATAAATTAAGTGATGATATTGTTAAGATAGACATACTATCAAAATGCCAATTTCATTATAGTTTTAATCAAGGAAATGTTAAAACGATTACCTAGTCATTTAGAAATGTTTGAAATTGCTTTTATTTTATGTCCTGAAAGATGTTTAAACTATATAAGACCTTCTTTCCGTGAACTTTATCTTTATTCTCTATCTCTTGAAGAGCGACGTGCAGCAGAAGTCGAATACGAATCTTTGTTGACACTTCCATGGAGCAATGTTTTCAAAAACCATCTGAAAGTGAAGAATTTTGGGAGTCGGCATACAAAATTAAGACAGCAGTAGGGGGAAAAATGTTTAGCAATATTTGTAAGTTGGCATTCATCTTGCTTTCCTTGCCACATTCTAATGCATTTGTGGAACGTATTTTCTCCGTCATGAATTTGACCAAAACTAAAATTCGTAACAATGAAATTAGATAAGCTAACTTCAATCATTCGAGTAAAATGCTTCATGAAGGCTCAAAACTGTTGTTACAAGTCGCTGCAATTTCCGATGATATGATTTCAAAAATGAATAAATCAATATATTAACTAAACAATACTTCGAGATTTGACGAAACGGGGGAAGAGTCGAATATGGCTGAAGTATTTAATAGAATGGAACTACGTTTTTTGTAAAAAGTTTTTATTTTTAAAGTTGCATATTGAAAAATTCTAAATAGTTATAGTCTCTAAAAAAATGTTCTTTAACGATCAAAATTCTCGTATAAAATGAAGTAGCTTTTTTATTATTTTTTACAGATCTCAATATTATTTCAATGAATATGAAAATAAGAACTTTTATATAATACTATTTAAAGATGTGGCATCCGTGGCGTAGTTGGTTAAAGTGCGTGGCCGCAATGTCAAAGAACTTGGAGACCCAGGTTCGAACCCCAGCAGCGACAGAAAATTATTTGAATTAAAATGATTTTTCTGTACGGCCGCCACCTCTCTGCAGACAATGGCAAACCTCAGAGAGTAATCAAAAATGCCATGTAAAGCTTCTTGAGAACGAGAACATTCCGTTTCTCGCCGTGCCGGAGTCGGCGTTAAGCATGTAGGTCCGGTTTTCGGTCAATTGTGTACAAACTTAATAACACGCATAACACAATTGATCATAAGAATCTAGGTCGAAGTCCTTTCAAGGGCTGAAATGGCCAGTTATTTATTTATTTATTTTATTAACAGATCTCAATATTATGTGAAAAAGATGTAAGTATATAATTTTGTTGTTTTTTCTAATATAATAAATTTCTTAGAAAAAAATTGCGATTGTGGCGATTTTGGCGATTTTGTTTTTTTCATTGGGCGATTTTGGGCGATATTTTTTTTAAATCTCGCGCTTTTCTCAAAAAAGTTCTGGCAACACTGCATGCGCTGTAGAGGCGAACAATTTGTTAAATGCTACCAACTTCACCAGCAATGGAGAGAGTTGAAATGTTAAAATTTCGCTGTCGATTATATGTCAGGACATTTAATTGGCAGCAGTTTTGATATTTCAATAAGAAAACAGTACAACCTCGCTTAACGCAACCCTCGATTGTCACAACACTCAAAAAATTACATTGTTGACTCAGTAAACGCAAAATACGCATTTGCGTAAACTTCCATAAACTTTTATCTTATTTCCTTTCAGTTCTTCTTTATTTGTAAACTTTCTTATTTTTGATATAAGAAAAATCTATAAAAACAATAGGGGTATTCATAATGTAGAGTATTTGTGGTAAATATGTTAAAAATTTACAACATAAAAAATAAAATTGTGAACATACATTTTGGTAATTTGTTAATTATTTACAATCAGCTGATTTTGCTTACGTTTGTTATAAAAATCCAAACTTTTGGGTGTTCCAAAAGAAATTGTAGGATCATTTCGACTTCTTCGCTGGTCCACCTCTTAATGGGTTTACAAAACATAAAAGGTGTCTATTCATTTTGTCACTGCGTTTGTAACGCTCATAGGTAGGGAGGCGTGGTAGGTACATAAAAATATATATATTTTTGATCAGCATCACCACCCGAGTCCATTTAGCCATGTTCGTCCATCTGTCCGTCTATCTGTCTGTGATAAATATTACAGCCGTAATTTTCAAGCTATCATCACAAAATAAAGATCAAGTTTAAAAATGAGCCAAATCGGATGAAAATCACGCTTACCTCCCATACAAGGGACTTTATCAAAACGGTAAAATCACTTAGAATTCCACATAAATTAATATTAAGACTTGAACTTTTGCATATGAGCTTTGATATTTAATAAACACACTGAGTATGCATTTCAACGAAATGAGATGAAAACCACTCCTACCTCCCATACAAAACATTTTATAGGTTGATTCAAACTTTGAATATACTTTGGTTCGGCCGTGGGGGTATTTTAACTTCGGTCCTGTCGAAGATAACTTTTTACTAGTTTTTTATTATTTGTCATGTGCAATTCATCCTATAATATTGTTAAAATAAATCAATGTAGAAAATAAACATATTTTCATCAATAACTTTACTTACAGCGCGTTTCTCCATTTTATTGTTTTCAACAAGCAATAACCACAAATACATCATAAATACAACAATTTACAGTGTTGTATTTGTGGTAAGTATGGTATTTTTTAGTTGCTTAAATTTTGTTTGTGTAATTAACCACAAAAACCATATTTACCACAAATACAGAATACAAGACTAAATGCATCACATTGTGAATACCCCTAAAATGTAAGGAATACAAAGTGCATAAGTTCAGAATATTTAGCATTCAGAGACATAAAGCTTTATGTTTAGAAGTTTAAATGCATTTCTTCAACATTAACTATGTCGTCAACTGCCCGAATTTCTATTAGTTGCATTATGGGAGGTCGTACTGTAGGTGCTTTTTTCTCCAAACATACATTTTGACTCTACACTTACATATATTTCAGTTGTAGAATTATATGCCGAGAAATTTTCGTTTCTACAGCATACTAGGCTTAAGAATCGATTTTCTTACATAGCCTGCAGTTCAAAAAACAAATGGGATGTGAAATCGAGTGTTAACGAAAAGTGAATGCGTTGTATGGTGAAATGTTAACAAAAAGTTGAGGTGTTATGTAGTGCAATGCTATGCTGTAGTGGGACATTTTAGTTTTCTAAAGCGCCATCTATGAGTTTAATCAATGATTAGTAACAAATTGGTTTGTGAATTTGCTCTGATGATTTATTAATGTCTTAAAAGTAACCAATAGTTGTAGTGAATAAAAATAATTTTCATATTTTAGTTTTTTATTTATGAATATAAAAATTAAAAAGAAATATCGTCAATTTGTCATACATTCCAATAGTAAAAGAAATATTTTAATCTTAATATTTGAATACGGCCTTTCATGATTTATATTGAAAACAACTTTGAGCTTTAGGCCAAGCATGTTGACAACAAGACAACATGAAGAACAAAGAAGATAACAACCAACAACAACAACAACAACGGCTCTGTATAGAGCAAATCACATAGCTTGGCTATACAGACTGTTTCGTTGGCCGCTACACCAACTCATCAGTAGTCTTGTATGACTTTTCACTGGTAGTGAAGTTAAAGCTCAAAGTTGTTTTCAGTAAAAAAAATATTTACATCATATTTACATAAAACCAATAAAATAAAAATGAAACAAAAAAAAAGGAATTTTAAACATATTTAAATTTAAATATATTTCTTTATACATAGTTTACTTCATTCGTATTTCTACCACCCGTGGTAGAAATCTCTTTTCGGTGAAAAAACGTCTTTTTGGACTTTTTTCATTTTTTTACAATATAAATCATTCTTAAAGGGGGGCTAAAGCCCTTTTAGCCCGTATATAGTTCCGCCACTGAATAGAACAGCTGTTCCCTAAAAAAAATTAACCCTATTCCACTACAAGCCGCCATCTTGTTGATAATTCACAAATCGCAAGAAGGGACATTTGATGAAACTGCTTACAAATACAGTAAGACACATGTGCAACCTTTGTTCGTAGCCTTATCCATGGTCACTACTCAAGGAAGACTTCATATTTTACCTACTGATAAACATCAACTTTTTATTATGGTAGACGAGACAATGAAACGAGGCTTTTTGGCCTAACGATCAACAAATTGTTATGATCCTTCAGTTTATAATTCAGTCAATCAGAATATTGCATATATAATAGATTTATATAATAGGTAATAGGTATAATATATAGTAGATATACATAAGAGGGCTCAAAACATCTGAAAAAACGTTATCATGAACACATTTGATGGCGATTTTAATATTCACTTCCATAAAGATGACGAATTGCGTTAAGTACAATTTTTGATGCGATGTAAATTGGAAGTTGCAACGTTCACGTATTTTCCACAAACCTATTGGCACATTATTCAATTTTGACGGTACTATTCCCGGAATAAATAATTTAACATAAGTAATATATTTATATGTAATAAAATTTGCTTCGCGTCGGAGCTGACACGCACTTTTTTTTATTCAACAATTGCTATTTGTTGTGTTTAACTTTTATTACCGTTAACTCTTGTTTACAAAATTGTAAAATAATGTTTAAATATTTCCTTATAAAAGGCACTAACAATTAGCAATTTTTTTTGCTAATAGACGGTTTTTGACAATCTTTATAATTCATTAACATCGTCCAATAATAGTCTGCACACTTTCCCTTACTGTTAATTTAAGCGGATAAATAGCAACATGCCATATTTTAACCAAATACGAATTCGATTTATTAGCCAATACTTAAAATTATTATATTGCATACACCGAGTTCATGTCTTAAGTCTTTTGTTTGCTTTATGTAAAATCAAAGTTATTGAATAGTTATAATGCCGAAAGCTCTTTTTTATGTTTGTCTTTTAGGTCTCTTTGAGAGTGATTTGAGTAAATTTAAAAAGCAATTTTGCTTTGTATGACAAATGTTATCTTTTGACATCATGACAGTTATGGGCATCAAATGACGATAAATCGGTATAAGTAATAATTGAAAACAGTTTTGTTTGCAAATGTAAAATACATAAAAAAAAAGTTATTCAAAGTATTTTGCAGTAAGCAATTATTTAATGCGTACGAATTTTTCTCTCGTATTATGTAAATAAAGTAAAAGATTTAATACAAAAACTAATAAAAGATTATTTGAGATGTTGTGCATTTATTATATATTTGTGAAAACGTAAAAGATAAATTTCAGACTGTACATTAAACTGGATCGAATTGTATGGAAAAAGAAGAGTTCGTTGTTCGGTATCTAAAAAGTTGGAGAAAATTATCAAAATAATTTTTCAATATTTATTGCATTCGGCTCAAACTTACCGAAGTGAAAACCACACAGCTATTTATAGTGTTATATATGAGTGATTGAAAAAGTATAATAAATAATTTAAATAAAGAATTTACAATATTTTAGAAGCAAAAATTTTTTTCTTGTGACCAAAAACCTCATCTTCATTGTCGATTTGCAAAATTCACCGAAGCGTACATATTCACCGAATTATAATTCAATGCAACGTTTTGACGTGACAACGTTAAGTTTTACCGAACAAGTTTCCAAAAAAATTGAAAAAGGCATTCTTCCAAAATGCATCCGCGTTGCAGGAAATTGTAACTCAATGAGTAAAGGTGCTATAATAAAAGCAATTACATGACTTCCATAACTCGTTGGCGTAGTTGGTTAAAGTGCGTGGCCTCTATGTCAATGAACTTGGACACCCTGGTTCGAACCCCAGCAGCAACAGAATATAATTTGAATTAAAATAATTTTTCTGTACGGCCGCCACCTCTCTGCAGACAATGGAAAACCTCAGAGAGTAATCAAAATGCCATGTAAAGCTACTTGAGAACAAGAACATTCCGTTCATCGCCGTTCGGAGTCAGCGCTAAGCCTGTAGGTCCGGTTCTAGGTCAATTTTGTACAAACTTAATAACACGCACAACACAATTGATCCATAAGAAGCTAAGTCAAAGTCCTTTCAAGGGCTGAAATGGCCAGTTATTTATTTATTTTTTTTAACTTTGTCCGCATATTGATAGTAGCTTGTGAGGATCACAGTGAAAAATCATGCAAGACTACTGATGAGTTGGTGTAGTGGCCAACAAAACAGTCTGCCTAGTCTGCTGTGTGATTTGCTCTATACAGAGCCGTTGTTGTTGTCGTTGTTGGTTGTTGCCTTCACTGTCTTTATGCTGTCTTGTTGTCAACATACTTGGCCTTAAGCTTAAATTTGTTTTCAATATTTAAAAATTTTTCACTTATCACAAAATTATGATCGTAACTATCGATATGTTGTTTATAATTGAAAGTTATTGATGAGCATTTCAAATTTTTTTACAATGTGTTATTATTTTCTACATAAAACAAATTAAACAAAAAAAAATCTTTAAAGAAAATTAAAAACAATTTGTTTTTGCTCGTTTATTTTATTATTCACAAGCTCATAAAAAGAAAGATGTTTTTCGATTTTATAGAGTTCAATGACTTTAGTTTACATTTGTAGAATTTTAAAAATCGATGTATTTATTTGATTGTTTATTTTTTGTAATTTTTTTTTTTCTTTTTTTGTTATATTTTATTTTTGTATTGTTTTTTTTTTTCAACCCAAGCAATTTCTAAACAAAAACTCAAAAAGCAGCATCATTAACATGTTCGTAGCGTAAGTCTATTGTTTTACGATTCTCTTTGTCAGCTTGTTTTGATGATAACGTATTTCTTAAAGCCATTTAAATAAAAATTTGTAAATGCAAATAAGGCAGAAAATAAAACAACAAAAATTCAATAATATCACCTAAATTGTTTTTAAGAATTTTTACGTATCTTTAAAATTGCTAAAGCAAGAAATTATTGCGTTTAAGGCTAAATATTTGAAGGTTATAAAAACGTTTGAGCTATATTAATTGATTTTTAAACGTCAAGTATTATTGTGTGCATGTGTATGTGTGTGTGTAAGTAACAAGGTCAAACAAATTGCAGTTAATTGTTAATTTTTTAAGCTACTAATAGAAGCAGACTTCATGATGAAGTCGAATAAAAGGTTTAAAGAATTACCGAATCAGTGGCGCTGTGAAGATTGTTAAGCAATTAGATGGTTATGATAAAAAACCAAAAATAGCAGAAATTTGTTGATTTCCATAACTAAAAGCAAGCAACTTGAAAATTTTTGGTCAATACCACTGACTGTTTATTGACGATGGTTACCTTCAAAGTTGTCTAATTTGTACTTGACGCCAAAATCAACATAGCTCATAATGAGCGACAAGACGTTTTCTTGAGAGGTTTAACATAAAACCAAACCACAACAATAACATTTGCGACTCTTGCTGTCGTGTACAATTTTTTACAAAAGTCAAAAGCATCTAAGTAAAGCCATGAAAAACTAAACAAACATAGCCAATTATTAAAAAAAAAAAGCATGTTAAACAAATAAAACAAAACATTTTGACATCTGATATTTAAGGTTCATAGAAACAGTTAAAAAAAATTCAAAATTCCACAAAAGCTGCAACAGTTTAAAAATCTAAAAAATAACGTGTAAATGTCTGTGAACCACCCAATGAACCGCAGGAAACATCGACGCAAACAAGTTTAACGAATTTTTGTTTGATCAAGTGGAATTTTATGTAGAAAATGTAATCAGTGGGTCCAACATGTGTTCGAAAGGTTCAGCAATCTTATCAGTGCGTATGGTAGTTGCTTTAAATAATATAACAAACGCAAAAATTCAATTTTTGTCATCATGTGGCTTATCCTGTTCTTGCAATAGTCACTTCAAACATAGGTGTAAAATCAAGAGGTGTAGGTGTATATTCTTTTTTAAATATGCAACGGCGTTGCATGGAATTATTACTTGTTGAGTATATGCACTACGGCAAATATTATAAAACCCAAATGAAGGATCTATACTTTGCGCGTTATATACTCACGTTACAACAAAAATAAAATGGAATTATTAAATTATTACATCGTGAGGTAAGATGTGACATCAGCTAATGCAACAAAAATGCGATATTGTTGCTTAAAATTACCTGCTAATATCTGAGAAGAAATGCGAAGTTATATTTTATTTTATGACATTAAAGAAATATGGTTCTTTGGCCTCATAAGGAAAATGAAAAAATATGTTGGAGCCACAACACTACGGATGCAAGTGCTAAATGCTGTTAAAAGGCAACAATAATGAAAAAACGTTGCATGGAATTATAACTCCATGACTATTGGCGCAACAGAAATTTTTTATGGAACGACATAAGCTGAGGTTTGCGATCACATGCTAAAAAAAAAAAAAAAAAAAATAATAAAATAAAAAATGGCATCATGAGCTCTCTCAGGGATCCCCTTAAATTAACCGTAATGCACCAAATGCAATAGCAAAAGCAAAAATAAAATTGAAAAAAAAGAGCGTTGGCTGTGTCGTGGACACACCCGTAAGTTTTGACGTGACGGTGTTTCTTTATACTCCTATTTCATGTCCAAACTCTTGTTCTAATCCATGACCAAATTTTTGACTTAATCAAATATACCGAATCCCTTTCCTAGCTTAAAAAGGTGTGTCTTAGTTTTTGTCCTAATCCATATCCAAATTCATGTCATTGTCCTTTTCCAGTTTCATTGTGTTATTTTGTTGTTTGTGAGCAGTGAAATCGTAACTAACTAGATTTTTGTTGTTGTTGTTGTTGTTGTAGTTGTTGTTGTTGTTTATGTTGATGTTGATATTGATGTTGATGTTGATATTGATATTGATGTTGATGTTGATGTTGATGTTGATGTTGATGTTGATGTTGATGTTGATGTTGATGTTGATGTTGATGTTGATGTTGATGTTGATGTTGATGTTGATGTTGATGTTGATGTTGATGTTGATGTTGATGTTGATGTTGATGTTGATGTTGATGTTGATGTTGATGTTGATGTTGATGTTGATGTTGATGTTGATGTTGATGTTGATGTTGATGTTGATGTTGATGTTGATGTTGATGTTGATGTTGATGTTGATGTTGATGTTGATGTTGATGTTGATGTTGATGTTGATGTTGATGTTGATGTTGATGTTGATGTTGATGTTGATGTTGATGTTGATGTTGATAATGATGTTGATGTTGATGTTGATGTTGATGTTGATGTTGATGTTGATGTTGATGTTGATGTTGATGTTGATGTTGATGTTGGTGTTGATGTTGATGTTGATGTTGATGTTGATGTTGACGTTGATGTTAATGGTTATGTTGCTGTTGATATTGATGTTGATGTTAATGGTTATGTTGATGTTGATGTTGATGTTGATGTTGATGTTGGTGTTGGTGTTGGTGTTGGTGTTGGTGTTAGTGTTGGTGTTGGTGTTGGTGTTGGTGTTGGTGTTGGTGTTGGTGTTGGTGTTGGTGTTGGTGTTGGTGTTGGTGTTGGTGTTGCTGTTGGTGTTGGTGTTGATGTTGGTGTTGGTGTTGGTGTTGGTGTTGATGTTGGTGTTGGTGTTGGTGTTGGTGTTGGTGTTGATGTTGGTGTTGGTGTTGGTGTTGGTGTTGGTGTTGGTGTTGGTGTTGGTGTTGGTGTTGGTGTTGGTGTTGGTGTTGGTATTGGTGTTGGAGATGTTGTTGGATTTGGAGTTGGTGCTTTTCGTTTAGCTTTTTTTTTTTGCTTCCCCATTGGTTGAGCTCTAATTTCAATTAATCCAGCAAAAGTGATGCATATGCGTCACATTAGGCGGTTCCCTGGGGGTTTTTGACACGCCGTAAAATTTTTTTTTTATTTTTGTCATATGCCCGAAGACCTCACCTTTGTTTTCGTTCCTTAAAATGTACCGTTGCACCAGTAGTCACAGAGTTAAAAATCCATGCAACGTTTTTTCATGGCTGTAGCATTTTTACTACATTATGTGATTGCATCCCTGAAATCATGACAACAAAATTTTTTTTGTAATTTAGTTGTGAAGCGTAATAACACATCCCTGCTGTCGTTAAACAAAATTTACTGTAGCACTCCTCCTGAGTGAGTAATAATTCCATGAAACGATATTACGTTTCTGTTACATAAGCTGCTATATTCACGACCTGACGACGCCGGAATTTTTTTTTTATTTTTGTCGTAAAGCCATGTATAAAAACTTTATTTTCCTTTTTACACTTTTATCGTAGGTTATATACTCATTGAGTAAAAATTCAATGCAACGCCGCTGCATGAATGTTGCGTTATCGATCTTTGAGCGGCTCTCTCAGCGTCCTTATGATGTCAGAAATTTTTTGTCTAATTTTGTTGTGAGGGCTTCCAATAGGCCTTTATTGGCGTATCGTATTTTTAATCCTAGCACTAATACTCAGCGAGTAATAATTCCATGTAACAAATTTTCAGTTGCGTTGCTTACGCAGCTCCCACTACGTCCCTATGCCGTATTAAATTTTTTTTTTGTTTTTTTAATATAGCCAAAGAAATAACCTTTACGGTCATACTATTTTTTTAATCATAGCTCTTATACCCAGCGAGTAACAATTCAATGAAACGCAGATGAATTTTTAAAAAATTCATTTTTTAACTTTTTTGGAAACTAGAGGAGTATAACGTAACTTCGTCACGTCAATAAATTAAATTAAATTATAAATGGATAATAATTAATACAAGGATAAGAAAAAGGATAAGGGCTAGAACTTCGACAAAGATTAAGACCAGGAATAAGATAAGGATTTATTGACAAGGATTTTTCAAAGATTTGGACAAAGATAAGGAAAAGAATTTAGACAAGAATTGGAAAAACGACTATGACAAGGGTAAGGACAAAAATTTAGACACATCTAAAAGAATATTTAGAACGAAATTGAGAAAAGGATAATGACAGGGAATATAACAAGGATTTAAACATACTACGGACAAGATTTAGTTCAAAGATTGGGAAAAGAATTGGGACAAGGATTAGAAAAGATATTTAAACGAGGATAAGGCAATGAATTTGGGCATGAATTAGATCAAGAGTTTGGACAAGGAATAGAAAAATTATCAGGACAAATATAAAAATGAGGATGAAGACAAGTTTGGGAATATGGAAGAAAAGGAAATGGGCAAGAATAAGGACAATGATATACAGGGTGGACCAAATACAATTTTTTTTCTTAAATACAATAAAATCAACAAAATTTAATTTTTTTCATGTATTATGGCTTTACAGTACACTCTCACAAATTAGAACTCTCACAAATTTGAATTGTCCAGAAATTAGAACCTGCCATTTCAATATTGAACGCTCTGAAATCAGAACCTGGTTCAAATTTCTGGACGATTCTTTATTTATTAGATTCATAAGTGATCTTTGCTCATTGATATAAATATAAAAAGGGGAATTATATGAGTTTTATGTTAAAAAAAACATTAAATATTAATAAATAAAAATTATTTTGTGTTAACATACATTTATTTGAACCAGTTTCATTCTTTTCTTTTAAATATCTGTGAAAAAAGAAAACGTCCAGAAATTAAAACATTTCACAATGAAATCAGAGGTCGCCATCCTGTATGAATCAGAGGTCGTCCAAATTCATGTCTAAAATTTCAGTAAAAAAAGTCTATTAATATGGCTCTGTAACGCCCACCGTTAACTGAAACGTTGTTCCCAGCCTCATTTTCAAAGCAAAATGGTACAATGATGCCACCACTCCACAATCTGGATGCTTGGGCTTCTCGACAATAACGAGTGGGTTTTTCGAGCCCCAGATGCGGAAATTTTGTTTGTTAACGTCGCCGCCGAGATGAAAATAAGTTTCCAATATTTCCCAATGTTGTTCCAGCGTAAAGCGACTCATTTCTCTCCGCGGAGGTATAATAGTGACTTTATGTCACGATTTCGAGCGGGAAACAGCTGTTAGTGTCAAAATCAGGGCTGCGGAGTCGGTTCGAAAAATCACGACTCTGACTCCGACTCCGCCAAATATTAAAGCACCGACTCCGACTCCGACTCTGACTCCGACCATAAAATTAAAAATCATTAATTTCTTTTTTCATGCATAGAATTTGTGTGTATGTATCTTTTAAATGAGGAAGTTAAAAATACGAGGAAAGTTATTCAAATTCAATTAAATTTAAATAAATACTGCTATATCGGGCAGTTTCAATGAAGATCGCGATATGTCAATTCGTCGCCATTCTCAACAATTAGTTAGGCTTGTGTTATTTGACCACCTGGGACATTTTACGGAAAAACCTCGGTATGAAGTAATACAAAATAGAGCTGGTGCAAGGATTGAAGTCGGGTGACTTACCCTAACGTCGTTTGAGTGGTGAATGGGCCTTAGAAAAGTTGGATGAAGATCGACTTTTTTATCGAAAAATTGTTTTTAGTGACGAAGCTCATTCTTGGCTCAATGTATAAGTTAACAAACAGAATTGCCAAACAGAATTGCCGTCATTGAACCTTTCTTTTTTAAAAATAATGAAAATCACAACGTTATAGTTAAAATAGATGAATTGGACGGTTTCACATGCCACATGGCACGCGATACCATGGACCTATTGAGAGGCGAGTTTGGTGAGCAATTAATCTCACATTTTGGAGCAGTGCAATGGCTGCCAAGATCATGTAATTTTACCCCACTTGACTATTTTTTGTGGGGCTAAGTGAAGTCTCTCATGTACAGGGACAAGCCAGCCACAATTGCAGTCCTGAAAGAAAACATTACAGATGCCATTGGTGAGATACTGGTCGAAATACTGGAAAAAGGAAGCCGAAATCGAAGCTTACGGATGGACCACCTCAGGCGTAGCCGCGGGCAACATTAACATGAATTAACCCTTAAAAAGTAAATGACAGATATTGATGTATCGCTCCAAATAAATTTTTCATTCACTATAGCAAATTGTGTTTTTTTTTTAATTTTCAAAAAGCCAACGCTAAAAATCACCTTTTATAAAGAGTGATTTTTTAAGTGCCTGATAACTTTTTTTTTAAAAAAAACGCATAAAATTTGCAAAATCTCATCGGTTCTTTATTTGAAACGTTAGATTGGTCCATGACATTTACTTTTTGAAGATAATTTCATTTAAATGTTGACCGCGGCTGCGTCTTAGGTGGTCCATTCGGAAAGTCCAATTTTGGGCAACTTTTTCGAGCATTTCGGCCGGAATAGCCCGAATTTCTTCGGAAATGTTGTCTTCCAAAGCTGGAATAGTTGCTGGCTTATTTCTGTAGACTTTAGACTTGACGTAGCCCCACAAAAAATAGTCTAAAGGCGTCAAATCGCATGATCTTGGTGGCCAACTTACCGGTCCATTTCTTGAGATTAATTGTTCTCCGAAGTTTTCCCTCAAAATGGCCATAGAATCGCGAGATGTGTGGCATGTAGCGCCATCTTGTTGAAACCACATGTCAACCAAGTTCAGTTCTTCCATTTTTGGCAACAAAAAGTTTGTTAGCATCGAACGATAGCGATCACCATTCACCGTAACGTTGCGTCCAACAGCATCTTTGAAAAAATACGGTCCAATGATTCCACCAGCGTACAAACCACACCAAACAGTGCATTTTTCGGGATGCATGGCCAGTTCTTGAACGGCTTCTGGTTGCTCTTCACTCCAAATGCGGCAATTTTGCTTATTTACGTAGCCATTCAACCAGAAATGAGCCTCATCGCTGAACAAAATTTGTCGATAAAACACATTTCGAACCGAACACTGATTTTGGTAATAAAATTCAATGATTTGCAAGCGTTGCTCGTTAGTAAGTCTATTCATGATGAAATGTCAAAGCATACTGAGCATCTTTCTCTTTGACACCATGTCTGAAATCCCACGTGATCTGTCAAATACTAATGCATGAAAATCATAACCTCAAAAAAATCACCCTTTATCTATTAAACTTATAGATATTATTAATCTATAAGAAAACTAATAAGAAAAACTGGCACGAAAACTTATTTGAAAAATTTTTTAAATTTTCACTCAAGAAACTCATCGTACGAATTGATTTTACAATGAACATTTTTCGTTTGGTTGCTAATTTTGCTACTAATACATTAACTAGATGAACAACTGGTTGATGTAAAACCGAAAAAATTAAAACTTTTTGATATTTGGCAACTGATTGATTAACTGATTAAAAAATTAGAAGTGATACCTTAAGTACAAGTTTTTTTAAACAACCAGCAATCAGTTTATCAACCAGTTTGCTACTAGTTGCTCGTCTATAGAGCCCTTTACATATTAACATAATTTAAAAAATTCATAATTTTTCTATAAGATTTTGTTCTATGGCGATATTCGTTAAAAATTGGTAATGATTTTTTTTAGCGGAGTCGGAGTCGGTGCATTTTCTAAGACTCCGACTCCGACTCTTTCACCCAAAAATCCTTACAGACTCCGACTACTCGACTCCAACTCCGACTCCGTAGCCCTGGTCAAAATAACCTATGATTTAAAAAGAAACCACTAGATGGTCCACCCAATAGATACGATGTCACGGCATAATCTACGGTTGTGTCCACCGTACAGTACACTTTTTTTTTTGTTTTTAATTATTTACAAATATTAAATTTCAAAAAGTTGACTGCTATTATTCTTTCAAGATTTGCTTATTGTGCGCTCTCACACCACGAATTCCAATTAGGTTCCAAAGAATTTGTTGGTATTACATAAACCATAGGAGTTCTTTTTTTTAAATACTTTCTTTATAATTTGTTCTGTGATCGGGTTAATATCAATTGTCAAGTTTATATTTGTAAGCATTTTTCATTACAACTGTTTATCTAACCACAAAGAAACAATTTTATCTTTAAGTTCAATTAATATAAATTTTTAAACTAGGTTTGATCACAAATTAAAACCAAGTAAAAGTTAGTTTAAAACGAATTTTTTCGACTAAAATGACCAGAAAATGACACATTTATGATTCCTTTGCATGAATAAAAAAAAATACAAAATTTTGATCAAATTTTTAATGAAAATTTTTTTCTTTAATGTATGCTCAAAAAAATTTTCTAAATTTTAAAAAAATTAAATAAATTTGTATTTATAAATACAAAAATTTATATTTACTCTGGCTTCTCTTCAGTTGTCAAAAGTTGCCAAATGTTTAAAAGATATATCAAAAAATTATAGAAGAAAAACTTAGAAACCATCAAACCTTTTTCCAAAATGTGTAAAAACTTTTACTTTAAGCAAAATTTGTGTTTCTGGTTCAGTGGGACTTTTAAAAATTTCTGCATAAATTTAAAGCAATTGAAGTGATGCAAAATGCGCGCTTGCATTATTGTGTAGACAGTATTAAGGGTGAGGGGAATAGCAGGGTTGGTGAGCTTTATTTTCTTGCTTAAGATTTTATTAGCAAGTTAAGCTGTTGAACTTTGCTGCGATAAGAATGTGAGAATAAAGTTAAAACAAAATAAAAAATTAAACACTAAAACGAAAGACTTAAGCAACGAACTTTGCCTGAAGCAATCTCAAATGCATTTAATTTAATTATATAAAAAAAAAAACAATACGGAGTTAATTTAAGCAAACTTTTTAATTTATTGGAGCATAAACAATTTTAAGCAATTGAATTTTCAAAAATTTCCTAATAAAATTGATTGTTTTTGTGTTATTTTTTTTTTTCAGACAACCGTAGTGCTTTCAAATAATTAATTCCGCTTTGAAGGTTTTGTTATTTAAATTTTCAACAACATGAAAATACTTTCAAATTATGAAGGACCGACCAGGCATTGAATGCGCTGCAGTACTCCACTTAAACAAAAGCAAACGAAATAATTTTTTTTTTGAGTGAATCTTTTGAAAGTTAAACGCTCAAAAAACAAGCGAAATTAAGTTCGTGTAGCCCATGCTACTTAGATAATTACGCCCTAGTTTTTTATGTTTAACTGCAGCTTAACTGGTTTTATTGACACGTCAAGGGTGCGTCTTGATTGACAAACAAATTGTCTAAATTTTTTAAACAAAAGACTTAAGCAACAAACCTGTTGGAAATGGTTGTTAATAAATCAACTCAACCATTTATTAGACGCAGTCATTTAACGTTAATTTATTAGCGACATCCAAAAGAACAGTGGCGTGAATGCAAAATGCATTGCAAAAGTTACGCATGCGCATAATAATTGTTGCTCATAAAATTAAGAAAATAAAAAATTTGCTAACACAAAAAAATGTTACGTAATCTTAAGTGTTATTTTTGTTGTAAAATCAGTGATTTTTTTCTCGTTTGCTGCTTTTACCTATTAAGCACTCCAACGACATCACTCAGCTGTCACACTTGCAGTCGCAGTGTCTGTGTCTCTTCAACAATTTATTTGTCCACAGATATTTGCGTCTTTTATTTTTCTGTTTATCCGTCGAGCTTAAGACAACGTTAGGTGGCATCCAACCATTCATTCATTTATTCATCTATCCACCTACAGCTCTTGTTATGCTCTGGGAATATTCACAGTGATGCACACAGAGTTAATTGTAATTGAAATTTCAATGAAGTAATTAACTCAATTCTAGCTCGTACAAAAGTCTTGTAATTGCATCAAAGCAGCGTCGAGTTGCTGCAGTAACTGTGAAATGTGACACCATATAACGATGTTTCTTGTTGTCTCACTCTACGTTGTCGCATCAGTTGTTGTTGTCGCTGTTGTCTTGTACCTGATGTAATAATATCAAAAATGCAGTCTTGCATAATATACTCAATGCTGTGTGCAGCTAATGTGTGTGTTTTTTTTTTTATTTCTTCTTTTATAAAGGTTGACGTACACAGCTGCGAAAACAATTAGGTAACATTTAACAAATTTTGCATGAACTTTAATATTGTTTATAGTAAGTGTATAAGAGCAATGAGAATTTTTATTAACTACAACCAGCACACTAGCGGTTTCACCTAATTTCGGTTGTTTGTTTATTAAGTGTTATTAAACCAAATTGTAATGCAAGTCAAGAGTTTTATGGTCTTAAGTTCAATAAGAAACTATTTTGCTGTGTGTATGCAAAATAAAAGAAATTGAGTTTTAATATATAGCTTAAAATGGGTAAATTGCAAACAATGAATTTATATAACTTGTGCACAAATTATATTATGTTAGGTATATGACACTATGATATATTTTGATGTTGATGTTGATGTTGATGTTGATGTTAACGTTAATGTTAATGTTAATGTTAATGTTAATGTTAATGTTAATGTTAATGTTAATGTAAATGTTAATGTTAATGTTAATGTTAGTGTTAATGTTAATGTTAATGTTAATGTTAATGTTAATGTTAATGTTAATGTTAATGTTAATGTTAATGTTAATGTTAATGTTAATGTTAATGTTAATGTTAATGTTAATGTTAATGTTAATGTTAATGTTAATGTTAATGTTAATGTTAATGTTAATTTTAATGTTAATGTTAATGTTAATGTTAATGTTAATGTTAATGTTAATGTTAATGTTAATGTTAATGTTAATGTTAATGTTAATGTTAATGTTAATGTTAATGTTAATGTTAATGTTAATGTTAATGTTAATGTTAATGTTAATGTTAATGTTAATGTTAATGTTAATGTTAATGTTAATGTTAATGTTAATGTTAATGTTAATGTTAATGTTAATGTTAATGTTAATGTTAATGTTAATGTTAATGTTAATGTTAATGTTAATGTTAATGTTAATGTTAATGTTAATGTTAATGTTAATGTTAATGTTAATGTTAATGTTAATGTTAATGTTAATGTTAATGTTAATGTTAATGTTAATGTTAATGTTAATGTTAATGTTAATGTTAATGTTAATGTTAATGTTAATGTTAATGTTAATGTTAATGTTAATGTTAATGTTAATGTTAATGTTAATGTTAATGTTAATGTTAATGTTAATGTTAATGTTAATGTTAATGTTAATGTTAATGTTAATGTTAATGTTAATGTTAATTTTAATGTTAGTGTTAATGTTAATGTTAATGTTAGTGTTAATGTTAATGTTAATGTTAATGTTAATGTTAATGTTAATGTTAATGTTAATGTTAATGTTAATGTTAATGTTAATGTTAATGTTAATGTTAATTTTAATGCTAATGTTAATGTTAATGTTAATGTGATTGTTAATGTTAATGTTAATGTTAATGTTAATGTAAATGTTAATGTTAATGTTAATGTCAATGTTAATGTTAATGTTAATGTTAATGTTAATGTTAATGTTAATGTTAATGTTAATGTTAATGTTAATGTTAATGTCAATGTTAATGTTAATGTTAATGTTAATGTTAATGTTAATGTTAATGTTAATGTTAATGTTAATGTTAATGTTAATGTTAATGTTAATGTTAATGTTAATGTTAATGTTAATGTTAATGTTAATGTTAATGTTAATGTTAATATTAATGTTAATGTTAATGTTAATGTTAATGTTAATGTTAATGTTAATGTTAATGTTAATGTTAATGTTAATGTTAATGTTAATGTTAATGTTAATGTTAATGTTAATGTTAATGTTAATGTTAATGTTAGTGTTAATGTTAATGTTAATGTTAATGTTAATGTGATTGTTAATGTTAATGTTAATGTTAATGTTAATGTTAATGTTAATGTTAATGTTAATGTTAATAATAATGTTAATGTTAATGTTAATGTTAATGTTAGTGTTAATGTTAATGTTAATGTTAATGTTAATGTTAATGTTAATGTTAATGTTAATGTTAATGTTAATGTTAATGTTAATGTTAATGTTAATGTTATTGTTAATGTTAATGTTAATGTTAATGTTAATGTTAATGTTAATGTTAATGTTAATGTTAATGTTAATGTTAATGTTAATGTTAATGTTAATGTTAATGTTAATGTTAATGTTAATGTTAATGTTAATGTTAATGTTAATGTTAATGTTAATGTTAATGTTAATGTTAATGTTAATGTTAATGTTAATGTTAATGTTAATGTTAATGTTAATGTTAATGTTAATGTTAATGTTAATGTTAATGTTAATGTTAATGTTAATGTTAATGTTAATGTTAATGTTAATGTTAATGTTAATGTTTGGCTTACAAACTTGTTGTTTGGCTTAAATTGATAGGTTTAATTATGAAAATTAGATAAGTGGTATTTAAGATATGCTTAAATAAATGCAACTATGTTTGAAAAAAACGAAAACAAGTTTAAAAAATTTTTAGAAAAAAACGTATCCATAAAAAATTTTTTTTTTGCCATTTTCGTCTTTAGAAACCCAAAATCTATAAGAAAAGTATAGTGGGATGCCGTGTACAGAACTTTTTTCTGATTTTGGCGCATAGTGTAATCAAATTACTCTCTATTACTTGAACTTTACTCGAACTTTGCTTGAAACGAGTACAGAAACAGACCTATTGTCTGCAGAGAGGTGACGGCTGATCAGACAAATTAATTTATTCTTTTTTTTTTTGTGGTTTTGTTATAAGATCAAAAAATTAATCTTTACTGCCGTAGATTCGTATGAATTCCAAGCAACGCCGATGCCTTTTAGAAATATGCCTTTTAAACTTTTTCGAAAACCTACGCGGAAAAACGTAACGTTGTCACTTTAAAAAAAAATCATTCTTTCTATAATAAAATTAATGAGTTTCAAAATCCACACACCTTGTTTTATTTGTTCCAACATTTAACTGGATGCCTAAAGAATTTCAAATATTTTGTCGTTTTTACGCTTGAAGTTCTTGATTCTTTTGACATTAAATTTAAAACTTTTTAACATTGTTTCTTGTGAATGGTTGTCAATGTTGTGGCAAATAATTATTTATACTTGAACAGATTTTCAATAATGGTTTGTTCTCATGATTTCTACAGTTTTGATAGCCGGTCTTTGGTGCGGTATCTAGTTGAACCGGTTTAGTTTCAGTTGTTTTTTTTTTCCTTACTTTAAGGAGAACCACTTGTTCGAATGTAGTTTGTTGGTATTTTAAAGACATTTTCTTTTTTTTACAAGCACCAATTTGCAAAAATGTACTTGCATTGTCTGGGTTTTATTTGTCTAATCATAATCGTAAAAAGTTATGCACACAGCACAAGGTGAAAAAGTTGTTTGTTAGAGCATGTTTTTTTAAGGCAGGTTCCTTTATTATTATTTTTGCTAGTGTTGCAAATATTTTGCCTGAGTTAAACCTGCGTAATTGGCATGCTATTAAAGAGCTACAAATAAGGTTCATGCAATACGAAAGATTTCGATGTATTTCGGTGTTGATAATTAAGATAAATGATCGGGCCACGATTTCAATTGTTAAATTTGACATATTGTTAAAAATTCGAATTATTGCTAGTGAAACAACCTAAAATTGCTCAAAGCTATGCATGTAGAGATTAAATAAACTACTTGCGGTTTTATAAACCGATTAAAAACCGGCGTTGCTTTAAAGCAAAAATTAAAAAATTACAAAAATCAACGCATTGAGATTTAAACTTGAAATTAGGGGAATAAAATAAGGGATCATAATAAGCAATTCACGATTTCTAGGGATCAAAGTAAGAAATTTCCAAAAAAAAAAAAAACATCGAAATCAGCCGACAGAATCACATCTCGGCTTTTAATGGGTTAATGTTGAGATAAGCTAACGATTGCACTGGCATCAAACTAACAACAAAAGTTTCCATATTTTTTGAATAAAAATGTTATAACAGTCATGGGGGAAAGATGGAATGCCTACAAGATATAAGAAGGTGATAGCTGTGTTGTGGACACACCCGTAGGATTTGACTTGACAGCGTATCTTTATCATTATCCTTATTATAATCCCTATTCTCTACTTTGTTCTCAAACTTATTCCCATCTTTATCCTTATTCTTATACCTATTTGTCCAAATAACTGTCCTACTCCTTGTACAAATTCTGAAGCAAGAAGTAGGACACTTATTAGGGCAAATACAAGAATACAAAATACAAGAACTACGATGAATACAAGTTTGTGAACAAAGGCGAGGATAGGGACAAGAATAAGGACAAGTATAAAGATTTGATGACACGTCAAAACTTACGAGTTATCCACGATAAAGCCAACTTTTTTTTACCCTTTCTGGATAGTAGTAAATAAGCACGTTGCGCTGCTCATTTTCAACAAAACAAGTGGACTTGAAACTCGAAGGTTCGAATCCCCCCTTTCCCCCATTTATACCGAAAAATGTTTTATTTAACATTAATTTTTCAGATCGATCGTCAACTCTATGCATACAATGGCAAACCATTATGTACAGCTTCTTGATAGGGGGTTTCGGACTATCCTACATGTAGAATCAACTTGACAGAATCAACTCAACGTGTGAAAGCAATTGTTGCGGTACGTCTGACATGTAGGATTAAATCAAAAAGTTTTGATTTTTTCTGTTTGTCCGTCCTACATGTAAGGCTGAGGTCAGACGTGCAAATGATTTTGTTGTTGTTTCCAAGGCAAAACTGTGTGCTGCTGGATGGTGGAATTAAAGATTTGGGCGTAGTAGTAGCTAAAAAGTACATTTTTTGAAGAAAAGTGCTACTATTGTACTACAACAGCATGAAGAAAATAGTTGTAGGAAATCCTTGTTGGAATAAAGTGTAGGAGGAAAAGTAATGGAACTGAATGAAATGTCAAAACTTGCTCGGCGTGCATATTTCTGTCGTGTGACCTACCAGCGTGCAAATTGAGAAAAGAGAATAAAAGTGTTTATTGCACGCCGAGCAAACGAGCACCGTGAGACCTCAGCCCATGATACCTCAACATAAAAATCATCCATATTTCACGTATGCATTTTTTTTTTTTTTTTTAAACGCCAAAAATTGTTTTGGTACAATAAAACAATGGGAACCGGTGAGAGGATTAAACTAAACTTTTGTTTTGATTTTGCTTTTCATAGTTCTTGTTTGAACCTATTGGATTTTATCAGCCAAAGTGCATCTGATAAGGTTCGTTGCTATTGCTAACTATAATGCGTCAAATGAGTAAAACACTTTTTTCATGGAAAATAACACCCTAAAACCAAGTTTTGTGCGACATTTTAACATCAATTCTGCAAAAGTATGAAATTAACCCTCAAGTACATTTTAAGTTTTGACTTATTTCTGGCAATTAAGTTTATTTTTTAGCTTTGGTGTATTCAGAATTTTGAATACACCAAATTTATTTGAATTTTATGATACATTTTTTTGTCAAACACTTTAACCCGTTATATACTTGTTTTATGGGTCTTTTTTGCCTTTTGTCATAAAAGGTTCAAAAAAGACCCATAAATTGAGAAGTTAGGGGGCTACAATGTTGGACAAAAATGTTTCTCGTAGTATTTTACATAAATCCTCACAACACATCCTATACCCAAAATGTAAGGATAACATGATTTCCTATGCCGATTCACTATAAGAATGTACAAAAAGGGGGAAACTTAAATCACCCCTAAAATCAGACTCATACGTAAACTTTCAAAACGCCGATACAAGTATACTTGTTTTTTTTTACCTTCTATCAGAATCCATTGTCGGAACCTTATTATTTTTTTTTTTTTTAACAGTGTAATATGCACCACTGAGCCATTTAAAGTCAGTCTAACACTTGTGGGTCTAGTTTACGATAATTTGTATACAAACAATCAATCCACGCTATACAACAATACACGGAATACACGCTATGCGCAATACAAATTGTTCATAAGAAGCTTAGACGACGGACAGTGGGATAATAAAGCCATATTTGGAGATCAATTGACAGGGGCCACTTATCGAGACAAAAATGGTAATTTAGGCGCTTTTGGGGTCGCTGATCACGAATCTGAAGTAAAAAATCTGAAATTCAAAATAAAAAAAAAAAAAAATAACTGGCCATTTCAGCCCTCGAAAGGACTTTGACCTAGCTTCTTATGATTAATTGTGTTGTGCATGGTATTAAGTTTGTACACAATTGACCGAGAAAAGGACCTACAGGTTTAACGCCGACTCCGAACGGCGATGAACGGAATGTTCTTATTCTCAAGAAGCTTTACATGGCATTTTGATTACTCTCTGAGGTTTGCCATTGTCTGCAGAGAGGTGGCGGCAGTACAGAAAAATTATTTAAATTCAAATTATTTTCTGTCGCTGCTGGGGTTCGAACCCGGGTCTCCGAGTTCGTTGACATAGAGGCCACGCACTTTAACCAACTACGACACAGACGCCACTAATGAAATTCAAAATGGCGGCTTCAAAATGGCGGCCATGAACAAGCTAACTTCTACAAAAAACGTTTAATGGAGGTAAGTTTTTGTATAAAGGGGTTTGTGGGGTCGCTGATCACGAATCCGAAGTCAAAAATTTGAAATTCTTAATGGCGGCTTCAAAATGTAGTCATTAGCTATGTACCCTTTACTGAATAACATAGTATATAGAACATCACATTCGTTATTACCACAAATTGCACAAAACAAGCTTTGAACAACACTTTATGCAAAATAAAGGATTGCAATAACAAGAGTTAATAAACATAAACAATGATGTTGATTTCACATGTACACATGCTGCAAACAATTTGTCTTCCTCATATCAAAATCAGAAAATAAGTGTTCAAATCGAACAAACATAATTTAAGTTAATAGCTTAACACATTCATCTGTTTCTTTTAATATATAAAAAGCCGGTGTTTGAAAGAAACATCAACTATCTACCTTAATTGTAGAAAGGTGCACTGAATATGCCGCTTTCCATAATGTAGGGTAAAAAATAGCGGATAACAAAAAAAAAAGTGAAGAAGAGAACTCGTAAACAAAGAAAAAAAAAACAAAAAACAGCAAAATCTGTTTAGTTTAGTATTTAGATTTATTTTGTACTTTATTTTCATTTGTTTTAATTTTTCGAAATAAAATCGTAAATTCGTGACATGTAAGTTAAAGTAAAAAAATTGAAATACCGCGAAAGTGCAGCATTGCCGAAATTTTTTTTTTATAGAATATAGCTTGAATGTTCATAGCTTACGATAATCAACTCAGTTTTCCTTGATTCCCTCAATACAGAACTATATCTCTATTAACATATTGAAAAATCCAGCTTTTTAAGGTTAAATTAAAATAAATAAATTAATATATATATAAACACTATTTCATCAAAAAAATTTAATTTTGTATTACTTAAATACCTGAACAAGAAGGTTCCATCGTCCTTTTTTGTAGTTTTTTAAAAATAATACACAAAAAAAAAACTTGAAAAATTTCGAATAAACACGTTTGTCACTGTGCACACTCAAAGAGAAAAAAAATGATGACTTTCAAACTGCATTGCGGGTAAACGGTAGAATATTTTTCAACTATTCTTTCACCTAGTGATGCAGAGTTTTATCTTCTTTCATCGGGTACCTAACATCACTATGTACCTTGAACATTTTTTTTAATTAATCTGCACTTTTGGCATAAATTACCCCATTGTGCGACGTCCTTTCAAGGAATAATAATTTCAAGGAATATGCTTGTTTTAGTCTCATCGACTTGAAATTTTCGACTTGAGATATTTACTTCATATAAAATATTATCGAAAAACATTTTTTGTTTTTAAGTTACAAACCATCCTGCACCTTAAAGATTTACCCTTTAACTTAATTGTAGCGAGTTGTTTTTCCCCTATTGTTCCATGTTTTTTTTTAAGAGGTACAAATGTAAGGAGTTGATTCTGGAACTTTTTATTTTCTTTACTTTTATTGCTCTAGTCTAGACCTCTAGATTCCCTATAAAGTGTGTGGCGGATGGTGTAAACGTTTTTTGACCTTTGATACACAACAAAGCTTTGACTTCATGTTTCCATCTAAAACGTTCAACAGAAGCTTGGCAAAATAATAATTTTTTTTTTATAAGCATTAAGCAACAGCTTAAGACTTCAGAGCCAATTGGCGCAAAAATTTCACACGAAAATAAACACCGCTTCGATTGAAAATCAGTAGCCACGAAATAAATTAGGCTAAGACACAAAAAAAAAAATCAAATCGAAACAATGATTAACAAAAATTAGTGCATGTCCATAATGGACAACATAAAAAAGCTCAATCGATCGATAGTGACTTACAATGCGGCTAAAAGCAAATTTGTTTGCTTTTGATTTTACCGCTATTGTTGTTGTTGCTGCGGTTACTCGATGGTGCAGCGATTGCTGGAGAGCGGATGCTGTTGTAAAAATTTATACTTTCATTTTTGGCTCAGAAAATTTTAGTTAAATTGATTTGTTAAACGTGTTTTATGTTTTTTTGCGTTATGTTCCTTAATTGTTATTATTTGAGATGATTAAATTTTTGTTTTGTTCGTGCATAGGCTTCATAGCAGTTCGCCTGATTTTATGGATGAAAATAACTAAGAGATTTTAGAAACGATCATAAAACTAATTTTTAAACAAATAAGGAAAATCAGCTCAAGTTTAAACTGCTTAAAAAATTGGTATTGTAGCCGATCTTCAGAGATATATAAAAATAATAAAGCTTGAAGGCGATTACGTTCGTGTCTTAAGTCTTTTGTTTGGTGGAATATTTAAAAACAAGACCTCAGCGCAAAAATATTGTTCGTGTTGGCAACAATATAAAAACAAAAACAACAACTGCAATATAGGTCTATATATCTTCACTTCCTTAAATTGCTTCAATAAAATTAATTTTTAATGATTGTTAGGATTATTAAAAAAAATATTAAATTATCCACACTTCACACTAATTTTAAACAAAATTTTGTTTTTTCCACATTTACAGATCCAACAACAAAAACTATATTAAAAACAAACGTTGCGAAAGCTAAGCCGGAAACGGATTTTTACGCTCAAATGCAAAAACCTGAAAATACCAAATAATCAACAGCAAAATGACGGACTCAAACGGCAACAGCAACACCAATAACAGCAACAACATCAACAACAACAACAGACAATCTGAATCGCCGGCACGCACCATCGATTCGCACGATTCCACCACCGGCAGCTTGGACACCATTGTCGATCGTAGTCTTAAGACAGCAGCTGAGCAGATGCTGCAGCAGACTTTGGCGCACAGCGTCAATACAACAAATGAGCAGCTGCAACACGACAGTCTGACCAACTCACAAATATCAATGATACAGCGCAGCAGCAACAATAACAATAGCGGTGCCAGCGATGATGATCAACAGCAGCGACAGCGGCATCAACAGCCCATGGAGCATCAACAACAGCTCGATGCACAGAGTCACATTTACTCGAGCCCCGTCTACGCCGTTAATCCTGATCAAAAGCCACCGCTCAAGCTAACAGCAGCAACATTGCTGGACTCGGTTGCCACAGTTGACGATATCAAAAAACCCAAACTTATATCACACGAAGAGTTTCAGCAACAGCTGATAGCTGCTGCTGCTTCTCGCGCCAACACACTTGACTCGCGCATAAGCAAAAAACAACGATTTCCACCGGAATTTCTTAAAATCAAAGATGGCGATCAGGATTATGCCTCTAAGCAGCGTCAGCAGCTGCATCACAAAGATCTAAAGCTGCAGCGCCAGAAGCTCCCTAAGCGCACCGGTCCTCCATTTCCAGTGCAGATCGCACTCGGTACAGTGCAGCTGGTGCTCTCAATTTCGCTGGTCGCTTTGGGTTCACTGCTTTTGGTGCGCGAAGCATCGCTTTCTACAGCTGGTTCTGGGATTTGGACGGGTCTGGTGGCCGCTATTACCGGTTCAATGGGCGTGGTGAGCATGCGCAAGACACAGACTGCTTTTTTGGCTTTGAGTCTGATATGCATAGCAACGAGTACCTTGGCGTTGGCTATATCTGGAGTGGGCCTGTCACGTGATATCAATCGCATGGAGGAGAAGGTGAGTTTTAACGGGTCCGAGTTAAGGATTTGTATTTATTTAAATTTAAATAATAACCTATGGATTATGCAATTCGAAATACGGTTGGTGCAAAAGTGAGTTCTAATTTTTTATATTGAAGGCTTTTCGGTTCAAACTCATGAATATTGAAGTCATCAAAATGGGAAACCTTTTAATGCATCTTTCGGATTAGAAATTTTTTCACTGATCTTTTTAGAAGTCAAAATTTAACTCAAACTTTAAAATCACTGATTAATGATAAATAGTGTCTGACTGATTAATCGATATCAGCATTGCTATCAACTTATATTGGCATGAAAGTCAAGAATAGGCATCAGTATCGGTTTAAAATGATGGAATTGGCATCGTTTTGGTTTCGGCATTGGTTGAAATTTAGGAATTGACATGGGTTTTATATGGGAATAGCTCAAAATATATTGGTATCGTCATCGGCTTATAAATTAAAACTAGCATCAGTGTTAAAAAGCATCAGAAAATTTATAGAATAGACTAAATCTTGAAATAAGCCCATTTTATTACCCAGAACCAACTCAAGTTCCCGATTTTAGACTTGCCAATATTGTGACGATTTCTCTCACTAATTTTCAGAAATCGCCCAGCACTGGCTGGTACTGCCGATTTTCTCGCTTCCGTCTGTTGTCGTAATATCAGCTTGTCTTAAAAGGAATGTTTCGCACTAAATGAAACAATTCAACAAATTTCGCGACAACTCAACACTTCCTTTCTTATTTATCTGGTGCTTACAACCATCGATCGGTTTTGGCAACGTCCAAGAATTTGCATCCATTTCTGTTTTGATCTTACTTACTAGCACCAGTTGCAAACACCAATCGTCGTCAGACTCAGAAGACTGCATTGACCGTTACCAGGTCCGAATTGCATATTGTTCTTGTTGGAGCGTCGTTCCAACATTCTTCCGACCATATTCTGCATAGAAGCTTATGAATGCATTTGAACAGAGCTTCGACTCCATTCTCGAAGAGGTAGGCCATCGGCTAAAGCAGCTTTGCTGTTTTTAGACTGAGCTATAGCTTTCAAGACTTCATAATAGTCAATCAGCGGAACTTCAACGCTGTCGTCCACAATTCAGGGCATCAGGGTCTACAATTCAGGGGCATCCAGGATATCATCTCTGTTGGAAGGATTGTTGCCAGTGTCGCCATTCCGAAGCCTAGAGAAGTCATTAGCAGACATCAGCAGTGTACCCTAGCTAATCTTCACTAGTTTTCCGTTTTCGTCCTTGCAGGAAGCGGCCCCGGTCTTAAAACAATCGGCCAGGCGTCTTCTTTATTCGAAAAATTTTTGGATCTCATTCTTGTTATCATGCATCGCAATTATCTTGCACTCACTCTTTTCTCCCTCTCTTTTCTTTCGCGGGAAAATGCATCTCTTTCATGCAGAGTGGGAAATCTGTGTCCACTGCGCGTATATATCGTCGATCGGAGGAGTTCTTTCTTGAAGTAGAAGTGAGAGTCGAGTAGTGAAGTCTTCGGCTGTTCATTTTTATTGCAGCTTTTCGACATTTAGCTTTCTCTGTGTTGGATTATGCGCATTCCTGACTTGTATACATCTTGGTTTCGACAAGCTAATAGTCCGAGTCTATGTGGGCACAACGGATCGTGTGTACATCTTAAACACTGGAAGTGTGCCTTCCGTCAATCAAGACGTGATCAATTTAGTTTGCACTTTTCAACTCATAGGCGTCTTCAAGGCGCTCATAGAAGATTTATTTGGTCTCATCGTTTTTGTCTTCTGTTATGTTAAAGAATTTTGCCTTGAAACGAATTATGATAAGTCGTTTGTTCACAGGTGTAAATCCCAAGACAAGATGCCATAGTTTCTTGCTAACCACAAATTCTCATCGAAACTCGTGCTTCTCCGCATGATTGCCGTGTTAGATATCAAAGGATGTCTACCGTGAGAAACCATTGGAATGCTCGATCGCATTTCTTGGAATACAAGGATATCGGCTTGGTATCTTCCCAAAATACCTATCAGTTGTATAGAGACACTATTCTAATTAAGGGTTCGGACGTTCCAAGTGCACCATGGGCTTCAAACCCAACGCACAACAGTTAAAAAGCAGGGTGTCCGACGCACAGCTCTCTATTCCCATACAAAAATTGAACAAAAATAGGAGTTGTCAGAATACAATGAAACATCCTTTCTAATTGGTTTAATATGTTTTAGGTTATAGGTTTTTAAGTAACACTTGCAGTTTTCCTGTAAAATTCACATTGTTAGTTGTTTCTTACTGAATCGTTGATAGAGTTGATTGTTATGCTTATAATAGCAATGTTATCTGAAGAAATAAAAAACTGAATTTGAAAAATTTTAAATTTTTGGCAAACAAAAAATTAATATAAAAAATATAGGAGAAGGTCGTGTGCCTATGACAGATTTTACATTGGACCAATCACAAAATATCATATTTGCCATTTCGTTCCATTACCATTTGTTTCAGAATAAATTTCTCGACCAAAAACTTGCAAATTTTGACAGGGAGGGAAAATACCTTACTCTCTCGATTGCATTCTCTTTTATCATTTTTTCGAGGACGGGAACTCTTCTCGGACAAAAACCTGTAAAACTGGTAAACTCGGCTAAAACTTTAGAGTACGGGAACAGACCTTAGAAATGATTAGAATTTTTCTCTATAGATTTGGAGAATATCAAAGTTTGCTTTAAAAAAGCTACAATCATTAATGCATCAGACTCTTTTACCTCAAAAATGGTGTGGACTTGTTTTAATTCTAACAGTTTAAAAATACATGTTTAAAATTTATTTTCAGTTTGATCTGATGAACGCCAATGACGAAATATCCGCTGCTAGTGGTCTAATCTTTACGCTTTTTCTGCACTTTCTGGTCAGCATTGTGTCTGTGTATCGCTGTGCCTTGAACATGTGTGAGCGGTAAGTAGTGCTATTATGTATAAAAGTAAATTTAAACAAATAAGTGATGTATATAATATTGGCTTTGATATAAGAATAATGTCACACTACCAAAATTATTTGTTAATTACCCAACGGCTTTAGCCATCACTGTGCTATGCTGTTCCTTCTTGTTTTTCCCTATGTCAGCCTAAAAGTCTGCTATTGATTTTGAGTTCTGCTTATTGTAGTTGTTGCTTGTTGAAATTAAATTCTTTTTGTCAATAAAAATGGACAAATAAATTTAAAATTTTAGGAGCTTTCTCATCCATTGTCTGCTCTAATAGGTCGTCTTTTGTTATCATCTGCCAAGAGCTGCAGGAAAGGTGGTCATCTATAGGTAAACAAATCATTTGTATTTCGTAAGATAGGAAATTCCACTGACATTGGGGCCAAAGATAACAAATATGAAACTTTGTTTCCATCGTTAATTTGTTGATTTTACGTCAAAAATATGCTTGTACATGTATAGATAACAGCGTACTGCCGCGAATGTCAACACGAAGTTGACAACGCATATAAAATCTCAAAGCTATGAAAAAGTGCATAGAAATTATATGTAAGCAATCAACTTTTTTTACATGGATTTTGACTGTTATGGCAGTATTGAAAGAGAGCACAATCAGGTCTGCATCTACAGTATAATTCGCTTAGCTGCCTTTCTGCTTAACTGCACATTTCAGATAAGAGCACCAAAACTCCGATTTTTTTTATTTAATTCGATTTTCCATAGAAAAAATTTTGTTTACCAACACTTCAACGAAAAATTGCTCTTTCATAATTTTGGCTCTGTTCTATTCGGAAACTTTTCACTCGGATGATGAAACTTTGAAAATTAAATATCGATATCGAAGATCTTTTTTTCTTGATAAAATAGCCAACAGAGCTGCATACATAAACTGTGATGTCGATCTGCAGTGTTATGGCCAACTTGCAGAGGAGGAGATCGTTCAAAACTTAGATGATTTAGAATGTGTTGGTGGTGATAGCACTGAAGAGGACGAAGGTAATAACAACAATAATGACCTCAATTCACCTACAAGAAAGGAGGCTCTTTGTGCATTGCACGTGCTGGGACGTTATTACGCTAGTCAGGCGAAATATAAGGATTTGTTGTATAAAATTGAAGATGATATTTTAAAAATTTGCATAAAAAATCTAAACCAGAGCAAAATAACTGATTTTTTCAAGTCAACATTTGTTCTCGTACATGTCTCAGAAAGTAAATGATTTTCAGTTTATGTATCTTTGCAAATACATACTTACATACATATGTATATTCTAATGAATTCACTAAATTCACCTTATGTGTTCTAAAAAACCTTGGATATATTTATTTTTTTTTTCTTTATGTGATCTTTGAATTTTTAAATAAAACTAACGATTAATTATAATATAAGCTGGGGACTTTACACTTACTGTTGAATAAAAAATTCGGTGAAAATAAATTCGGAATGACAAGAATATTTATGATAGATAGCAATTGAATTTAAAATAAGAACACTTGATCTATTGACAAGTGCTGTGGTCAACAGAAAAAACAATTGAATTTCATTCATCAACAACTATATCTTTGTAGTTATTATAAAAACTATTGTTACTTTTATATGAATGGAAGTATTTGAATAAAAATCGTAAGCAGTACTTTCCTATGTGTATGCGGATGGTTTTCTTATTCGAGTGGTAAGTTTAGCTGACGGCAGTGAGATTTTCAACAGCTCTCAAATCCATGGTGAGTGATGAATCCATGGAGAGGGATGATGGTCTAATTGTTAGCTTACATTAAAACTGATGACCACCTTATTATGCCTTCATAAGAAAATATCGGAAAAAAATTAAAAAAAAATTTATAAATAAACGTTCAATAACGATAAAAATGTCTTCTTAATCTTCTATAAACCCTTGATAAAGCATTTAAAAAAATTTTCTCATCTGAGAACAAATATTGTCAACAATATATAAAATTATGGTTAAAAAAAAATAAAATAAATAACTGGCCATTTCAGCCCTTGAAAGGACTTTGACCTAGCTTCTTATGATCAATTGTGTTGTGCGTGTTATTAAGATTGTACACAATTGACCGAGAAATGGACCTACAGGCTTAACGCCGACTCCGAACGGCGATGAACGAAATGTTCTTATTCTCAAGAAGCTTTACATGGCATTTTGATTACTCTCTGAGGTTTGCCATTGTCTACAGAGAGGTGGCGGCCGTACAGAAAAATTCAAATAATTTTCTGTCGCTGCTGGGATTCGAACCTGGGTTTCCAAAGTTCGTTGACATAGCGGCCACGCACTTTAACCAACTACGCCACGGACGCCACGTAAAATTATGGTTATTGTTGTTTAAAACCAATTGTTGAATTTTCTTTTTGTGTTTTTTATTTTCTCCAATATTTCGACTTAAGTTTTAAGTCTTCTTCAGGGACTGAAAAATACAAAATCACATTTAACACTTACATTTAATTTACAAATTTAACACAAAACAACAAAATTTACCATTTTAACAAATTTTACTAAATTAAAAATATAAGCTTGAAGCTGCGCCCGCCTGTTCGGCGGCTTCATCGTCAACTATGCTTTTGTCTTATTATGTGTTTATAAATGTGCGTGCAGTTATCGGTGTCTGTTTTGTAGTTTCCCAACAGGAAACCGAGCGCTTCATTAGCGCATTTGAAGTGCTCCTAAAAAGCAGGAGAGCGCTTTGTTCTCCTTGTGGACATGATACAATTCATGGTATAATAATACATGGTAGCATTGACAACTGCTTATTTTCTCTTCAACAGGAAAACATAAACTGTCAAAAACAGCTTTTTGTGGAAATGTTTTTTTTTTCACTTCAACGTTTTCAACATTGCTTGTGTTTTCAATGGCGGATTGTGAGCGCTCTCTTTTTGAGTATATTTTTTGACAGTAGATGATTTCCCAAGCAACTGTCAATGCTACCTTGTATTATTATACCATGGATACAATTATAAGGTAGGCTCATATTGGAGAGCGAGTGCACTAGTTGTCAAAATCAGCTGATAGTTTTTATTTTTTCTAATTGTTGTTGTTGCTTTTGTCGTTTGACGTGTGAAGCTCCTACAGCTTTGTTGATGCAAAATTTCTCAATTGAGCAGCCATTTTAAAAATGAGCTTACCTTGTAATTGTATCATACTTGTGGATAGAGCCTTTTTTAACATTGGCATATCATCAGATGTAGGCGCTTCGCTCTCATTGTAGTAAATACCCAGCAGTTATTTTGGAGTCAATCGAAAAAGTGAACTAGTTCATTTCTAGCGCATTTCGAAGTAGCTCTGAAAGAGTACAAAAGGCGTTCAGTGTAGAACAGTTCACTTTGCTTTTGTTTTCAAAAGTATTGCTGAAAAAAAATAAACGCGTTCTGGCTTTTTTAAATTTGCTGTGCACTAGAAAAAATAATAAAAAAAAAAATGTTTATAGGCATTTCTAAATTGTGGATGGAAAAGATCGTACAAATCAGGTCTTTAGGACCTTTGCTCCAATGCACTAAACGTTTACACTTTTAAAATGTTCACTTTAAAACTAGTTAAAAAAGAACCATTTTTAGGCTAATGCGAAATCAACTAATTTAAAAATGTTCCTAATGCTACTAGTTCAAATATGGGGAAAAAGGAGTGTTTATGGGGACAATTGTCTTTTCCTATGACATCAACCCGCAAAAAGCGTCAGTTCGTTCAATGTTAGAGGGTATTGTAGTGGAACTAGTACTGGTCCTTTTTGGAACTAGTTCAGAACTATTTCAAATTTGGTCCACTTTTCTGCTGGGTAACAAAACGTAGCGAGAACCGAGCACTTGCACTAAAAATAAAGCGACAAAATTTTATTTTTTGTCACATGCGGGGATTGAACTCGGACTGCTGGCATTACAGTCAAATGTCTTAACGCTCTGATATTTCCTTGCTTGATTACTTGTGAACAAAATGTATATAAAAATATGAGCTCCACAACTCTGAACTCTGAAAAGCGCATCCTCAAGCGCATCAAAAATGCGCATAAGATGCGCTATCTCTAGGAGCTCTTTTTATTTTCCCGCTGGGTTAGTTTATTGTTTGTCGGTGTGTTAATTATGTGCAGCATTTCAATCGTATATCTTCTTCGGTAGTTTGACTCTTGTTGTAAAATTTTTGCATTTTCAAAGTCTGAAGAGTGATTTTGCTCGATACAGTGGGCCGCGAGCGCTGTTTTGTAGTCAAGTTTCGATTTCAGATCCGATTTATGTGAAGAAAGCCTAGTTTTCAGTTTCGATTTTGTTGTGCCGACGTATACTTTATTGCATACGTTGGACCCGTCACCTTTAAAATTTATTTTATAGATCAGATTGCATTTGTCCATGTCATTTACTTTGCTTTTTGTTTTACTGTGAAACTGTCTAAACTGGTTTGTTTTTGGAGCCAATAAAAAGTTGTTTTTGTTGTAAATGTCAGATTTTTTAAGTTTTTCTGTCAAGCCCAGAATGTAAGTGATTCCCCTGTATATTTTTGGTTGTGTACTATCTGTGGTTTTTGGAAGTTTACTGTTTTTTAATTCTTTTATTAAACGTGAAATAGTGTGGTGTGGAAAGTCGTTGTTCCTTAGTACTTGTTTGATACGCGTTTTGTTGTTCATATGAAAAATTCTATCGCTAATATCAAGGACTCTAATTATAAAATTTCTTGCCGTGTTGAAAATTGTTTTTTTTAGGATGTTTTGAGAAAAAATTAATAAGTCTTCCTGATGATGTTGGTTTTTGGTACCAGTCTGTCTTCATTTTTTCATTATTTCTTATTACGACCGCATCAAGATACGACAATGTTCCTTCTTGTTCTACGTCGACTGTAAATTTTATATGACCATTGCATTTGTTCAATATTTTTAGTGTGTCATCTAATTTGTCTCTTTTAATTGTCGCAAAAATATCGTCTACATATTTAGTTAGTAATCATGGTTTATCTTCCGCGTTGTTTACAAACGTGTCTAGTACCTCTTCCATAACAATATCAGCAATGATTGGCGAGATTGGCGAACCCATTGGCATTCCTTTGAGTTGACTGTAAATTTTACTGTCAAAAGTGAAATAATTGTTCTCTTTGATGCAGAATCTGAATTTTTCAACATATCATGAATTCCATGTCACGCACTGTTACAGCTTGCGAATAATTGCAACTGATTTACTTAAGAAGAAATTTTTGCGAAAACTGGTTTGCAATTTTTATTAATTAATTTTACGGTCTATTTAAAACGTGTCAAGGTTTTATCAATCCACTTATGAATTTCGGTGATATTAAGTAAAATGTAGCGTACGCACGTGCTGCAAAATTTTCCCTTTAAAAATTTGATGTCAGCTTCTATCTGAAATTTCTGCGAATTGACTTCAGACAGAATTTTCGTATTTTTTTACAGCAATAAGAGGTTATCCTAGATTATATTACTAGTTAAGTTATTTGAGAAAAAAAAATTATAAAACAATTTTTTCAACTTTAAACACTGTCACGCACATGTTACATTCGTCACGCACAATTACACCGCACGATCATATTACTGTTACCTTTGACCATATTTACTAAAAACTGAAATACAAAACAAAAGGATTAAAAATTTTTTATTTTCTTTTTTTTAATCTCTTTTATGTCATGACTAGATACATTTAAGAAAAAAATTTGAAAATCAATTATTTTAATCGATAAAAACTATTCTATTCCATTCGATCCAAAAGTCGATGCTCTCAATCACTGGAATTGAAGGAGCTGGAACTTTGGGGACTCTTCAAATTCTTCAACAGATTCCATGTGGACCTATTCAGGTGTATTCTCATTTATAATGCAAAGAAATTCGTCTGGCCTTTGAGAGAGTACCCGTAAAGGCTGCACCCGTACATCACCAAGTTCAGTGTTTTTGTGAATATGATTCCTTAAAATGGATTTATTTTAATAATAATTTATATTCCGATTTATTTTAACCCTGAAATGCCCAACAACACCGATATCATTAAAATTATGTTGTGCTAAATGATCCCCTGAACACGACCCCGTTTTTATTTTGTTTGGAAAACATTTTTGTTTAAGGAAAACATGGTTGTATCCAAAAAGATACAGTGGGCATTCTGACGTATACCATCATCAGCTTGGTTGTAGGAGTTCAAGGCAAAAACGTGGAAAACGATTTTTTTATGATAACTCTAAATTTGTTTGTTAAATGATACTCTAAGATTGTTAATAGTTTAAAAGGTATTTCATGTCAAAAAGCGAATTTTCCGTTAAAATTAAAAAAAACTATTTTTTAATTTGACGGTCAATATTTCCCTAACCAACAAAGTTATGCCAATAATTAAATTTTTGTTTTATATTTACAATTTTCTGAGTGAAGCTACATATTCAGCATTTTAATTTTTGCAATATTTTAAAATAAATAGCTTATTTTCTCGGTTGTATCCAAAAAGATACACTGGGCATTTAAGGGTTAAATTATATAAAACTCACTTATGAGAATTCATATTGACACTTGTCAATAGTTAACTGTCAATTTAGACGTTTGACCTTCTAATGCAGATATAAGGATGGACATTTTTTTAAATGAAGTGTGTATTAATTTTAATTTTTTCGAGTTGGTTTATTTTTGGTCACTTTGCTATATATGAGACCCCCCATATCATTACTAATCGTAATGCATTTTAATGCCCCTCCTCCCCTCTAAATTGGTAACGTAATTTATGAACGACCCCATAGTGTGTAAAAACTACATTGTTGTATAGAAAAAAGTGTAACATGTGCGAAACGCGTGGAATTTTTTTCAATGGAAATAGTAAAAAAAATGTTTTTCAATCTGGTTTGCCATCTCAATATCCACACATAACAGCATTTTCCGCAAAAAATTTCTTATATTAGAGTCTGCACTGAAACATATGTATGTATATCAATATTGTCACGCACATGCTACATATTTTCTTAATTTATTTAACTGCTCTTACCACGGTATGTCGTTGATAATTATTTATTCATATATATGTATGATTATTAGGAAAATATTAAAAAATTGGAAACAAATATTTTTTTTTTAATTGTTGTAATAAACAGCGCACGCCCTCACGGCAAATATCAAAATAAAACTGCAAAATTTTCGCTTAGCTTATTCACCACGCGAAAGTTAAAAAAAACACAGAAAAACTACCGTTATCTTGAAAAATTCAACTTAAAACGTGTTGTCCGAATTCGATAGAATATATTCTATAAAGTTTCTCTTCTCTCTTTACAATTTGATTTTTGACCTGTGAGGTTGACTTTTTGGTGGAATTCGTGATATATACAATTATTTCAAAATATAGATCAGAAACATATATAATGAAAGAAAATGTTTGAAATGAGATTCATTAACATAAAGGCTTTATAACTGAGAAAATCTTGAAAAAAAATAGTTGAAACGTGGTATAAACTTTTCCAAATATTTCAAATAATTAACAAAATATATCAAAACAACTACATAAATTTAAAAATATATAAATATATAAGAATTTCCAAAAACTAAAACAAAAACTAGAATACTTGACAGAAAATTTAAACTTATCTTTGAGCTCACTTGCTGGGTCATTTGTTGTTTACCTTGCGTGCAAAGGTAAAGATATGATCCTAATTTCCCATGAAAAAACGCAGCTATTATGTGGCTTATTATAATTTTTGCAATAAATCTTTCAATTATTGTTAACTCAATCTGCTCTTACGGCTTCATGCTAAAGTTTTAGTCATAATATTTTAAATTTTTTATAGCCTGTGATAATAAGAGATTCGTATGTCTGGCAGCACTAATAGTGGTTTAAATTTACCTTTGGAAATAAATAATTACTCACCAAAACCACCACGAAATCTAGTTGCGTCAAGTATGGTGATAACGAATAATTCGTTACTCGTTACAATCATACAATCAGAATTGTCAAAAAAAAATAAAACACCGAACAACGAACAACATCAAAAAGAAGCGTGAACTGTTGGGAACATAGTTGCCAACCCTTTTACCACAAAAAATACATTTTTCCCACATTAAAAATTAAAAAATACCAATAATATTACCACAGTATGTTTTGAATTAAAAAATAACAGTCATTTAAAAATACCACAAAAATGCCCACGGTCACTAAATTACCATTTAAATTCCCACATTCATTAAAAAATACCACAAAAATACCCACAGTTATTAAAAAATACCTCGAAATTCCCATATATTTTGAAAAATCACACTTTCATAGCAAAGTACCACAAAAAATTCAACAGTCATTAAAAAATACCACTCCAAATTGAAAAATACCATGGGAATTCTCTTTCCCCACAGCATTTAAAAAAATTCCACAAAAGGTATTTTTTACATAAGTTGGCAGCCATAATTGCAATTGATATTGACAGTTTTGACTCGAACGAGAGGATTTCTCTTATTTCTTCGTACCATGGTCATCCACACTCTTTAGTTGTCATTCTGTTAAATCAGTGAAAATTTCGTTCAATCTTTTGACAAATAAAAAAGGTGCAAAAGTTGTAAACTTTTCACTCATCGACAAAAATAATTCTGCAAATTCTGGAAAATAAATTATTGAGAGTTGCACACGAAAGTTTTACAAATTCAAAAGAGCAGCAAATGTACAGAAAATGTGTTTAAAATAAGTTTGTGATTGTTGAGTTTGAAGAGTGGGAAACGAAACGAAAATTTTTATAAATTAAAATCGTGACGCGCCTACGCCTCAAGAGCAGCTGGGTGGTACTCCCTCGCGTTGACTAAAAAAAAAGAACTTGAAAAAAAGAAAAACTCAGAAAACCTGATTTTGAACCGTCGTGATAACGAAATTTGCAGCCACGCCCACCAAACGCCCCCAGTACATGCAATGCCGCTGGCTGATTCCAATAAAGACTTGCGTCAGCAACAGCAGCTGGGAGTGACGCCCGCATCTGAGCGTCCCTGTAACGCTGTCAGTAACAACAACAATAATACAAAAGACACCAACAATGCGCTGGAACACATGCAAATTTCCTCATCTGGCTGCAGCAGTCTTGCAGTAACACCTATGGAGCACACGCCCACCGATGAGGAGCATGACTCCATGAAATCAACAACGCGTATGCATAGCACGCAACGGCGTCAGCAACAGGTTCGCCAGACACTGGCTGCATTGGAACAGCAGCAGGATCTGATGGAGCTCAGCGACTGCGAGTGTCATGGCAGTGGCAGCATCGGGACGCATGATGTAGACATGCCCGAGAACGAATTCGAATTGCGTGAGGTCATTAAGGAGGGCCACGAGAAGGCGGATCCCTCCCAGTTTGAGTTGCTGCGCGTACTGGGTGAGGGCAGCTTCGGCAAAGTATTTCTTGTGCGTAAAATAGTCGGCAAAGATGCGGGCACGCTGTACGCTATGAAAGTGCTAAAGAAGGCTACGCTCAAAGTAAAGGATCGCGTACGCTCCACAAATGAGCGTAAAATACTAGCCGATGTAGGACACGCCTTTATTGTGCGCTTGCACTACGCATTCCAGACACCTGGCAAGCTGTATCTTATCTTGGATTTTCTGCGCGGCGGTGATTTGTTTACGCGACTCTCCAAAGAGGTGATGTTCACCGAGGAGGACGTAAAATTCTATCTGGCCGAGCTGGCCTTGGCTCTCAATCATCTGCACACGCTGGGTATCATTTATCGCGACCTCAAGCCCGAGAATATATTGCTTGATGAACATGGTCACATTGCCTTGACCGACTTTGGACTTTCCAAACAGCCTTTAGACGGTTCCAAGACGTATAGCTTCTGCGGTACGGTCGAGTACATGGCGCCAGAGATCGTCAATCGCAAAGGGCATGATTTTGCCGCCGACTGGTGGTCTTTTGGTGTACTTATGTACGAGATGCTCACCGGCAACCTGCCATTCCATGGGCAGACTCGTCAGGAGACCATGAATCAGATACTGCGTACCAAGCTGGGCATGCCCGAAAATCTATCGCCGGAAGCGCAATCATTGTTGCGCGCGCTCTTCAAGCGTAATCCACAAAATCGTCTGGGCGCTGGACCCAACGGCATTGAGGACATTAAGGCGCATTGCTTCTTTGCGACCATAGACTGGGAGGGTCTGCTGAGTAAAACCGTGCGTCCACCCTTCATACCTGCTGTCTCACGTGACGATGCCTTCTACTTCGACGTCGAATACACTTCCAAGTCGCCGCGTGATTCGCCTGGCGGCCCCATTTCGGCGAGCGCTCACGAAATCTTTCGTGGCTTTAGTTTTGTGGCTCCTGTGCTAATCGATGGCATTGGCGGTGGTGCTTCCAGCTCCACATCGAGCCCACTCTCACTGCCGATGTCGCCGCATGTGCCAAATTCGTTGTCTACACATCAGAGTCTTCCAGGCGTGCTACCGGGCAGCTTCAATACTGACTACAATTTACTGCAAGAGCTGGGGCGTGGCACCTTTTCAGTTTGTCGGCTGTGTGAGCACAAGTCAACTAAAAAACACTTTGCCGTCAAGATCATTGACAAATCCGCGGTGGCCACAACCTCCGCCGACTGTTGGGAAGAGGTGGAAATCATGCTTCGCTACGGCAATCATCCGAATATCGTAACGCTCTTCTCGGTATATGAAGATATTAGTTCTGCTTACTTGGTGATGGAGCTGCTGAAGGGCGGCGAGCTGCTGGATCGCATTTTAGCTGTGCAACAAATGTGCGAAAGCGAGGCGAGCGCAGTGCTGCGCACAGTGGTCTCTGCCGTAGCCTATCTGCATGAGCACGGCGTTGTGCATCGCGATCTTAAACCGTCAAACATGATATATGCCAGTATGCGTCAGACGCCTGAAACGCTCAAATTGTGCGATTTAGGTAAGCTTTGCGTTAGCATAAAGCTTGTTTCTTCATTTTTTATTTATTATGAAACAAATATTTGTATATTTAGGTCTTTTTTTAGGTGAAGCTAGCTCTGTCTTTTTGCTTTTTCAGAATTTTAAAAATTGTGCTGTAATTTGCTTAAATTGTGCTTCAATGTACCATAGAGAGATTAAAAATTATTTTTATTTACGCTCACTTGCGAATGGCACAGCTGAAATTTTCATATTAATAGAATTTAAAAATGGAACTGTAAGGTATTCGAGCAGTGCTGAATTTCAAGATCGTTCATATTTTTTTTTCAAAATGCCAGTCCTGTTTTTATGACTTGAATACTTGATTTATGCGGTAACCTGCTAAGTTTTCTCAGAATATGCTTTTATGTGATAATTTTGAAAATAATAGCTGCACTTGATTCCATTTTGAAAACTCTAAGGATTCCATTTTGAATGATGTTTATATCTCAAGCAGAAGTGTTACATGTTCAATTCTCACTCACTAGCCACAAGCCACACTTGGTGTAAAGAAATTGCTCTCATTAAATTCAGAGACTTACATGACACAATAACAAGCATAAACATTAAGAAGCACCGAGTATCTATAGAATTAATAGAAAATTATGATAGAACTAGCTTATCTTGTTATAGACCCTTTCTTGATCCCTCTGTGGCAAATTGCAACATAACTCGAGTACACCACAATACAATTTTTTTAATTTCTGAACAAATTAATTGGCGGAGCTAACTCCACCTCAAAAAAGCACCACCTTATAAAGATCAACCACTGCGATAAATTTGTGTTGCAATGCGGCACCTGATAGCAAACATCGGGTACATTGCATCACAAATTATTTGTAAACGTAAATCAAAAATGACGCTGCCAACTTCCTGCACATCATCAGTTACTAAATTTTTATTTAAAACATGTAATACTTTTAGGATTTGCAAAGCAGTTGAGAGCCGATAATGGTCTTCTGATGACTCCATGTTACACTGCTAACTTTGTGGCACCCGAAGTGCTCAAGCGGCAGGGTTACGATCTAGCCTGTGACATTTGGTCACTGGGTGTTTTGCTCTACATCATGCTGTCGGGACGTACGCCCTTTGCATCGACACCCAATGACTCGCCGGATGTGATACTGAAGCGCATTGGTTCGGGACACATTGATTTCAGTGCCAATCGCTGGTCGCTCGTCAGTGGTGCCGTAAAAGATCTACTGCGACAAATGCTACACATAGTGCCGGAAAATCGACCCACTGCGGCGCAGATACTGCAACATAACTGGCTGCGCGAACAATCCACCGGCAGTGTGCGTCTAACAGAATATGCCGCGATGGCGACAGGCACGGGTGGACTTGCACAAACATCAAATTCGGTACGCGAGGCAACTTTAGCGCTGCGCGGTGCAGTCGATGCCACATTCCGCGCGATAGCGATACCACAAGCGGCTAATGTGGGTCCCGTCGAGCTGTCCAAATTGGCCAAGCGACGTGCGAAAGATCGTGCCAATTTGCTCAGTTAAGGCAGGAAGCTGGTGGCAGCACGCCCAGTCGTTGCAGCTTTTAGTAAAATTAATAAGATGTTGTTGAAACACATATAACTCAATATTTTTCATATTTCATTCCGTGGATGTCGTTGCCGCGTGGTCGCATTGTCGCACTGTAGTCGTTATTGTTAATCGAAGAAACGCTTTCGGTCGGTCTACTTTATGATAATACTGCTTGGCAGATGTACATGCTGCTGTTGTATTTAGTAACCAAGTAAATTAATTTTCGAAAAAAGTTAATTATATATAAATATATATATACATAAATGTTAACTAAACACTTATTTTAAAGAAATTTTATTGTTGAAAAAAGCGAAAAATCACTAACAGACACACACACACATACACAAGTATTTCGATTAAGTAGAAAATCCAGCATATTATGTTTGAATATTTATTCAAAATTTTGTAAAATTGTAAATTACAATCCACGCAAATTATACATATAAAAAAAAAAAAACAAAACACTTAGGAATGTTTGCCAAATTCGTGTAATGTTAATGGATGCAAAAGACAAATCGATAACTAGAAAACACAAAAGAAATTTTATTAAATCGCCAAAAAAATAAAAAAGGAGAAAAAACAAAAATAAACGCTGAACAAAATTTATGTTTTGCTTAAATTATTAATATAAATTATTAGGTAAAGCAATTAATAAACAAATTGAAAATAATATTCTTCTAAAAACTATATTTATATACTTATTACTTCATTCATAAAATAAATAAAAAATAGGTACAATTTATATAAAACACACCTATTGCATATACAAAAACCTTGAAAAAAAATCAATTTTAACTTTAATTGTATCTAAGTAAAATTTGCCTATAACTTTAACTATAAACTATATAGAATTATATAATTAATAAAACAAAAAAAATATTTTATTCATATACAAAAAACTACAAATATTGCTTACAACTACAACAAAAATAAACACAAAGCTATGCTAAGTCTTGAACTTAGCATTAGAAAAGCGGCGCATGTTTCATCACAAGAACACACAAAAACAACACAGCACAAAAAAGAAAAAAAATCAACTCAAGTCACTCCAGTTTTGCATTTTATTCAATTCAACTAATTATTCAAATTTTGTCAAACTCAAATTGTTTCTAATTTCTTCAATATTTATACAAAAAGTTTTTGAAATCCAAACATGCTTTTTTTTAATGTTAAACAAAGCATTTTGCAACCAATTATTTTTAACTCTAGTATTGCATGTGCAAAAAACAAAAAGTATTCTTTTTCAATTATTTACTTTTACAACTTTGTTCATATATCCATTTTGACTATTATTACTATTATTAATATTTTTATTATAATTATTGTATTACGCAAAAAGAGTTAAAGAAATTTATAGATTTTAAACCAAAGTATGTTTAAAATATATTTCCAATTATAAAGTTCAACAGGTTGTACATTTTTTACTCAGAAGTATGTTATGTCGGGAAATCAAAGGTTAAAAGTCTAATTGCCTGTTGTTCGAAAAATAAAGTGAAAAACTAGCTGCCATAGTCCACGAAAAATTCGAAAGATGGTGATAGTTTTTTGTTGATGACAATTTCGAAAAAAAAAATATCGAGGAATGTGAGTGAGTTGAATGCGAGCCATTTCTTAATTAAACATACAAAATGTATTCGACGTAATCGGAATTTTTGCTGAACAACATTTTGCTGGAATATTTGTTTTTTTTAAAGCTTTTTCGCACATTCTCAGCATTCACCCATTTAAAGCCACAATCCAAAAATCTTTGAAATTATCAACGATTTTGATATTAGTGTCTCAAAATAAGTTAATGTGGGAAAAATTACCCACCAAAACAGTGGTTGGGCTCAGGGACAACACAAGACAAAACAACTAACCATGCAGAATATAGTCATGCAATTACACAATAGTTTTTAATCTACTTTTGAGTTGACCTTTTGACAAGTTAACATCAAAAAAGCTATAATTGTTAACTAAGGTACTCATACGGTTTAAAGGAGCATTTAAAATGTAATTTGTTCTACTAAATTGTAAATAGATTAAATTGTTAGCGTTTCTACTACTTCTACGATTAGAGTTAAAATTAATAAGAGAAAGAAGTTCTGGAGAATCGAATACACCGGTTATGAGTTAGTGTAAATATACGATATCTGCAGACTTCCTTCGCTCACTCAATGATTGCATTTTTAAAAGCTTCAAACGATCCCCGTAAGGAGGAAGGTTTAAAATGTCAAAACCACTTAAGCCCCTTAGTGCAAACCGAACAAAATGCTTTTGAATTCTCTCTATTCGATCAACATGCACATTGTAACTTGGAGACCAAACTTGACTTGCGTACTCCAAATAAGGACGCACGATCGCATAATACAACGATGTAGTTGTAATCATGCTATTGAATATGTAATTTAACTTTTCCCGTCTAACCTATCAAGTTTTTCATATGAAACATTTTTGCTTCCTGAATAATAAAGTCAAACGGCAGAAATATTTCACCTTTACCGTTGAAAACTCTATTAGTCTTGTGATAACTTCCTCGGTGTCGTTTTTGGCAATTTCCAACAAAATAATACTCACTTCAAATTTGTAAACTTGGGATATTTTGATCGAACAGTCAAATTATTCCAAGAGAAACTGGACATTTCTGAAGAAATGTTTATATTCGATAAAAGATCACTTACAAAAAAGAGCAGCCAAGTAATGATAGTATTAGAAAAATTAAATTATGAAAAAAACTAGTAAAGAATATATTGTCGATAGTAGAGTGGTAGCGTTCTTGACTGCCAATCCAGTGGTCCCGAGGTCGAATTCTCGCCAGGCCATAGTTCAACGATTTAATCCCTTTTCATTTTTCTAATTTATAATCAACTGGAATTAACGATTCATCAATACTTTCAGTTTGTGGCAGAGAAAATTTGTGGAGATGACGGATAGTTTGATGGCTTCGGTAGTCGAGTAGGTAGCGTGCTAGATAGCCACACCAGAGGTCTCTAGTTTGAATCACGGCCAGGTCATGGTTCCACTCTTTAACCTTTCTGCATTTTTTTCCTCTTTTTATATCAACTGAAATTGAAAACACGTCAATCGGGGCTGTCATAAAAACCAAGAAGGTTTTGCTTTTTGTCGAAATTGCAAACCAATCCTGTGGCGACATGTTGTAACTTCACTATCGAAGCGAACATCGAATCGAAGTTTTCGATCAGGCAGTATGTTGTAACATTTTCGTTCGACAGGCGATTTGGTTTGTTTCAAAGTTTTATTCGAACATTTGTCAGTTGTATAACAAATAAAATTCAATGATAATAAAATTCAATAAAAATTATTCTATTATGAATTCTTCAAAAGCGATTGCATTTCATTTAATGTGATTGCATTTCATGTGACAGTTAATTCTTGCCACAAACTATGCATGGTCTGTGGCGACATGTTGTAACTTCACTATCGAAGCGAACATCGAATCGAAGTTTTCGATCAGGCAGTATGTTGTAACATTTTCGTTCGACAGGCGATTTGGTTTGTTTCGAAGTTATGTTCGAACATTTTTCAGTTGCACGCAAGCCTTTTTTATAACAAATAAAATTCAATGATAATAAAATTCAATAAATATTATTCTATTATGAATTCTTCAAGTGCGATTGAATTTAATTTAATGTGATTGCATTTCATGCGACAGTTAATTCTTGCCACAAACTATGCATGGTTTGGTTGTTGTTGGTGCACATAAATGCCTTGCTGGCCATATCAGGGTGCCGCTCCAGAAAGTCTACCAACCGCTCAAATTGTTTTGATGTTATTTTTTTTTAAGAATTTCTGGAAGTGAGGTTAGGTGTAATAAGTTAAGTTTAACTTAAAACATATACTTTTATTTAATATATAGTTTTATTATTTAACTAATTTAAAATCATAATTCAACATTTCTGTTATTTAATAAGAGAAACCATGTTTAAATGAATAAATAATTACTTTTATTTTTGTTTCCATTCTCGTTCACCGCCACCAAATCAAAGTGATATTTTATCGCAAATATTGCCTGTCGAAAGTGTTAAAACCTACAACTTTCGATAAATTCGACAACTTTGAAACTTTCGAAGTTACAACATGTTGCCACTGATTTGATTTGGTATCACAAAATCGTATTGGTTAGCTCTTTTCGAACATAAACAAAACCCATGTTCGAATCAGCCGTTTCTCACATTTTGTTTGTGTGTGTGTGGGAATTTTATTTAGCTTTAGCTCACAATTTAATTAAATTTAAGAGTTTTTTCGGTTTATATTAAATAAGAGGCAATAAATAAGCATAAAATGGTTTCAGTTGTTGTAGCCTTTTTACTAATGGAAGAAAGGAACTCAGAAAAGGTGAAGAGAAGACTTTTGATAGATTGCAGCAATCCACTTGAGCTATATTTATAGCTTTTTTGCACATTTATTTATTATCTTTAATAAAAGCACAAGAATTTTCTTACATTTCAACGAAATATCAGCTAGCAAGAGAAAAAAAAACTCGCGCAAATTAAATCTGTCAACGGTTAGATGCCTGGTTTAATTACGATAAGAAAATTGATAATAAGAAAATCGTTTCTGTGACACCTAAAACCGATATCAATTCCGATTCGAATATAAAACCAATAATGTTGGAATTCATGGCACCAAAGTAAATTTTTTATCGTTTTTAAAACCAATTCCAACAGCTATTGGATTCAATGACAGCCCCGAATATCTAATGTATATGAATAAGCAAATTCTTACTAAAAAAAAAAAAAAAAATAAAAATCTCGTTCTTTTTTGAACACTCTGTATATGGTTTCTCCGCTTTAAAGTTTTTTAGTTTTGAGCTTTAGATGAGATAAAAACATTTAGTTTATCCTCTACATAATTAATTTTTTTTTTTTTTTGCCATAAACAGTTTATCTTATCTAAGCCCTCTACTAAGATAAGAATAATTTTTCAACTACAAGCAGTAAATTTATAATGCAAAGACAACATATTATTTGTCAACACCTAGTTTTAACTTGAACACATTTATGTTTAACACATTATTTAACTCATTTAAATTCGCACTTTTACTAACTCATTTTAAGCATTTGTTTTAGATAAATAATTTTTGTATAGTTTTATTTTGTATTTTAAACAATTTAATTACATTGCATACTTGGGTGAGGGGGGAGGGACATAATTAATAGCCTTAAAACGAAATGAATGAATAAAAAAAAAATTAGGCAATCAAAGTATACTCATATAATTAGGCATAAATGCTAATTGCTTGTAATAGGTTTAAAAAACTATTTATATTAAAGTCTAGATTAAAAATAATATAGCCAGCATTAAAGCTGTCTCTGCTGCTGCTTGCTTTGCTCATTCACCGATTGTGTTGTTGCTGTGAAATGTTGAGAAGAAAAAAAGAAACGTAACTATTTTTGTCAAAAATGGACAATTTTAAATTTCAAGGAGTTTTTTGGTTTATTCTTGCAATTTAAACAAAAAAAATTTACTCAATTACCATAAGACTCTTTCATGTTGAGTGTAAATTTTCCGTCTGTTCTAATTTCTCATCTATTGTCTGCTCTAATAGGTCGTCTTTTGTTTTCGGCATGAGGCTCACTTCTTCCTCCTCGACTTTTGTATTTTCTTCATTTACTTTGCTTACTTCGAATGCGGTGACGGATTTTTCTCGCTCCTTGCCATCATCAATTGCCAGCTCAGCTGTAGCAACTCCATTCTGAGAAAGTGGCTCAGTGTTAGTTGCCACTTCCGCAGCTGTTTGTTGCACTACAGATGCAGGTTTTGATTTTGCACGAAATTCGCGCATACATTTCTGTTCCCATTCTACGTGCTCCTTGTAATACTGATAAACGGGAATCACAAATACTGAGATATCATCGACAGTTGCTGCGGCCTTGGTATCAGCTAAGCGCCAATGGCCAGACTCGTTTACTTTACCACGTGCTTTGGCCACCAGCTCTTGGGCCACCATCGTGTAGCGATACTTTTCGGTTGGATATTTAGCAAGTGTCTCAAAGACTGTGAGTGCAACAGCATCATTTTCTGAGACATCCCAAAGACCATCGGTACCCAAGATAAGCACACCGTAATCGCCGTCTTCGTTATTTTCATCTATTCAAGGTAGAGAGACAATTGATTTCATTTTTATTTTTAAATAAATTATTCATAATTTTCAACTTACCTGACATGCTAACGATTTTGGTGAGATCTCTATAATTGACATCAGGATGTGGCGTCAGGAATGGTTTAATGCGATAGTTTGTGTTTATGGCTAACAAATGATGATCGCCAAAACCACGCGTTACACCTAAAGTGCCCAGCAGTCGACTGCGTTTACCACCACCCATTACCACAGGCATCAATAGATCCGAACGCGTGACCGTCTTATATGTCCAACCCTTCATATTACCCTGACGACATAGTATGCGCAAACCCAAATCGTCTTCGTGTGGTCGCATTGCATACTCATTCGCAGTGTATGCTCTGAAGGAAAGATAATGTGCCACTTCCATGAGACGCTGGCGCTCTGTTTCGGGAGTATGATCGAAAGAGAAGGGCACGGCGTAAACTTCACCACCCTGCACGTAATTCTTTGCTTCGCTGTTGGCTATTTGCTGCTGCATATTATTAGAATTGAACATCGTTGTGGCACTCTTGCGCTGACACAGCACTGCGCGACTGTCACCAGCATTCGCTACATACATATTGCCATTAATGAAGAGTGCTACACATGCTGTACATCCACCCGGATGTTTAAAACGATCTATTATATTCTGCTCTATGATATCGTCCATTTCAAAGAAAGCACTTTCGAGCGCTCCAATGATGACGTCATCTTTGGAGACACGTTTACTGAAGAACGTGTTACGACGTCGTGATGCAAGTGTCGGTTTTGTCTCTTCAATGTTATCAGCGTCACGTGGCAATAAAATATCTAGACAGTCAACAAGTTTTTTGTGTAGAATATGATGAAATTGATGTGTAGCAGCAACTGCAGCACCATGGCCAGCGTGTCCATCAAAAATGCCGAAATATGTGTACGGGAGATCGGGATGTCCTTGTGTGGGATCGGAAAGCACATGTCTGAGAAAGCACAAAGGAAGAAGAAATAAGATTTAGTTAATAGAGTATTTTAATTAATTTAACTCAATTAATTAAAGAAAAATTTTTGAATTTTTTTTGTTATAATAATATAATAAACTGGCCATTACAGCCCTTCAAAGGATTTTGACCGAACTTCTTGTGATCAAAGTGTGTTCTGCGTATTATGAAATGTTTGTACACAAATGATCGAGAACTGGACCTACGAGTTTTATCAGTTGATGTGCGTGTTCTCAAGAAGCTATCCATGGCATTATTTACTCTCTGAGGTATGCCATTGTCTGCAGAGAGGTGATGTCCGATCAGAAAAATTAATTTTAATTGAAAAAATGTTCTGTGTCTATTGGAGAATTCGAACTTCGGACCTCGCGGCTCGAAAATTTGCACCGAGTGGTTCACGCACTTTAACGAACTCGGCCCCGTCCGCCACAGAAAAATTTCCTACACATGTCGTTAATTTCCCATGAATTCATTAGAATTTTTTTGGGCGAAGTTATAACAAGTATGTCAATTTGCTCTATTGAAAATCAGCAAGAATTCCAACTCTCAAATTAAAACTGTAAGTGAAATCGGTATATGAGGAGCACTCTACAAGTTGGTACAAAGTTATCTAAAAAACAGACATCATGATTTAAAAATGTATGGAGAATGCAGTGAAGATTCCTGTTGTCAAGAATTTATTTAATATACATTAATAACATAAATCAGTGATTAAAAAATTGCGTTGAGGATCAATTAGAGGAGTCTTTTGAAGCTTTTGTTTTTTTTTTTATTTAACTGAAAAAGAATATTTGGTTTAAAAATTATGTGGTCTCTTTTGAGTATTATTTTAGGATTGAAAGATAAAAGTTTGAAAGTTTCCTATGCTTGGAACAATTCTGTCATCATTTGGTAAAACAAATTCAACAGATTATCTTGAATCATTTTATATCCATTTCATCAAAATTGACTATAAATTTTAAGTGACACTTATATATTTATATCTCTAAAAATTGTTTTTTTTTTATTAACTGACTGTTATTTTGTTTGCTTATCTTTGCTATTTGGAACTTGAATTGATTAAATGACTAATACAAGTATAAGCTAAGAGTAGACTTTTTATTGATTTACAATGTTGATGAATGTTTGCTGTGAAGCAACGCAGCCAAGTGAGATAGTATTCGAATGCATGATAAGATTATAAGCAATAAGCGTAGCAGCATCTCTTCCCCAAACCTTCATTTATAACCCCAACACCTACCTATGAAATGCGCCTTGATCTTCATTCCATACGGATTTTCCCGAATTTACACACTCCGCATAGCCGGTGCCCCAAGGCAGTAAACTAATGTCACGCGGTACAATAATGGGACGCACATTATGATCGGCCGAAGCCTTAATCTCATCATCTGTTAAGAGCTGCAGAAAAGGTGGTCGTCTATAGGTAAACAATTCCGGCGTTTTCCGCATACTTTGAGCAGAGGCACCGGCACTGGCATTGGGGGTGCCGTTTTCGTCTGCTGAAGGTAACGGCGGAAATCCTGGAGTGATAGCAGATATCAACCGATTCCTCAGGTTGGAAAACATGTGAAGACTCGTGCAGATGGAATGTGGGTGAAAGAGAGCAGCTTGTCTGGTTGTTGCAATCAATCTAAGCCGACGTCTGGCTTAGGTCAACGGCACCGAGCAGTTGATAGGTTGGAACTAATGCCTTCAGTAGTGTCAAACCGTTAATGACACGTTTACAAATCTTTAATCCCGTCTTATTTGTTTCTGCTTCTAAATCGATTTGTTTGGCCAACAAATGTGAATTTGTCCGTTTTTCTTTCGTTGTTTTTTGTCTGATTTGCTTTAAAATTTTTCACAAATACTACAGTTTTTCTTTGTCGTTTGTTTTGCCCACTTCTGTGTCTTCACAATGCATAGCACAACAAATCGATAGAATTCTTCGCAAAACATTAAGAAATTAGACAGTTGTGTTGAAGGTTTTATCTTTGCGGTTGAACTTTTATTTGCTTTTGATGATAATTATTATAAAAATGTTTGTTCTTTTATCCGTTTGCAAACTTTTTCTTTCTTTTTCTATAAACATCGATAACGAATAAAAATTTTTCGTGAACAGAAATGAAGTAATTCACCATACATAGTGTTGCCAGATTTGTTCGCAAAACTTTGTAACTATGGGGAAATATCTTAATCTACTGATTTTAACATTAGTTCGCCTTATGAGAATATATGCATATGTTCATGTTTTTTTTTTTGAAAATTTAAAAAGGATAATTAACACAATGAGAGCATCTGTGAAATTGCTCAAAGCTTTTTTCTTTTCTCAATATTTACATAAACCTGAATTAAACATTTGTATCTTGCAAATTAAGAGATGAAGACATCGAAAAAATGGTTATTACCATTTAAAAGAATACAGCCTAAGAAATTTTAATATTTTATATTTTTTTGAAGCGAAGCTTTTTACGCCTCGTTCTGCGATTTGCTAGAGTGAAATCAGAAAAAACGACACTTTTTTCCGACACCTTTTTTCTTAGAATTGATATTGTTTTTTGCTTGCGTCTATTGCAACAAGAAAATTTGAAATTAAAAATAATTTTTCGTTCACTGCTGGATTTGAACCTAGTCCTCTTCACTGAAGTTTAACGGTTTAACCATCGAACCAAAACCCTTCGTTGGGAACTATCGCTGATTTAGTATTAAAAATTAACTAAAGCTTTGTTGCAGTAAATCAAAACAATCTATTTATAGGAATTGTATTGGCTACATATACTTCATCTCCTTCAATAACCATTAGCCAATACACAATAGCCAATAAAGGTTGTGTATTGGCTATACACATAAGTGTACTAAAAAACCAACACGTGCTTCTACTTACTACTAGTAGTCTACTAGTGTCGTTAAGCTACAAACAAATTAATTGATTTTTGTATTTTTATTCCCTACAACTGAACAGGTGGGCCTTAAGGGTGGGCCGGAGAGGGTTAATATGTATGAGCAACCCCCATTATTTTTGCAAAAGGAATATTTCTCCTTTGAGGACCTATCCCCTTCGACCACTTCTTACGGGTGCTCCCATACAAAAACGTAAAATTTAAAGTTTTAAATTTAAAAATTATTTTAATCAAAAAAAGCCATTAAATTATCAAATCTATGAAATTGCGAAAATGCTTCGCTTCTCTCGTGTGTCCAGTGACGCACCTGTGTTTTTTTACATACCGGAAATGAAGATACTTTAATTTAGCAACGTTAGTGTAATTAAATCAGAACTTAGTGGCGACCGTGTTCGAACTCGTTAAACTGTGTGTTCATTCTGGGCTCGATGCTAATGCATATTCTTGAGAATTACCCGTTCGGAGTTGACCCAAATCTAGCATGTTCTGTTCTCGATCATTTGTGTTCGACATTTGATAACACGGACAACACAATTTGATCATACAAAGCTCGGTCAAAGTCCTGCAAGGCCTGAAATGGTCAATTTTTGGTTTTTATATATATTTATTTTTAAAATAGAAATTATATAAAAAAAACAACTTAATACTTTGATTTAAACAATTTAATATATGAAAGTTTCATGTTCCATGTAATTTAAATTTTGGACCAGAAAGTGGAGCAAAGTTTTCAATCCTTCACTGATGGCCAAAATTTGGCGGCCAAAGTTTTTGGCAATTTTGAAAAATAAGTAATATATTCATTTTTTATTTTTTTTTTCTACTAATAAAATTTTTTCCTTAATTCCCTCTTTAATTTTTGTATGGTTTCTTTAATTTTTTATTTTTATTAGATTAAAAAATGTTTGTAATAGATTTTAATTTAAAATTCATGAAATTTCCAATTGACTAGTCTTCATCTTAAATATTTGCCGGTACCCTCAAAACCATAGTTGAATAAATAAGGTTGTCTCGTGGCTGATCGTACTCTCTTTTCAGTACCCATAATTGTCAAAATCAATGAAAAGCAACAACAACAACTTCAACGGCTTTTCATGTTATTAATTTTCGTTTTCAGATTTTGTATGAGATGTCAACTTCGATTTGACATTTATGGGAACTCGCTCTCACCCATGCGACAACCTTATTTATTCAACCATGCTCAAAACCAAGATGAAAAACTTAAATTCTATTTTGTTGTTTTTACCACATTTTTATTTTTTTCGTATTTTAAAAAAGAAAATTTTTACATAGATTGTAACGCAATAAAAAAATCACAATACGAGTATTGCTGTGTATATTTTGGGAATAAATATAAAGACAACATTTTTTTTAATTTTAAAAAATGACAACAATTTTTTGTATTTTTACCACGCCACTTGAGGCACGTATCATAATAAAAAAAAAACACAGGTGCGTCACGGGACACACGAGAGAAGCGAAGCATTTTCGCAATTTCAAAGATTTGAGAATTTAATGCCTTTTTTCGATTAAAATAATTTTTGAATTTAAAACTTTAATATAACAAAGTTTTTCGTTATTGTATGGGAGCACCCGTAAGGAGAGGTCGGAGGGGATAGGTCCTCAAGGGAAAAATGTTCCCTTTGCAAAAATAATGGGGGTTGATAATACATATTAACCCTCTCCGGCCCTCCTGTTCAGTTGTAGGGAATAAATATACAAAAATCATTAAATTTGTTTGTAGCGTAACGACATCTAGTAGTAAGTAGAAGCAACATTTGTGTTTTTTAGTAATCTTGTTTGTATAGCCAATACACAATCTATAGTGGTTATTGTGTATTGGCTAATGGTTATTGTAGGAGATGAAGGCTTGTAGCCAATACAATTCCTATAAATAGATTATTTTGATCTACTGCAACATAGCTTCAGTTAATTGTTGATATTGAATCAGCAACATATACCAACAAAGGGTTTTGGTTCGATGGCTTAAGCTTTAAACTATCAGTCAACGGGCATGAGTTCAATTCCTGCAGCGGGCAAGAAATTATTTTTAATTTAACATTTTTTTGTTCAATTGATGCAAGCAAGAAACAATATCAATTCTAAGAAAAAAGGTGTCGGAAAAAAGTGTCGTTTTTTCTGATTTCACTCTAGCAAATCGCAGAACGAGGCGTAAAAAGCTTCGCTTCAAAAAATATACCTTGCGATAAGGAAAACAGGCAAGGACCGAAAAATTATTCTTCATCAAGAGAAAGCGATCTTGAGAGGTTAGAGAACTTTGGAGTACTCAAAGGCGTTTTTGGGCACTTAAAACATATTTATTCCCGATACATATGTAGTAACGTACGTAATAATAGAGTTTCCTCTTGTGTTTTGTAATTTATTGCGATATATACCACAATTTTTATTTATTTGATGTAGGATTTGTTATAAAGATTCATACATGAAAATTTTAACGTTTTACTTAAGAATAAGAAACAAATTTTTAAAAATTTAGAAGAGATCAAAAAATAAAAATTATATTTTAATTTGTAGTATTTGTTTTGAGAGTCGTACACAAAAAAATTTAAAATTAGGCACTATTCTTTTCCAAAGAAGTTTTCTACATAAAAACCTGTGTTCGATATTTTTTATTGAGCAACAAACAACGAAAAATAAAAGTTATTATACAAACATTTTAATTCATGAAGTAGATAACTGAAATTTAGAGATTCAATCTGAAATAATTTTTGCTTATTATAGCATTGTTTCAACAATAAACTGCGTCAAATTCTAAATCAGCAGTTTAAAGATGTTTGTATAACCTCTGGAACACAACAAAAAAATCTTGTTTTTGAAATTCAAGTTTTAACCCTTGGGAGGCCGCAAACTATTTAATTTATGTTTTTCAAAAATGTATAATGTTAGCTGGCCCCTGCCACTCAATTGACTTTGTAAGTTTTGAAATGCAGCGTGGTTATTTCGTTTAGTTGCTATTTGTGTTTGAAAATTGGTGTGTCGTTTGGAAAGCATGACGCGCTTTCTCGTGAATAAAAAAAACCAAGTGTAGCTTGAAGACATTTTTTTGTAGTTAATTGGGAAAAAGTGTTTTGATGAAGGTGAAATTTTTATTATTGTTTTGTATGAGTAAAAAGTATAGGCACGTGTACAAAAACGTGTAATTTTTAATTGTGTTGTGTATAAATGTTATTGTGGTATGATATCAATAAACCATAAGTATAAAAATTAACGAAGAATATATTGATGTTTTTTAACCTATACCGATGCGAACCATCTGCGCAACCTTCAAGCGAAATCAAGAATATTTTATATTTGTGGACCGCACAGAAATAATAGAAAAATAATCTGTTATATCAATTGTAATAAAAAGGTATGCAAAAAACATTGAAAGCAAATTTCAGAATGCATGGAATATATTAATGCCTTCGTCAACGATAACGAATTAATATTAAAAACTAAATTCTAAAATAAATTTCAATATCACTAGAAAGCAATCACTTGTTTTATTTTAAAGATTTTTTAGTATAAATAAGAAAATTTGTAGTCGATACTATAAAATCACCTTGCAGTTAATTGTCTCATCTCGCCTTATCGTGTTACTTTTCTGCTCGTGACCTCTGAATGGTTAAGATATCGAGTACAATTGGTTGGGGACTGTCAACAACAAAAACAGTTTTGCTGGATCCTCGATGAAACTGTGTTTAAGAATTAGTTAAAATTTTTTTGAGACTATAAATTTTTCAAGTAGTGTCAAAAATTTGATTGGAAATAATGTATGAAATAAAAATAAAAAATAAATATTTGGTTATTTTTGCCCTTGGAAGAACTTTGGCCTAGCTTCTAATGATCAATTGTGTTGTGCGTATTGTTAAGTTTGTACACAGTTGACCGAGAACTGGACCTACAGGTTAAACGCGGAATCCGAACGGCGATGAACGGAATGTTCTCGTTCTCAAGAAGCTTTACATGGCATTTTGATTACTCTCTGAGGTTTTCCATTGTCTGCAGAGAGATGGCGGCCGTACAGAAAAAGAATTTTAATTCAAATATAATGTATATTATATATAAAATGGAAATAATGTATATTTGATATAAATTCTAAGCGGAACCTCATAATAATAAAATTGTTGTTTTGTCACATACATATATCTGTTTTTTCTCCATATCTTTAAAACTGTAGTATATAAAAAAACTTTGGTAAAACTGACATATATTTTTTTATTTTCGAATAACGTAAATCTAAAAGCTTAACATTTTCTATGCGCATATGTAGATAGAGAAATAATTATTTCATTAATGGATGATGCGCGACGAACAGAGAAAGTAGATTATTGGACTTACCAGCATTTTTTTTTTTAAATTCCTTTCAACTCTATTTGCTCTTCATGTTAAATTATTAAGCATTTTTTTGATATATTTTCATAGCCTGTGACAATAAGAGATTAGTGTGTCTGGCAGCACTGATAGTGGTGTAAATTTTCATTTGTAACCACTCACCCAAACCACCACGACATCTAGTTGCGTCAAATGTGGTGATAAATGATAACGAATAGTTCAACTCGTTGTAATTTCATTACAGTGGCGGCTAGAAAAAATATATATAAATTAGTAGAGGTGAAGCAAACACCTTGCGTTCTGAAAATTAACCTAATAAGGTTTTATAAGTTAAGGTTATGTGATTTAAAATTCGGTTTGCCATAAACAATTATTGTGTTCAATATATTTAGTTATGTTGGTATTTTATATAAAAGATTTACCATCATTTCCACGAAAAATCACTAACTTGATTTTTTATTTGATAAACATTAATAATACTATCACACCTAAGCCAAATTAGCAAATTTTAATATCTCATTAAGAGTGTTCACACCATTTTATCTCATTTTGTTTGACGTTTAAATTTTTCTTTTCCCAACATTTTTTTGACAAGTGAAATTATCTCATTTGCTGCTCAGTTCGTTAAAATGAGTTGGATGTTCAAATAAGAATTTCTATTGGAAATGAGCTAATTACGCATCTCATTTGTGTTTTTGGCCAAAATGAGAAAATAAGCTCATTTGGTGTGAACATACTTTAAGAATTATTTTGCATCCTTAACATTAGTCATATAATAAGAAGATTAATACAATATATAAAAAATAAATAGTATATTTACGAGAATACATTTTTGAGTTCTTAATTAATGTTACCTCAACTATTAGATAATATCGTTTATGTCGAAATAGAACAAAGTTTCGGGTTTGAAAACAATATTAATTAGATTGGTTTATTCGCGTTTATAGTTAAGTAATCGTTTCTGATTTGAAACTTTTTGCAAATTTTCACTATTAGTACACTACACCATCACTTCTTCTTCTTCTCTTAATTCAAAAATACTATATTGCTTTATTTCTAATTATTGTTTTTTACTTCTAATTTGTAGCTCTCAAGAAAGTGAATTAAATGATGTTATTATTAAAAACAACAATTCTGGAATTGCACTGGATCAGGATAAGATTGATCAATATATCAAAGCAATGTCATTGACTGGAAGTGAAAAGGTTTGTCTTTGATTTTTCATTTTTTAATTGTAATGATTGAAAAAGTAATAAAAAATATCCAAAAATAGGAAAATACAGAAAAACTGGCTGCCATGTGGATGTATGCTACACAAATGAGAAGTTTACCAGCTCGAAAGATGAGGCTTATACCTGCGTCAACGGGCGGAAGTAGCGTGAGTTGAGTTTCATGATTTTCCCACTTAGCAATTGCAATTTTTCCATTTTCGATCAATAGACGTTTGCACCCTTCAACCAATGCAAACGAATAGTGGCAGACTGAGATTCAATTTGATGGTGTCAGACAATCAATACATCATTGAGAGATGCTATTTTATGCACGTGCAGCATTGTAGTAGTTGGATAGGATAGCAAGAGTAACGAACGAGCCCGATACCTTTCTTGTTTACTAGTTGTGTTCACTTTTTAATTAAAGACCCATAAATCTTAAGCAGTTTGAAGTATGACTTCATAAACTTTTGCACATACATGCTTGTATAAAAAAAGTAGCCACGAGTTGCTCAATTGTTTTCTATCTAATTTACTACGGAAATCGGGATTAAGGCTGGAAACTCACTGCAACAAAACAGTTTCAAAACAGTTTTCTACACACTAGTTCAAATGAGCGTGCGCTCATTCTGTTTTAAGACGAAAACAAAACTTATTTGTCTGGCGCTATGCAACTTTGCGGAAACTGCAACATTGTAGAAAACTGTTTTGAAACTGTTTTGTCGCAGTGAGTTTCCAGCCTAAGAGTGTTTGTCAGTATTGAAACGCATTGTAGAATTTACTACAGAAAAAACCAAAAAGAAAATACAAAACGATATCAACAAAATATTAAGCATCCACAGAATGAGTTTATATAGCAGTCAACGAAACAACTGTCCAGTCTGATGATGGTTTGTTCTTTAAAGAACTTTGTTGCTATAGCAACCTGCTACTTCATATACATATGTGTGGCAAAAAGCTCAAAATACAATTCTTTAAAAATATATTGTTTATAGGATATATAATAATTATAATAATAATTATAGGAGATTATAATAATTATAGGAGAATATATAAAATGTTGCAAACAGAAATGATATTTTTTTTGTCTTGTGTTTGTTATTTGCTTTCACTGAAATTTTATCATATTTGCTATCACTGAAATGAATTAATTTGTTCTTTTGAAATTTGTCATTATTAGGAGTATTCACGATGTGGTATACTTGACCTTTTATTGTGTATTTTTGATAAATTTGATATTTGTAGTAAATTTTATTAAATTACAAAAACACAATATACAGTGTTCAGAATACAACCCTGAAGCAAAAATACAGTGACGAAACCCTATTAGTGGTATTCAGAATCAGGTTCAAATGGTCTTGTATCGTAGCATTTGCAAAGTGGTAGAGTATATTTTTACTCTACACAAACAAAATTTACAGAGATACACTTACTACGCTTCTGCAAACATGCATCACTTAAAACCAATAGTTTATAAATGCAACACTGAATTGCAAATGAGCAGGCAAAGAACTAAGAGATAAGGAAGCGGTGAAGTTGAACAGAAATGAAGTATTTTACAAATACAATGAAGTTAATGCAAATACATAAAGATTTAAACAGGGCCGCATTAGGTTATATCGTAAATAAAGGCGAAAACTTTTTGGTGTTCAGACGTATTTTTATTATTTAATTTTTATTGTATTAGAAATCATAGGTATTTTACAAAAAATGTCAAAAATACGGGACAAATTTTTTCCCGGCAGGACACTTAAAAAAATCTTGCAAAATACGGCACATATGGTACGACTAGTCGTTCGGCTCATTAGCATATTTTCGGGTGCAAAAATTGTGTACCGGGTAAGCTAGTATTTAATATAGGATATCACTGTCATATATAAATTTTTGACCGAAAAAATAAGTCATATATTAACTTCTATTTTTAACCGAAAAATAAACATATTTTAACTGGTATTTTTGACCGAATAAATAAAAGTAAATAATAAAAAAAAAGAAAACAAAAAAAAATCGGTAAAAATAACCATTATTAATTGACTTTTTTGAAGAAATTTATAACAGTTACGGTCCCTGATTAAAACTTATCTTCAATCAAATAAAAAAATTAGGGCCCTAATGTTTGCCACCCTAAGGAATAAATGCGCTCATGAAGCTGAACTTTTGTTTTGACAGAAGCTCTTGCACATGACTCATGCACACAAATGGCGGGAACCAACAAACTATAAAGCAAGATTACCTGTGAAACTAAACCTCTTTATTATGTGTTTTTTGTGAACTTTCACAACTTTTCACGGCACAACGCATGCTTATTTAATTTTTTATTTTATTTATGTTCGTTTTAAAACAATTTATAGCGATGACAATCGCTAATTATTTAATATTTTAATGTTTTTTCACCACTCATTTTCTTTGTTTTGATGTGCAAGAGCTTATGTCAAAAAATCATGCTCTATCTCGCTTGAAAAATTCTTCAACACACGCATAGAATGTGTGAGTAGAACACCACTTCCTTATATTTTATTTCTATGTGAGCAGGTGATAAGTTGACAGCTTAGGAAAAAAAAATTAATTAAAAAATAATAAATAACTTCAGAACCCACGTGGGAAAAAAAAGAAAAAGGGAGAAGCTGAACAGAAATCTTTATTAAGGTTTAATATACGTGTAACAACCAAAAACAGGAGCTGTTTTCAAAAAATTTTTTTATATATAAGAAGTTATTATTTTTTTTTTTAAATTTATACAAGTTATTGTACAAAAAAAAATACTTTATAAAAATATTTTTTGTTTTTTTAAAAATACAGTTTTGGCTTTTATATAGAGGGTGCTGAAAATGGCATTGAAAAAAAGACATCCAAAACGGTTCGATGGATATGGCCTTTCCCATTTATCGGAAACAAAAAAATCAAATGACATTTTAAAGCATAGACCTTATATTAAGCATCCCCCCTACTCAAGACCCCCGGGGTCTTTTTTTTAATTATGGCGGAAGTTGAAGTAAAAAGTTCGAAAAATAAATACATTTTCACGCTTTTTTTTGTTTATATAAAAAAAAACAAAAAAAAATAGATACTTGAATTTAGGGGGGATGCTTAAAGGACAAAATAACGAACAAAATGCAAAAAAATCATAGAAATTGAACCAATAGATTTCGAGTTATCTATCGAACCGTTTTAAAAAAACTAGTTTCGAGGAAATCGAGTTTAAAGCTTTTTATTTGTTGCATGGAGCTTAGACATAGGTTAACGAAAACCGTTATAACTTCTGTTTTTTTTTAAATATCGTTTAAAAATGTGCATGTATATTCCTTAAACTATAAAGAACACATTAAACAAAAAAAAAATTATTTTTTTTTCGAAAAAATGACTTAAATTAAACAAATAAGAATAAAGTATTTAAATATTCCATCAATTAATTTAACACTAGCCGCTTAGACTTCAATTTGATTTTCAGCCTCTTCCACAGTCAAATTCACAATTTTTAATAAAATAAATTAATAATTAAATTATTAATTATGTAAACAATTTAAATTTAGATTTTAAAAATACAAAACTTTATTGAAGGTTCGTTATCAATAAGTTGTAAATTTTCTAAAAATGTTTCACTAATACACCACATCTTGAATACCCCTATTATATTTAAATGTCATGAGATACGTTAGGCGTTTACATTAGGCAGTCATGTAACGACAGTTGTACTACATTCCTAAGTTTTCACACAAACACACTGAATTCGACTGCCTGTTAAATTTACAATTTTCCTCCTATATCATAATTATAGGTAGACTGACATCTTCGGAATAAAGATGTGTATGACAGTTAAAAATTATAAGATAAGCTTGTATTTCCGAGGAAAGCAAAATTTTTATTTTCTTTTGTATACGATGTTTATAGGACAAAACACTTCTTATGCCATGTTCACACAGAGAGTTTAGTTTGAGTTTCCAGTACATAATTGAGTTTTGCCATTGAACTCATAATAAACTCTTAAGTTTTCAATACAATTATGCAGCATGAAACTTAAGCTAAACTCTAGCTTTCTGAGTTTATAAAAACTCAATTTGAAAAATGCCTAAGAGTATACAAATGTTCCGATAAAATGGTTCAGATGCAACTTTTTAGATGACAAAGTAGAGTATTAAACGATTTTGTGCAGAAAAATATAAGAAAATAGCTATTTTTAAAATTGTGCAATGCACTTTTTGCATAAAATGAAAAAAAGCAAAGAAAATAACTTGGATAAGTGTAGAAGATGAGGTCTAAATATCAGTATGAGTCGATAAAAATTCCGATTTTCGCAGTGCAAGGAAGAACTCGCATGTGTACGCAATGATGGATGCATCCCATGCAATTGATGTCATGGTGGTGTAGGTGCAAAAAATATGAAAACACAAGTAAACAAAGAAATATTACAATAAACTCAATTTTGCTGACGCATCTCTGTGTAAACGGCTTTGGTCATAACTCAAACTAAACTCTATGTGAGACTAAACTGATTTCCTATAAACCTGCAATAATTTCAATTAGAGAATGTTCTTGTAGTAAGCTATATTTATAAATACTCTTATAACAGCATATCTTCCCAAATGAAGGACTATTAAAAGGTTAACTTCATTAATCTCTTGATCACGAAATGAGAAGCAACGTTGTTAGTTGTGTTTTGTATCAATTCGTAGTGACGTGATAACGTTACTTTTTACCGAGCCGGTTTTAATAAAAAGTTGAAAAAGATATTTTACCAAAATCGGTGTTACATTAACAAAATCAGCTTTGCATAAAGTGGCTCTCTCCGTGTCTTTATGACGTCATTGATTTTTTGCATAGTTTTGTCTTAAAAACTAAACGAGAGCCTTTACTGATGTATCATTATTTTTGTCGGAGCATCTATACATAGTGCGTTATAATCCGATGTAACAGATTTGCCGTTTCCTCTGCGTCCCGGTGACGTCTTCAATTTTTTATTTTTTATTTTTATCATATCAATGATCAAAATTATAGCGAGCAAAAATTCCATGCAACGCCGATGTATTTTTAAAAAATGCCTTTTTCAACTTTTTTGGAAATCTGCGTGGTAAAACGTAACGTTGTCACGTCAAAAAGTGTGATTAGGATTTCGAACAAGGATAGGGTCAGGAATTTGGACATGGATTAAAAATTAATTCCGACAAGGAGTAGAACAATTATTAGGACAGATATAAGAATAAGGATAAGGATGTAGAAAAGTTTGTAAGCAAAAGAAAGAATAGGGGCAAGAATAACGGCCAGGATACAAAACGCTGTCACGTCAAACTCTGTGGATTGTTTCATTCTCGCATACACACTCTTATATTTGCACTGTTGTCGCTGGTCAAATTAGAAATATTTCTATACCGACGTCAGCAACATGTAGCTGCTATGTAGCTGCGACATTTTCACCACATTCACCTCCATAAGAAAAACATGTAAAAAAATATTACAAATCTCGTAATGTCGCTGTCAAAGTAGGAATAGTTCTATGTTATATCGACGACACGACATTGCGACATTACATCAAATTCTCTTCATAAGAAAAACTTGTAAAAAAATTTGACAGATGTCGTAATGTCGCTGTCGTCATCAATGTGTTCAGTGCATAATGTCAAATTTTTTTTACATGTTTTTCTTATGGAGATAATTTGGTGTAATGTTGCAATGTCGTGTCGTCGATATAACATAGAACTATTCCTAATTTGACAGCTTGTCGTCGCTGTCGTCGTCAATGTGTTCAGTACATTAAGGCCAAGGTATTATAAACAAGACGAATGTAACATTTAAATTTTTGGGTAGATATGTCAAACTTATCTACTTGCTTGCTTGATTGAATAAAACAGAAATTATGATTTTTTAAGGTTTGACAGCACAAGAGTTCGATTTTTTGAGAGAAGTAAAAAATTCGCGACTGCCTTGTTTATTACACCATGGTTGAGGCTATGAGACTGAATTATATGTGTTACCTGCTCTATTGATCTCATGGAAAAATATATATAATTTTATTTTCAGATTATATCCGCGCCTCCACCCGCAACGGCCATGATGATGAGCCCACCCATGCCAACGATGCCATTTCGCGGCTTAACAATGCCTTATATGCGTCCTCCACCCGGGCCACTTATCTATGCTCCACATCCCATAGCCAACAACATGCACGGTACATACCGAACTCACAAAAACAACAAATCCGCTGATATTAATAGTCAACGGCGTCGAAGACGTGCTGCCGCCGCTGGCGCTATTGTAGCGTCGCAACATGGCAAAATCGATGCCAATCGGCGTCAACGTCGCAAATCGGAAGCGGATGTTATCGATGGACAAGCTTTTACTTATACCGGCTTGGATCGCGCCATGGCGGATAGTTTCTTGGCGCGTCAGGAACAATCAAATACCTGCAGCCATATTGATTATTCTTCGTCCTCATCGGTGGCGAGTGATTTTGGCGGACGACAGCCAGCTTCGCGTGCATCATCCAACACAAAAATTGTTTGCAGAGATGTAACGATGTGATGATGATCATGATGGTGATAATATTGGCTAAGCAGATATCTAATTTTGGCTGTATATTCAAGCCAGCCAGCAGTTTTTTTTTTTTTTTCTTACGGGACAAAAATTTATTTCACTGTCGAATCCGTGTATACAAGAGAAAAAGCCGCTATTGTAAATATTTCAAGACTCTCCAGAGTATAAAAATCGTACATAAATTTACATTACTAATCGACTCATGGGCTTATTTTGTTAAACGAACATAAAAACTTACTTACGATTTTTTGGTATGGCAGTACTTTTTCAAATTGCTTAAAAAAATATGTATAGTTTTCATATAGAAAATGCTTACGTAATTATATTGTCACACGAAATTCAATAAACCACAAGAGAGTGACTTCGTTCGTTTTACAAAATAAGGACATTAGATTGCTAATTAAGCATCGTTCGTTTTATAAAATAAGGACATATAATTTGATTGCTAATTAAGCATTTCACAAATGTATTTATAAAAGAACTTCTTTTAACATTCAAACTTTTATTTATACATGAATGGATATATAAATAAAAATATTTCTTTATATTTTAAATTTTTAAAAAATTTATTAAAATATATTTTAATATTTTTTCATGTACATTAAAATTAAATGGATACTATAATACCTTGAATAACATGAAATTGAAAGTTTTTTGTACAATAACTCATAATTTAATAAAAATTTAAAAACCAAAAAAATTATAGAAATGTATTATTTTGTTAAGATTTATTTTTATTTTTTCTTTTTATTAGAAAGAATAAAATATTTTTATGGAAATAACGAGGACGGATTTAAAACCCAACTGCCGACATTATTATGGTCAAGTTTGATCAACGAAGCGGGGCACCTTCCATAAATTTAGCGGAAGCAGTATCACTTGATAGATCTCTTGCCCACTAAGCAGACTATCGTTGGTAAATGTCCCGTTGATTGCCAAGGGCCTTCACGGTTATCTTTTTATTTTTATGACATGAATTTGATTGATAGTTGAGACTATGACAAAGAGAATACTAGGTAACCTGAATTCGCCTTCTTTAGAACATTATACTTCCGTCCGTATTCAAATTCACGTATTTCTAGTTTTCCGCGTAACATATTGGATTGTTCAAAAAGAAAGTGCGTTTCTTTTGGTAGGCATCAATGTTATCATCAAAGATCTGTCATATGTTGACGTATATTTATTTTTTTGTGCTCAACTGTTTATTTACATTAAAAAAAATTAATTCAGTTTTTCGTACTTTTCTTTGGAAGTCGTGTTTTGAGAGTGTTTTTAAAATGGAGAACTTTTATAAGCATATACGCCATGTTTTGCTCTTATTTAAAAAAAGGAAAAAAGCAACTGAAGGCAGACAAAAATTAGTGAGGTCTATGGCGAAGATGTGATTAAAGAAAGACAATGTCAACAGTGGTTTGCCCGTTTCCGTGATTTTTTTATTTACACTGTTTAAAACGAAAAAAAATCAAGGTTCTGACAAAGGATTCTGATAGAGGGCACAAAAAAAAAAAATACACGCGTATCGGCGTTTGAAAGTTTACGTATTTGTCTTATTTTAGGAAGGATTTAAACTTCCCCCTTTGTGAATATTCTATAATGAATCAGCATAGAAAATCATGTTAACATTACATTTTGGGTATACGATATGTTCTGAGGATTTATGTAAAATACTTCGAGGAACATTTTTCTGAAACATTTTAGCACTCTCTCTCAACTTCTCAATTTATGGGTCTTTTTTTACCCGTTTTTAATAAAGAGCAAAAAAAGACCCATTTAACAAGGATATAACGGGTTAGAAATAATCCGCAAAAAAATTCTTCATAAAATTCTACTATGAGTCTCTGAATACACAAAAGCTGAAAATTCAAATAAAATGATAGTAATAAGTGAAAACTTAAAGAATCGTTATTTTGGAAGAAAAATTGATTTTGTTGTGCAGTGTTAGGATGCTTCTCGTACTAGTAGGCCCTCAGAGGTTGACGACTAAATCAAGACGCTTTTGGGGACAAACAAGCATTGACAGTAAGAGAAATTGCAAGTGGTCTAAGTGTGTCCGTTGGAGGCGTTCACGGTCATTTAAAGTTCGCTGGTTTCATAAAAAAATTGGATGTCTGGGTCCCGCATGAATTCAATCGAGTTGACATTTATGATCGACTCATGAAACGTGAAAAAACGAACTAATTCTCAAGCGTATGATTACGGGTGATGAAAATTGGATTTTCTACAACAATGTCAACAGAAAAAGAAGTTGGTCCAAGAAAGATGAAGCGCCGGAGAGGTAAGCAAAAGCAGGCATTCACCAGAAATAGGTTATGGTCTCAATCTGGTGATTTGGAAGGGGCCTGACTATTACGAGCTACTCCTACAGAATATAACCACAAATTCTGAAGTCTACTGTGGGAAATTACATAATATAAGCAATGCCATCCAACAGAAACGTTCTGAGCTGGTCAAACGGAAGAGGAGGGTGGTATTTCACGCAGATAACGCCAGGCCTCATATGAGTTTGGTGACTCGCTAAAAAATGCTCGAGTTCGGAAGGGATATTTTGCCCCAACCACCCTATAGACAAGACCTTACGCCCTTGGATTACCATATGTTTCACTTAGTGCAAAACTCACTGAATGGTAAAACCTTTCAGAATGAGGGGATAATCAAACAGCACCTTGAGAGTGCTCAATTAAATCAATTCTCATGATTGATAAGCGCTGCTATTTTTGTGAAGAACCATTTTGATTTCTTTTTAACAAAAACTATTTCTAATAAAAATATATAAACGTTTTTTTTTTTAGTTAAGGAAGTTAACGACATATATAAATATCAACTAAGTTTACGAGTGTTTAAATGTATACGTTGGCCAAGATGGAAAAACTGATTAAGTTAAGATATATGTACCTGCTACTTTGGTGGCCAAAAGGTATGTATTAAAATGTTAAATTTTTTCACAAACGGTTGCGAAGATACAGTAGCTTGAATACATTCCCAAAAGACAATTCTGAACTTTTCAATAGTTTTCTGTCTAGTTTGAGTTATAATCAGCTTTCTTCTATAACACTTACATTAAGAATACCTTCAATTAAAGCTGAACACAGCAGTTTCTCGTAAACAACCAGTTGCTTTAGGTCAAACGCATTTTAACCCCGCTGTACAAGGTTTCTAGGCAACGGCTCGTAATGGCAACGGTTGCAAACAAATGCAAGGTACCACAACAAAAATAATTTTCTTTCACATCAAATCATTTCAATGCAGTCAACAGCAAACTCCACGGTGCTAAAGAATGTCATTCAAAGACGTACGAGGTATTTAGCAAAAATTTTAAAGTAATTAACCTTTAAACATCCTTACTTTCTTCCCTATTCATCGTGCAAACTGAACGTATCGAACAGATCTGGGCGAACATCTCAAGCTGCTGGGATTTCCGAAAGTTTTCCCCTTGACGGCGTTGGCAACAAATCATGGTAGCATCGCTTCTTTTCACATTGTAGCCGAAGTGCTGCAATGGTTGGCTGAATTACTTGAGCCGGGTACACAACTGGCGGGCGCCACAGACTCCGAAGAGGAACGCGTTCTACTCATACGCTCGGCTACGGAATTTTTTGTCAGCAAGTCGGCCATCAAGCTTAATCCACGTAAGCTCTACGCTGCCTCTGCCATCACTGCCAATGAGCTGCAAAAAATCACACGTCTGCTCATCACGCCTGCACAGGACATCGATGCCGAGAAGGATGAGGAGGACCAGCAATATCGCAGCATCAATCAAGTGGATATCGGTGATAAGATTGAAGATCTACGACGAGCCCGCGAGCTTTCCTCCGATCTGACGCAGCGTGGAGCCACGCTTTATGATCTACTCTCCAAGGAGATGCTGAACAAAGAAGCACGCATAGCTCAGGCCAATCGACCTATGGAGTTAGCTTCTGTAGAACGTGCTCTAAAAAATGCTATTTCATCGGCCCAGTTAAAATTGCAATCAGGACGCGTGCAGCTTGAAAACGCCAGAGTTGAGATGAACGCGCTTAATTCTAAGCTACAACGCAAGCGTGCCGAGCTGGAACGCACCAAGCAGCGTCTAGAGGCGTTGCAGAAAATACGTCCCGCACACATGCAAGAATTTGAGGAGTGCGAGAAAGAACTGCGTGAGCTTTTTCAACAATACTTTTTGCGCCTACATGTGCGAGATGCTCTGCGTGCTCAGCTAGAAGCGCGCACAAAACGTCCAACACCAGTTGCATCACCTCTGCAAGCAAAACCAGCAGAATCGTCAATGCCTTTTATACCCGAAGGTCTATCCGATGATGATGACGAAGATGATGCGGCGGATGGGGGAGTTCTGGCTAATGGCTTGAACATAGGTCGTGGAGCAACTGGTGGTGGTTTTGGACTGGACAATGAAATACCTGACATACGCGATGAAGATTTGCTGCTGAAGGGTACAGAAGTCAATAGTAGTGCAATAGGAATACGTCCAGGTACTGCAACTTCACGTCTACGTCCTACGACGGGACGCAGCCGTGCTAGACCAACTGCTGGTTCGTCCTTAGGTCGCTCGAAAGCTATGCCCAACGCTATGAGTAAAGATGATGATGATGACGACAGCTCATTTGGCAGTTCGGACAGTGACTTAGACATGGGTGGTGTCGTTGGCATGGGGCGTAATGTAGCCAACGTGGTTGGAAATACGTCCATGTTGAGTAATATGGGAGCTGAACGGGCCAGCGTGGCTGAGGACGAATGTAAGTATTTAGAAATTTTGGGAAGAAACTATTTAAATTGTATTTATTTTTTATTACAGTTGATCTTAATTCAATGGAAGACATAAGCATCTCCAAGCTGACTGGTGAACTACCACTGCGTCCGAAGACCGCCAACAAGCCTGAACAACACAGTGATGAAGATTTTTAAGCCCTTTATGATGAATTTTATACATTTTTAAAATAGTGATTTATGAAAAAAAATGTTAATCAATATACTAAGGGATT